>KN824289.1:85002-117295 GCA_000827415.1 Serendipita vermifera MAFF 305830 | reverse complement strand
GTCCTACAAACGCAGCGTCACCCTCAACAATGTCCGAATGGAAGGCGGTGGCACTGGTGTCGGCATCAATACCAACTTTGGGGACACTGCTAAATTGACGAATGTATGCTCTACCGGAAAGCCTACCACTGCCAGTATGTGTTCCTTCTTTACTGTAAAGCATTTCTGATCGCCATTCCCCAGATATGTGCTGCAGGTATAAGGGTACGACCCCCGGAAACGAACCAAGCAAGATTGGATGGTGAGTCACTGTTCGTGTGCATACTGTATTCAACAATGCTGATTAAATGCTAAAGCGGAGCCGATTCCTCGTGTGTCTATACCAACGTCGGCACCTGTTAAATATCTTTTCTACCTTTTGTATATATTGATTCTCTGTTTCAATTGTTCATCTTTTGGAAACGTAAAGTTTGGCTCACCTTCTAGCTTCTCGAAACTCTATTCTTGGCTGGAGCTGGAAGCATAGCACGTGCCGTTTGAATCACCTCTATATCTCCCAGTTCACTTATAATAAGCCACCACACGACCCACCTGGTACCATATATTCGCTCCTCCACATGGCTAAACTCCAATCAACAGAGGTAGAAACGAAGCTATCGCAAACAAAGAGACAGTTTATGGAAGTCTGGCCGATCTTGAAGGGCCAGTTGGTCGATTTGCTGAAGGCACATAGGATGCCCGATGAGGTCACTACTTGGTTTAGCGAAGTGCGTGAACTCCGATCCCGGCCGAATGCTCACCTCTAGCTCCCCGACACTGAACCAATGGAAAGAATCTCAGCTACAACATTGTCCATGGCAAGTTGAATCGAGGCTTGGCAGTCGTAGAAACGCTCGAGATTCTCCATAATCGAGCATTAACCCCTGACGAACTGTTCAAAGGTTGCGTACTAGGCTGGTGCGTCGAGATATTACAAGTAAATGTCTCTCTTGCCAAAGATATGATGGCCAATTCTGTGATGCGTCGCGACCAGCCAGCGTAGTTTCGAGTTCCGTCGGCTAAACAAACTGGGACAAACGACGGCTTCATGCTCGAAGCAGCCCTCTATCACCTTCTCAAGTTGTATTTCAGAACCGAGCCCTGCTATGTGTATCTCCTCGAGTTGTTTTTGGGGACCACATTCCAGACAGCTACTGGGCAGATGATCGACATTCTCACATTCACAAAAGGGGAGATCAACTTGGACAAATTGTCACTAGAAAGGTAAGTTATCCTTGTCACTGAATAAGCGCAAGCCGACATTCCATTCCAGGTACCAGCAGGTTACAATTTACAAGACTGCATATCATTCTTTCTATCTCCCAGTAGCCCTAGCCATGCGATATGCTGGCATCTACACAGACTCAGCCTACGCAACAGCGCTTTCCATCTTGATTCCAATGGGAGTATACTTTCAGGTCCAGACTGACTATCTCGATACACCACGGCAAACTGAAAGCGTGGACGCAGATCAAAAGTGCAGTTGGGATATCACTATTGCTTTACGGCATGCAAATGAAGAACAGCGAAAAGCTCTGGAGGTAGATATCCCCCTGTTGGCCATTTCGCTCCTAGACTGATCAAATACGCGTAGGAACACTATGGGCACAAAGAAGCAGCATCAGAAGCCCAAGTAAATCAGATTTTCAACGACCTCCAAATTGATGGCCTATATAAGGAATACGAGCAAACGACGTATGAGCATTTGAGCAATCTCATAAATGTAATCCCGGAAGTCTCTCAGAATTGCAAAGAAGGGATCGTTTATGAGGACAGGGTTACCTTGAAAAAGCGAGTATTCAGCAGTCTTTTAGACAGGATTTATCAGAGACAATAGTAGTCATGTCCTGTCTGGCGCACGGTCCCTGTGACTCAATCTCAAACTCCTCCACAATATCCCGCGCGCAGCGATAGCCTTCGTTGATCGCGTATCACAACGTAGAAACCACTTTTTTTGGACCCCCATTTTATGCACAGTAGCCCAAACCGAATTTCTAAAAAATCGAAGAACCAAAAAGCTACATCCCAGAACGCACGCATCTCTGCCCAGCATGAATCAGCAATCTCAAAGTCTTCAAACTCTCAGCTCACAGATGCTATCGTCCGTGAAGCTCGACGGAGTGTCCTCGAACGCTTTCCATATGAAACACTTACCCACATCACATCGTATTTGCAACCGCCGGCTCTTGCAAGTCTCTCTGCAGTCAGCTCCTGGTTTAAAGAGTATCTCTCAGATGACGTAGTATGGAAGTTGGCGCTCTTCGCCAACATTTTGGGTATCCATCCGGAACACCAAAAGCACTCTTCGAGAGCATTTCTTCTTAGACGGACAGAGTCTACATGGAAACTGGAATACATTGTGCGCTTTCAGTCAATCACGTCAGTCCCATGCGTCGCCCGTTGTCACGTAGTATGCTAAGATTGTTTTTAATCCAGGCGATGGAACCAATCTAGGACTTCGTTTACGGCACATCATCCATTGAGGATTCCAGTTCCGAATCTTCATCTACTTTCGGATGGTGAATCTCTCCTTGCCGCACCAGAACATTTTTCGTGGGTTTTCAAGACAGTCCCCTCAACTGGTTCGTCCTTTAAGCAACTAGGAAATCCAAATTTAACATATCTTATAGGAAAAATCTATAAAGGACAGTATCAACCCACGCTGCTGAATCAAGCACACCCTTTAAACGATTGGAGCCCTCCTACCGCCGGCGCAATTGCCTCCGAAAACAACATAGTCAAGATCATCTGGGCTTCTCAATCAGGAGATGTGATGGTAAAAACGGCCCAGATGCACAACGATTCGAAGCCGCTCCGACGGGCCCCAGCTGTGGTGTCGTCCGTGGAAGACAGACATACTGGACTCATAAATAGCATTTCTTGGGCTACTACTGTACCCAAGCATGCAAAGTCTCGCATGCCCGACTACTTTATCACGGCAGCTGAAGATGGCCGCGTCAAAATTTGGAATACAAGCTGCGTTGCAGTTTGGACCAGTCCACCTAGCCCCGACGGCAAATCCTTTATCCGAGCGGAATTTGACCTGTCCGTAAATATTGCCGTGGCGGTCAGCGAAAAGGGAACGATTGTCACATGGATCCATCCTCCAGTCGAGGACACGCTTGGCGAAATGTCGACTCTCATTGCCAATATCCCATTAGAAGACTCCAACCGCCGTCTTTCCAAATCGACGCTGAAACTATTGTTCGATCCGGGGTCCTCTATCATTGTCCATGTGCAAGAAGAGGCGCACGCTTATCGATTCGATTACAACCTTATTGATATGCAAATGGAGTGCTCCATCATTGCCGGCCCGCTTGGTCCAATAACAGCAATGGAACTATCGACCTCAAAAGGACCGACCAACGATTCTCCAATTTTGATGATAGGGGATTCTTTATCGCATCTCTCGATCTATGATCTAAGCAAAGGCACGACTCCGCTGGCAGATACTCCGTCGCAAACTCGACCTGATGAGCCCGTCGAGGTGGCCATGCAAAAAATCATGACGCCCAATTTCAGCATTAGCACTCACGAATATGGTGCCATTACGTCGATTGCCACCAATGGGCTCGTCTTTGCCGTTGGAAACGAAATGGGCATCATTACAGTCTGGGACGCCGTGACCCTTTCCAGTGTCCGCACTATTGATGCATCTAGTCTTGTTAAAAATGGCATTGGTGTTATAACCTTGCTCTGTCAGAAGGAGCAGCTTATTGCAAGTGTTGGAAACGCCGTCGTCCATTGGAGAACCGGGAATCTATCCTCGCGGTTTAAGAAGCTAGGCAAAGGAACGAAAGTGCCATCTTCAAGAGGAAAATTTCGTTGTAAGCTCATTTCAACTGATATGGAGTCCCTGTTGACCTAGACTACTACTAGTGGACGAATACCAGCGCGCGATACTGGAATCTCAAGCCGAACTAGAGCTCACCAGCAAAAGAGTTCCTCCTGTGGTATTTTCAGAGCAGGAACAAATGGCCGCGTTGCGTGCCTTGGGATTAGACGAATCTTCTGCCGTCGAATATGCGCTTATGGTTAGCCACGACGAGGCGGCATACCAAGGCCTTTTCGAGGTGGAAGATTCTGTCTCTGTGCCACAGAGCCCCACCGGCACCGCAACGAGCATTAACACAGACCTTACCGCTAGTACGACGCCGAGCGCGCCGGCATCAGCGTCAACACACGAAGATGTGCACAATATGCCTTCTTCACCTTGGAAATCCAGATCCATGTCCAAGCTCTCACCTCCAAATCCGCGGGCAATTGGCAAGGTTCAATTATCGCCTCCATACCGCGCAGAAGCCATGGGCGTCGGAGTGGAGAAGCGATCTAGCATTGGTAGCATGAAAACCGGAAGCGAGAGTGAAAAGGAAGAGCTATTCCCCCGTATCTCGCCACCCAATACCAATAAAGGGTCGCATTCTTCCACACCTCTAGTGTCTGGCGTTTCCACTTCAGCTACAAACCCCAGGGCTACACCTTCCAAAGGCCCCGTCTTGTCGACGAAATGGAGTTCCATTGTTAAATCCTCGACTCTATCGCCGTCGTTCAGTGGTGGCGCGTCTCCTGGCGGTAAAGGAGGAACAAGCTCTCGCAGTTGGCACTCTTCTCATGTTTCTGGCACTACTAGCACCCCCATACAAGACGAGGATGCACAACTTCAATTCGCCCTCGAACTGAGTCTAGCAGAGGCTTTGAGTCGGCAAGGCTAAACAAAAAAACGTAACGTTTCAAGCGTGACAAATATTGGTGCTACGAATGGTTCTGGTTATTTACGTCTGATTCATAGAGTTTCGGCCAAGTATCGTGCTTCGTGGTTTCGTTGTTTATATCGGCTACCAACGACTGGTTATATATCAACTTTTATTTATCATCTGACTCTAGCTGTTGACACAAACAAGCAGCGAGACGCAATGCCAGAGAATGTATGCACTAGTTTCCTCCCAAACTAGAAGGGCTAGCTCTTAGAGCCTAACCACTCATCTCGGCATCCCTCTCCGCCTCTTCACCGGGGGTGGCTCGAGATCCTTCCCACTCTCTCTGTAGTCGTTCGACATCAGCTCTGAGGCCACGAACCTTCTCCCGCAACACGGAAACGGCAACAGGAAACAGGTCCTGGGCTGGATATTGGCCTGTTGATTCGACAGAAACTGATCAGGGTGTCAGCAATTAACCTGAAAGATTCGACAGAAGGACACACATATAAACCAGTCTCGAACTCTACCAAGTTTTACCGTGCCTTCGAACTCTGGCAGTTCTAGGATCCTTCTTGTGACAGTATCGCGACGAGGGTCCTTAACCCGCACAAAATATTTACCTTATGAAACACGAGTCAGGTTCAGAGTGAATTGGTCACCAAATCAATCATACCGCGTTCCTTCTTGACCTCGATTACCCCATCTCCAAAGGCATCTCTGAATCGTTCTGCTTGCTCTTGGTTCTTCATTTCTAGCTTCTCCACGCGTCTTTTTGCCTCGTCGTATCTGCAGACCATTAGCGTAATGTGTAACGGTCAAGGAATCCATCAGAACCTATCACCAGGTTTTAACAGTTGTATATGCGGCATAAGTCGGTATGATGCTGTCGCCACAGGGCTAAATTTGGTATGATCCCGGCCGTTCGATTTGATCGCGTGCATTTCGAGGTGAATTTCTTGTCCAGGTCGTAGTTTTGTGAGCAGTATTTTTGGGTTCACTGCGCGAGGAGGATTTGAGGCGAAAAGGCTAGCTTGTTCTCCCTGTGGGACCCAAGTAATAGCTTCGGCGAACACTATTCCCCCTCTATTGTGAGTAAGCTGTGACTGAAAGAGATCATACATACCGTTCGAGTTATAATATAGCTTCTCTGGATCCTTTTCGTTGGGTTTTGCATCTTCGCGATCGCTACATTCTATGTCGAGGGAAAATACTACTGTATTTCTGTCGGTTGAGCCAGTTTGATAGTCCAGAGGGGCATCGTCCAGCATGCGGGGGTCGATGTTTAATGGTACCAATCCAAGACGGTGTGACAAAACCTCATCCTGCATGATGGAGGTATTGTTGTACATATATACGCGCTCGATCGCCACTGTAGGTACCTAAAGAGTGCAAACTGAAAGTGAGTCCATGAAACAGGCCTAGAAAAGTGACGACGCGCCTCAGCAATGAGTATCCTCCTTATGGCGTTTGCAACAGAGGCATCTACCCCTACAAGATCAAATTCGACACGGTCTTCTGAGAGAGTTTGAAAATCAATCTTGAGATGCTAAAAGTAACGGATCAGGTCTCAATCGAGCACTTTCAATCGAGTACTGACCTTTTTGAAATCTTCTAGTCGCCACTCATGATCTTCACCAGGGTAGACACCTGGATAATCTGTGCTAGAAATCTATAAAAGTATATCCAAGAGTCATAATTATGCATTGAAATGGGCAAAAAGGTTGACTCAGACTAACATTGGAAATGTGCTCTTTATGGAGCTCAACCAGCCTTCGGGATGTAGTATCGGCCATTTTTGTGTTGATTTTCAAGAATATTTGTAATAATATACAGTAAAAAAGGCGAGCAAAGGTGATAGCCGAAAGGAGCCGGGATGTCGAAACTTGGTCGCCACCCAAACCGCACTTTGAAACCAAAAATATCCAACCTTTGCAGGAAATGTCGACATTGCTCTCTCTTATCCCGAAACCATCATCACTCACGTCTCCTACTGCTATCGTTTTACCGTCAAGTCACCCGCCATCGAAAACGGGCGACGAACAGGAAGAATACAGCTATGCTGATCT
Organism: Serendipita vermifera MAFF 305830; assembly: GCA_000827415.1. Taxonomy (NCBI): domain Eukaryota; kingdom Fungi; phylum Basidiomycota; class Agaricomycetes; order Sebacinales; family Serendipitaceae; genus Serendipita; species Serendipita vermifera. The sequence goes on along the minus strand of KN824289.1, from coordinate 110,553 downwards.
TCGTAGTCTTGTTCTCTCCTTCCGCAAGGTACTCATAGAGCAACTTGGGGTTAAGCGGGGCGAAATAGTTGCACTAAGTATGACGAACACTTTGGAATTTGTGATTGCGTTTGTGGGAACAACGGTATCTCGGTAAGCCGGTCTGCCGCAAGTAGAGTAACCGAGAACTGACTATTGTTCCCGCAATATGACTCTTATACCCGGTTGAACGTCCTTAGAGCAATTTCCGCACCTCTAAATTCAGCATATACGCTCTCAGAATTTCAATTCTATCTACAAGATACAAAGCCAGCTCTTCTCCTCATCCCTCCTCTCAAGTCCAACAAGGCCGCACAAACAGCCTTGGATGCTGCGAAGAAGGAAAATGTCCCAGTTTACGAAATGTGGCTAGATGATGCCACTATTCGAACCAACCATGTTTTCGGAACCAGGCGCACAGATAACCCGACAGTCGAGCAAATTGGGGATCCAAGTCCCGAAGACATTGCATTAGTACTCCACACGTCCGGGACTACTGGGAGGTGATCATTTCTCACCAGTTATCTGCTTGATGGGAGACTCATACCGTTTGGTAGGCCGAAGAGCGTACCTTTGGCGCACAGGAACCTCATGCGTACCACCGCCAATATCATTCAGACGTATGATCTCTCAACACGAGATCGTACGTACTTGGTCATGCCACTCTTCCACGTCCATGTGAGTACAATGCTCTCACTCTATGGTGGCCGTATTGACCATGTACCAGGGGATGCTTTGTGCCTTCCTTGCGCCTCTTGCTGCCGGTTCCTCTATCACGTTACCTCGTGGAGGTAAATTCTCCGCCTCGGTGTTCTGGCACGATTTTGTTTCCACTAGGTGCAACTGGTACACGGCTGTCCCGACGATTCATTCCATACTCTTGAACGCGGTCAAGAGCGGAAAGGGTGACGAAGCCGGCCCATTTAGTCCAGGTTTCAAAGGGACCAGTCAGTTGCTGCTTTTCTTACTTACCGCCAAGTCTCAAATGCATTTCAGAACCAAAGATTCGGTTCATAAGGTCCTGTTCGTCATCCCTCGCTCCATCGACGCTTCATGCGCTAGAGGAGACGTTCAAAGCCCCCGTACTTGAGGCATATGCCATGACTGAGGCGGCCCATCAGATGACTAGCAACATCGCAGGCAAACGATTCCCTGGTAGGCATTCTCATATTCCTCGTGAGTTAATATCTAACGGATATCTTTGATAGGAACTGTCGGTGTTCCAGTTGGCACGCAGATATCCATTCGGTCTCTCGAAGATGGAGCCCCTCTTCCACCGGGAGCCATTGGCGAAGTATGCGTCCGAGGCGAGAATGTCTTCAACGGTTATTGGGCAAACGAAAAGGCCAACGCAGAGTCCTTCTGGCAAGCAACTGAAGGAGAAGAAAGGGCTTCGTCCGACGATTTCAAAGGAAGGCGCTGGTTCAGGACGGGTGACCAAGGCCTTTTGCTAAAAGAAGGCGAAGGAAAGGGCAACCTGAAGCTCACCGGAAGAATCAAGGAGCTCATCAACCGCGGTGGAGAGAAGATTAGTCCACTGGAGGTCGATTCTGCCTTGTTGAGTGTCAAGGAAGTGAAAGAGGCCGTATGTTTTGGTGTGGAGGACCCTAAGTATGGCGAAATCGTGTGGGCTGGTGTGGTGCTTCATGGGTCCCGACAAGGAAGCAAAGAGCAAGAAGCAAAGATAAAGAAAGCTTTGGACGGAAAGATTGCCAAGGTAAATCATTCGAATGTCGCTTATGCTTTGCTAATGACTTTCACTTGTACCTACAGTTCAAGATACCAGAACGGTGAGCTCTTAAATTTTATCGAGTGACGAAGGATCTGACCCCTCTTCTATAGCATTATCTTTGCTCAAAGTATTCCGAAAACGGCGACTGGCAAGATTCAACGTAGATTTGTCCGGGATGCGTTTGTCAAACAGGCTAGACAGGAAAAAGGTGCAAAGATGTAAGGGGGGTCGTACATTTTATTGGATAGTATGATAAACACGAGGGCACTTTTGAAACCGGCAATACGGCGATAAGAGACCATGCAAGAACCTTCTTGCGAATGTAATATTTGCTGCATAGGGATTCCTGATCGTATAGGAACTCCAACATCATTGCTGGCTACCGTCGAAGCAGCTTGGCCCAGAATCCCTTTGATTTCGCGTCTTGGCTTGCTTCATTTGTTGCAACAGCCTCTTCGAGTAGACCGACAAGCTTTGAGTACTTGTCTGGATACGAGGCGGGATGTAAAGTTTTGTCGGAAAGCGCATACTAAAGGAGAGTCAGTATGCAAAAAGCGATCAAATACGAAGAATATCACCTTTTCTTTCAACGAGTTTTCAAGCAGCAATTGCTGGCTCCTAACGAGACCTGGTGTAAGACGTTTTTCGAGTTGTTTCGACTGAGCAAGGGCGACGAGGTAATTGCCATACTGTAGCCGTGGCCTGAGAATGTCTGGTGGCCATGATTTTCCAATTCTGAGCAGTTCTTTCGCAAGATTGCTGCCCGCTGTCATATTGTGGTCGGACTTCAAGGTGGGAGAATGAGCGCTTGCAAAGCTTGGAACCAACGCTCGCCGACGCTCTCAGCACTTGATTCTCTTCACCGAGTTTGAGTTCTCTCGAACGTATCCTCGAGTAGTATCCTCATCGGTCCTCTTCAAGCAGCATATTTTCTGATTGCTGGCTCGTACAAACCAAAAAAACGGAAGTCCTCGAAAGTCTGAAACGCGGTGAAAATGTCGTGCTGTGGAGAATCTAGAACAGATGCTGAAAAGAAGGGTCAACAACAGCAGCCAAACCAATGGAATCCGAATGCGGGTCCGATCATGCAGCAGCCCGGTATGCATCCTCAGCCAAATCTAGGCGGTTACGGTCCTGGTGGTCCTCAGAATCCCGCTGGGGGCTATCCTAACATGAGTATGAGTGGGTATCCTCCTCAAGCACCAACTCCTGTTTCTCATCAGCATCAAGCTTCGACGCCCGGTGCTGGCGCTTGGGGTGGTCCTCAGCCAAACGGGTCGTTTACAGTGGACGCATATGGGAATCCATTGCCCGGTTCGCCCGGCAGTGTGCCCGGACAACCTAGTGGTAAGTACCGCATCAAAGAGGGACCATAGTTTAGTGCTAACTCTCAGCGTTATGTCTCTAGGGACTTATACCCCGCTTTTGGACCCTAATATTGTTCGCCCATCCCCAGTACACATGCAAGACGTTCGCACCAATAGCGTTAGTCCCGCCCTTTCTGCCAGCGGGACGAGTGGGTGGGCAAGCGGCCAAACTAGTGGTTTCAATGGTCAAGTCTCAATGAGTGCCGTTCCTCCAGGTATGTGTATCTTAGTCGAACCCAGCTGGCGAACCTTCTGTGGCATCTAACGCGCTCTCTCAGGTCAACAAATGAACACGGACGAGGGCAAAATGTCCGTTTCTATCGATTTTGGAACAACCTTTTCCGGTGTCGCGTATGGCTCTTCTCGAATTGCTGGTGGAAAGGTCCAGCAAATCTTACAGTGGCCCGGCTCGTTTGAAACCTTCCGCAAAATCCCCACCTGTCTCTTGTACGATGATCAAGGACAAGTTCTCGCATGGGGGCTCGAAGCCAAAAATGCCAATGTTATGCAAGGTGGCTACAAATGCGAATGGTACGAGAGCCTGGCTGCCAGCCTTTGCGAACATTCTTTGAGACCCTGACCCTTCAATTCATTCAGGTTCAAACTTTTCCTCGAACCTAAAGCGTTGAGAGACGACGGAAGTGTGGATCCGCGCTTACCTAAAATACCGGTGTGTGTTTGATGGAATCCACAGGTGTGAACAAGTGGCTGACTATAACCGCCCAAAAATTATTTTTCCCCATAATTTTTTCCCCTATATGCCTTATGCCAAACTTTACTACCCGATTATCAAATTCGCCCTCAAACGCACATCCACCAACCCCTGGCTGATCCTTCCGATCCACTTTGATAGCCCGGAAAGAAGCCAATAGATCTTATTGTTGATTTCCTCACTGCTCTTTGGGAATATGCCAAAGAGCAAATCACCCGTGAAATTGGCAGTGTAGCCGACTTGAGTGAGTCTCATCATTTCTTCGATTTTTTTTTGTTCTTTTCTTCCTTCGACATCCGTCCACTATGGTGGCACCATAGGGCGGTTATCTTCTTCCCGCTTCTATTCGCGTGGTCGAGCCTCTGATCGTAGACTGACACTGACACCCGTTCCTGCCGATCAGACAGCGCCGATGTATGGTTCACCGTTCCTGCGGCGTGGGATGCCAAAGGTTGCTCGATCATGCGCGAAGCGGCCATAACGGCAGGCCTTGTCCAGAGCGCTCGTGCAGGAGACCGAAATTGGAGGGACCGCCTCAGGATCATAACGTCAGGCCTATAACCCAACTCCATTTCTAATAACTCATATTCTTCCAAAAACGAATAGGGAACCAGAAGCTGCTGCCGTGCATTGCGCCCATCTCACGAACCTACATCAATTAAAGCCCAGCCAGAATTTCATGATCTGTGATGCCGGCGGTGGTACAGTCGTACGTGTTTTATAGAAATCATATTCTTTCGTAACAATTTCTCACTCCACATTAGGACTTGGCCGTATACCGCATCATTGGCCAGCTTCGAGACTTGGAGATCGCAGAGGTTTGTGCTCGAAGTGGCGCGAACTGTGGTAGTATCTTCTTGTGAGTAGATTCATCGTCGAACCCTCAGAACCCTCTAACAAGGGCTAGGGACTTGCGATTCCGCGAGCTTGTACGCACTTTATTGGCGGACCACCCAGCCCATCTCGATGGAGCCAGTTTGGCGTATTTCATGCATGCCTTTAGCGAGACGGACAAGTTGAGTTATCAAGGTCCATCCCAAGATGGTACGTGTACAAATTGTCCAAAGTATGGTCCCACTACTGAGGATTTTGGGGTGCAGATACCATGTTCCATTTCACATGCTTCAATGTCGAAGACCCGCACGACCCATCGGTTGGACTCTTCAATGGTGAACTGTCTATTCCTGGAAACTTGCTTAGGCGAGAGGTCTTTGACCCTGTAATTGATGAGGTGCGTAAAAGTCTCTTAGTTTGTTGGCCTAGTCTCGCCGCCCAGCCCACCCCTCGACATCCAAAGCTTGTCACACTTGTGGCCCTGCGCCATCTAGATCCAACTAAAACACCATCCCTTTGCCAACCTCATTCCGACACTCCGCCGAGTTATATTTCTCCGCCTGCTACTCCCGCTTTTGATTGTGGGTTTCTTGGACGATAAAGGCTTACCAATTGCTTTCCACATCTGTCCCTTCTTCTCTTTTCATTCCTCCTATTTCTCCCAGGTTCTCCAACTAATCGAAGACCAACTCCGAAGGACCGAACAAACCGTCGACGCCCTCATGCTCGTCGGCGGTTTCTCGGGAAGTGAATACCTTTTCAAACGTGTCGACGTGAGTCTCCATCTTTTTTTTTTTTGTCACTCGTTTCGTAGCCACTTTGGCGAAATTCTCGCATTTGTGTGGGAGTGTAGATTCTGATGCAACTTCTTCACCCCTTGATGGCTACCTTCTCGAACTGTGATCGCGCTGCCCTTCCGACCGGTCCTTCGCGTCTTCTCGGGTGGATGTCCATTACACTTTTTGGCGTGAACGTTTACACCCCTACTTGGAAAATCGCGGAACAACCTTTCACCACAATGACGGAATATGTGACGATAAATTTTTCAAATTTTTTATTTTTTCCTCTCAGGAAAGATTTGGATCTCGTATCAAAGTCATTGCAAGGCCCTCCGATGCCGACACCGCCACCCTTCGTGGCGCAGCGCAATACGGTTTGGCAAGGCGACCCCTCGTGTCTAGCGTGGTTGCGCCGAGAGCGTACATTATGCGCGTCAAGCTACCCGCTGAACAACAAGATATGATGTTACGACCGGCATACATTCATAATAATCAGGCAGGGGTTCCTATTTGTGAAAACAGGTTCGTGCGCGTTTTCTCCTTATCTGTATGCGCGCAGCGAGTTGCTCCGAATGCCCGGATGTTTGGATGAGCCGGGTTTTCCACCGACGTTATCGGTGGGGAGCCGTCTCGACGGGGGAGTGGGGCAGGTCGCTGGAAGGGCGGGCGTTGCGTAACCAACGTCATTTCCCAGTATCGGCCCCTCTGCAGCCGGCCTCTTCCTTCTTCGCGCCACAGAAGGGCTCTGAAAGAAGCATGTGTGTGGATACTGACGGGTCTTATTTCAGACTAAAGTACCTCGTGCAAAAAGGGGCGATTATTCGCAAGGGACAGATGATTCGTGCGCCTTTCTGCAAGTATTCTGCCAATGCTGCGGGTGAGTAGTCATCAGCGCGACGACTACATGAGGTCGTCGTTTGCTATTTCCGAGGTTATCCGAGCTGAGGAAGAATGCTGATCGCGATTCAGATCGGCTATTTGTGGCTGTTCTATATACCTCGGAGGTTGACAAGGAGATGCGGTATACAGATGAGGGTGAGTTGCGCTTGACTGTTTTGGGAATTGGTGTGGATTCCGTGCCTGCGACGACCCTAATACACGGGGGCGGGAGGGAGCGTGCGCATCCCTTCTGTTTTTTTGTGGACTCGCGTGGGAAATCCGAAACTAACTCTTAATACACACACAGGCGAAACGACAGAATTATGCAAGTGGACGGTCGATTTAGGCTCACTCCCGCCCTTTCAACAATTCGCACAGTCTCAGCAGGGCTTTTATACAGGTTCGTTGTCGGTCTTTGACCTTTTTTGGATTCCCGCCCGCCCCGCATCATTTACTGATGAACCGCCGTCCTTCGTTTCTTATAGAGTTTGAACTTGGTCTAGAACTCGACAGTGCCGGTAAGCTAGCCGTTTTCTCTATTTTAGACTTTTGGGTCTATGCTGCCTGCCGTACGAAGTGCTCTAAAGGAGCCGAAGTGTGTGTGTGGGTGCGTGTGTGTGTACGTGAATCCCCAAGCGATAGGTGGTACGCACGCACGGATAGTGGTTAAGATGGTGGTGGTGTCGAGTAACGAAATCGCTGACAATAAACATTTTTACAGAGGTTCGAGGAGTTGTTCTATACAAAGGCATGGAAGTGGGACGAGTCGTGTTCGACTTCCTTTCATAACGACCCGGTCGGGGGCGTCGTGTCTCCATCCATGCCTAGCTACCACCAGGCCTACAGGGGTGGCGTACGGCGGGGGTCTCGTTCGTTGGAGCGAAATGAAAAAAAACAGGCTCCGACCGAGTCCGTCGTTCGAGGGAGCAATGTGGCGGTTATTGTTTTGGCTGGGACCCTGCGTGACATTGAAAGAGCCCAATCTAATGTCAATTTTATGGATTTATGTTTTTAGGGTGGTGAATTGATTTTCCTTTTTTTTTTAAAAAATAAATTTTTTTTTTTTTTGAAAAAAAACATTTAGTTGCCCCTTATTCAGCGATCGAGTATCCGCCGATTGTTTTCGGTGTGTGAGAGCCGCTGTGTCGGCCAAACGCGCAAACGCCTTAACAGGACCGATTGAGCAATTGGCCAGTGTTTTAGCAAGCACTTTGCTCATCTGACCCGCCTGCATGACCGCCTGAAAAGGGTGTGACAATGGTGCGGTTACAGTGCTCGCCCGTTGTCTGCAATAGCCGCCGCTAATATTTTAGTCTAATGCGTAACATGCATGGCATGTTTTGAATGCCCGGTGGCGGTTAGGGACAAACTAAATGTCAATAGTCTGAACTCACTGGCTTGCTGAGCCCATTAGGAAGATCGAAGGGACACAGTTTAACTCGGAATATTTATTTATGTACAGGGTGGAAAATCTCATCCCCTCCGATTTATTTCCATTCAGCATAGTAGAGAGATATTCTTCCGCCCCTGAGTGAAAAGAAGTACCCACCCCTCTACCAACCAATTCACTTGCCTCTGCAGCTACTTAAAGGGCGTTACCGTTTTCTGAAAAAACAGACGCATCATCAAAGCCGCACTCTTCCTCTCTCTCTCTCTCTCTCTCGCACCTCTCCCCCTTGTCTCCCTGGTCGGACTGTCCTGTCCCCCCTTCCCCCCTATTCCCCCCCTGCCCATTATCTACGACTACAAGCTATACTCATGGCGATAATGACTACAGTCCCACAAAACCATCTCTCCTCTAAAAATGCTGCGGCTGCAGACACAAAGAACCTATCCACCTCTACGCTCTACCAACTACTACAAAACTGTATCGTACCCGCCTCTTCGGCCAACGCAAAGTTTGCAAACTGGTCGAAAACGTTTCACTGTGTACCTCTCATGGTCTTTGAACCATCCGACATTGACCAATGTCGTCTCATCTTCCAACTCGCCAGGAGAGAAGGCAAGACCGTCAGGATTGTCGGAGAAGGCCTCTCGCCCAGCGACTTGGCCTGTACATCCGACTTTATGCTCCGTACAAATAGACTTAATAAACTCAGAGTCGTACGTCTAAACTTTCTCACCCCGCCGTGTGAAAAATCACCTAAACCCCTTCTTCTCCAGGTCGATCCGGAGAAGCAGTTTGTCGTCTGTGATGGCGGTATCAAACTCGAAGACTTGGAAAGAGAACTAGCGACCCACCAACTCGCCTTACGGAACCTCGGCTCGATCTCAATGCAAGCCATGGGAGGCGTCATTACAACGGCCACACACGGCACGGGTATCGAATTCAAGGTACTTGGGGACGATGTCCTATCGCTCTCCCTCCTCCTCGCCGACGGCACTCTTGTTTACTGTTCCCGCCGGGAAAACGAGGAGCTCTTCAAAGCCACCCTTTGCGGAATGGGTTCGACCGGCCTCGTCATTTCCGTCCAAATTCGCGTGGAACCAGCGTTCCGCTTACGTGAATCTCAAGAGACGCGTCCGTTTGACGATATTCTAGAAAACTTGCATGAAATCGTTCATCAGGCACAGCACGTCCGGCTATGGTGGTACCCACAGAACAAATCCGTGCGCGTATGTAGCGCCGATCGAACGACAGAGGTAAGGGTCTTCCTCCCTGTTCTTCTTTGTACTGACTCGTCCTTGTTTCGATCTTGTCCACTCTTTTTTGACAGCCGGAACAACCCGACGTAAACGCGAGAGGCTTCTTGCCGGTCTTTTTGACACACCATCTGGTCGAGTTTTTCCTGTTCCTCGCACGGTTCCTTCCCTTTTTGGCGTTTTACATTGCACGATATGTGGCTTGGATGGAGTCCGCGCCCAAGGTGGTTGTAGGCGAGAGTGGCTCGATCCTGCGAACCGATTGCAGAGTAAGCGGGTTTTCGGCGTTTTTGAGATTTTTTTCATTTCTGACAAACTCGCTCATTCTCCCTGGTTAACCTGTCACTGCCAATCAACAAACGCATCTCACCGAACAGTTCGCACAGCACACTACCGAATGGGCCATTCCGTACGAACGCACCAAAGAATGCTTACTCTACCTTCGCGAATGGTTAGAACAAGAACCCTATACTACCGACGGAACTTATCCACACTTTCCCATCGAACTCCGGTTCTCGGCCCCCGATGATATCTGGCTGAGCCCTGCCTATGGCCGTAGGACTTGCTGGATCGGAATAATACAGTTCAAGTACGTTAACTTTCACTTTTGAATTCCCCCCCACACAACCACACGCCGGATGAGCGCGCTCCTCCATAACCCTCCGGCGGATGATGATCTTCTATCGTATTGGCACTGGCCTGGCCCCACGGACTGCCAAACGCCGTGCGTTGGGCACGGACCACAGAGTCTGTTTGCTCTTATACAACCATGGGCGCGCTTTAGCGTCTGGACCATTTCCAATCTGCCATTTTATTTCTATTTTCTACTACCACCCGCGTTTGGTTTGCAAACATGATTCTGACGAGGGACCCTTTTTCATTTCCAACCAACCAACCAACTAACAGGCCGTATGGATTACCCGTACGATATCAAGAACTCTTCCGCCGATTCGAAACCATCATGACCTCGTTCTCTGGACGGCCGCATTGGGCAAAACCACACAGTCTTGGCCCTGCTCAACTCCGCCCGCTTTACCCACACTTTGACGACTTTGTACGGGTCGTAGAGCGCGTGGACCCCCACGGCATGTTCCGTAACGAATGCGTGCGGAGACATATATTCGGAGAACAAGGTTCAGCCGTCGATCCGAGAGTGTACAAGCTTTACCGACCATGATTCCATCAACGTCAGTTCTCCCACCCACCAAACCCACCCTTCCCTCCAGTAAAGTGGGCCCTGCAAAGAGAAAGAACGTTTAGGTATCATCATACGTAACCGCTACGCATGCAGGCACGCCGACAAATTATGTCAATTTGGCATCCCATCATGACCTTGAAATCTCGACATGCATCCCTGGCCCAGCACAACGGGAACCTCCTCTATTATAGATTAACAAACTCAAATTAACCCTCCCCAAAAAAGTGACAAACTCCAAGAGCGCGACAAGAAAGGGATGAGCCCACGTTTTTTCCGATGGCCCATTACGAACGGGGGGCTTCTCCTCACTTCGTTCTCCATCTCGTAATTCCCAACCCATGCAAAGATCGACAGGGAAATATTGAGCAAATCCCATTGCTCAATCATCCAAGATTTCCCCTATCAGCCATCTTCCTGCCCTGACATGGGCCACAATCAACCTGGATCCCGCCCCTTCTTGTTCCTATGATCTTTTTTCATTTGCATCACGTCACCCCCTTCAGCCGTCTCTCAGGCTCGCAACTAGGCATCTCTCTCTCATCATCCATCACCAAAGGAATTCCTCCTTGGAATCTGTTCCGTGTCATGTTTTCTTTTTTGTCTCCCTATCTCTCTGCTCCTCACTCTATTAACTCGCTTTCTATTTTCTCATGGTATCACCTCATCTAGACCTGTCCCGTCGTCTTTGCTTCTCGATTCTCGGCCCATACGATTGCGTTTCATCCCTACCTCTTTTCCTCGGCGAACCTGCGTTCGACAGACTTGCCACTAAACCCAACCTCTCTGGGACTCGACAACGAGTGCGATGGCCTCCGGGTTGAAACCCTATCTCATCCCGTTCTGCCCACGCCGTCCTGGACGCACCTTATGGGGTTCTTCCTCATTATCGTCCCACCCCCCCCGTCCATCCTCCTTAATTATTGCACCCGCCCTATTTCTCCTTTTCTTTTTTTTTCTCTCGCAAAGTCAAAACGTTAAGTCACGGTTTAGACATGCTTACCTTAGACGTAGAGCATTCTGTATCGTTAGTTGATCCCCCCCCCATCATCATGTTTGTTTCCAAATACAGCAACAAGACCAAAATTTTCACCTAAACACGTCTTCCTTTGCCACTTTTACGGTTTACCAGCCTCCGATTGTTTTCTAATTCACGGCCGTTTCCGCGAACATTCCAAGTTATTCAGTTCGCATCGAGCGATGCGTCCGCCCGCCGCCTTCCTCTCCCGATCACTACGGCCATAACGCCCAATGCAAAAGAGTAAAAAACAAAAGGGTCCAATTTGGAAATGTACCGATTGTACAAGGGCCCGGCCGCTCCCAGCCGCAATGCAAACCGAGCAAGTCGATGATCAGATGCGCGACTCACCAGACGTGCGCGTGAACTACTTCTCGATTGACATGGTCCGGACTGGACAGACCAAGAGTCCATGACAAGCCTATTGGTCACTCTCTCGGTCAATCCCGAGCCAGGTAAGTACATATCTTAGTCTCTTTAGTTTGTCAGACGTTTTATTTAAATTATCAATAAGATGGTTATACCTGCAGGAGCACTGCAGCCGATGCCGACGCGCGCCTTTTTCGCTGCACGTTTAGGGACTACTGGGTGCGGTTGCTACACGTTTGTGGCCCTTGAAAAAATGCTATAAATTCGCGCATGATAACGGTGGCGTTTTACCGTTTAACTCGCGTGGCGCACGTGAAAAGACGCACAAAAGACGACTAAGGCTTGCCCGCCCCCCTCCCCCTTACTTGAGGAACCCGATAAGCATCCATGAAAAAAAAAGATGGGAACCGCACTCCATCAATTGTATCAAACACGGACGACTATATCGTGACCTGCGCGTGGGAGTCCCTGAACGTCTGTCCCCTCCATTTCACCCTTTTTTTCTTCGCTACCGTCGGGAGCCCTCTTTTCTTTGGATTCCGTCGCCAGGACTTCTTATTTGGGATTAGCACGTCAGGTGGCTACGGCAGCCTAGATAGTCTATCCGATAGTTAGTGGCATATCTCAAAGGTAAACTTGCTCAATCGAGTATGACGTTTGCGGCGTCATCGTCTCAACCTTTCACTAAGCAGGTAAGAAGGGAAAAAAGGAATGTAATTGGGAAAAAAAAATTGGTATAGATTGGATATATTTGGCCCAGCCTAATGTATGTAACGCGAGGATAGGAATTAAATTCCAATCTTGAACCGACGGCATCCAGCACTGCGTGATACCGTTGGACGAATTGTATTAGTCGACGATGCCGTGATAGTAGGAGTGTTGACGGTCGACGTTTTTGCCGGCGTATTGGCGTCGGAACCAACTACTTCTTGCGGCGTTCTAACCATGTAATCAGAAACAAAGCCTAATATTATTATGGTTTTCCTACTTACACCCAAACAAAGGAAGATGGCTGATCGATCACCCCGGCGGGCAACGACGCCACTTCTTTCAGAAAACCTTGATCGGCAGAGACCCTCTCGAATATTTTGATACCACCGCCGTTCATACCTCCAGCGATGAGATAAGCATTGTCCTCTCCGACCAGAGCGACGCCTCGGAGGTGCTTGAGACCAGTCCTTACGTCGGCGACCTTTGTGAGCGGGTTAATGTCAAAGACTGCGATGGCGTCGCCCTGTGAACTCGGGTCGTCCCTATTCGACGCGTAGATGATCGGGGTCGGGCTTTGAGCGAGGAGAAGTTCACCCGCGAAAAGATTTGCGCCGGAGGGTGTGTCGGAGGGGATGATGGATATGCTGGCTATACTGTCTGGTTGGGCGTCACCGGAAAGAGGTGTGGTCGGGATTGTTTGTTGACTGAGCGTGTTGGCCTTCTCGTGGAGGGAGTACAGTGCGTTGTCTGCGAGGTGAGTGAGAAAAAGAGTGTTGGGCTGTTTTGAAATGTGACGTACCATCGACAACGAGATGTCGTGGACCACTCCCACTTGGTTGGCCGATGGAATCTTGGATGCTCCAGCTACTCGATGCGTCCTGAGTGAGGCGCCAGACCCGATCCCTACCGAGATCAGAAACTAAGACTTGGTCTCCAAAGGGAACGACCTAAAAGGTGTTAATAACGTTGCCTCTCGTGAGGGCAGTAGAGCCTTACCTGGTGTGCATTCGAGGAGCCGCCGTCGGTGAACGAGACTACTTGAGGAGACTTGAAGTGAAGAAGATCCGATTCCAGCGTGGCAAAGAAGGCGGAGCCCCCGCCATAGTTTGCGACTCCGAGTTGCGTGCCATTGTTGACGAGACCGATGTGAGTAGGCGAACCACCTTGCGTAGGGATTGATGCGACGGATGTCAACCTTCCAGTTGTGTGATCTAATACCAATGAATTGAGGGCACCAGTTTCTGTCTCATCGGTGGCGTAGAAGATCGAGTTGTTGGCGGGATTTGCCAGGAGCCAACTCGGTGATGCTCCAGATGGTGTTTGAGAAACCAAGCTGAGAGATGGTGGGGAAATTGTGAAATTAAGGGTGGAAATCATGGACGAGAAGGATCCGACCAAGATGAGGAAGCTGCTGGCAGACATGGTGAATGGGTGGAAAAAGGCTCGTCAAGAGACAGTAAAGGTCGTAAAATGATCGTAAGGAAACTGATTATCGTATACTGGCTCACCGAGAAAAAAAAGGCGGTAGTCGTGAAGAGAAAGGCTGGGCACAACCACCTGCCAGTGGCGCGTTTGTGTAAGAGTGATGGAGATCCTTTCGGAGCTCTTCAGATAGCTAGAGTGATGTGAAATGAAAGTAAAGAAATGGGCGATCACTGATCGAGGTCTCTATTCGAGTGTGTATGAAAGTGCCGAAAGTATTCAAGGTATGTATTCCATAACCAGCGGAATTGAAACTAGTTATATACTGAGTATCTGTGACTAAGGGAACCGTCTTGCCAGAGATCACAGGAAAATTGCAGGGAGAACCGGAGAGACGGCCAACGGATCGAAGACGAGTACTCCGAGCGGGGGAGTCGCATAGAAGATGCGGGGAAGAATAACAACTGGCATGGATTCGGGGTAATTAGGGCTACAGGACGACGACGCGAGGGCTGGCGGTTGGCGAACCAGGTGGTCATAATTAGCGCGAGTTCTCGCGCTGGCCTTCTCGGTCATTCATACGGTCGTGTATTAGACATCTCTACCATGTCTACTTTTCCTGGAATAAATAGTTTGGGGTTCTCAGATCTACAAATGGGTCACGGAGTCATTATATAATGCTCTGCCAGTGAGAAGGGCTGGAGGCACTTAACTACTGTCTCCCAGGAAGCAGTGGTGCTCATGCCAGAATCAAAAGCAACAATAAATTCATCCTAATTCGATCCTCATATATGACAAGTACTTGCCTTACTGGTCCTGTGAGGTTCTAGGTACCAGCAATTTTGGAGTCTCGTGGTGACCTCGGTCTATTGATGGATGAATCAACATGTGTACATAAATTGAAAGCATAGGTATACGTTGAGGTATCTATTAGTACGCCGACGAACGCACTCATTGGGATCAGAATGACCGAAGAAGGTAGGCGGTCAGTTGAAGCAGATGAAGAAGGACGTGGCGGTCAAATGGCTCATATTTCTAGTCCTATCCAGAGCATTTGGTCAGCCATGAGCGAGTGTGAATTGATGCTTCACTTATTACCCTACTGAAGCACATATTACAATTAGATCGGAGATATAACAGCTCTAAATCTTGAGTTGTTTCGGCTTAGAATTATTGGAGAACAGAGCCATGCACCAGCCGAGCGACCCACCTGGGAAAAGAAAGCATGCTCGGCGCAGGGCTTTCTAGCCCATAGAGAAGGTTCAAATCATTCCTAGACGTCGTATCTCTACGGCCAGGACTCAGCAGTCTCAGCAGTCTCGAAGAACCTGAGGTATAGGGTCGCCATCATTTACGTAAGCCAGGGTCGGCGCCAGTTTGCCTAAGAAAGTCAGCCATCGTGACTCTCATCCTGAAGTGGAGGATTGGCCGTGAATTATGTCATTATATCGACTCTTGATTCTCATATCCCTAACTTGGGCAAGGCGAGTTGTGCAGTGGACAATACTGCGGTGAGATAGCATCGACAAACAATTAACGTAGGCTACCAAAATCTTATTAACTCCATAAAAATAATACATCAGATATATAAGCAATTATGATGTCAAATACAAACGCGATTGGAGCCCCTCGAGGCCACCGGAAAAAGGAAGGTCTGTGTCTTGCTGGGAGGTGACTAAGCTTAGGCAAATCCTCTGGGACACATTTGGGGCATATTTTTGTTTTGACCAAATTTTTTGGCGGAATTTTAAAGGCCGTTGTGGGCCGGCGGCAATCGTCGTCGCTCCTTGACCCACTCCCACATCTAGTCAACTCCCATTAAGCAACTTTAATCTTTCCAAGGATATATTATTCCATCTGAAAAGATGGAAAAAGCAATATTTCCTCCCACTGGGCCTACCAGCGCCTCTAGGAATGTCTCTGGGGGTTCGTGCTTTGCAGAAAGCACTATTCCTGCACCTCCAGGTACTTATTCTGCCACTATAACACCTCTTAATCCCAATAAGACGAGAAAAGAACTATATGAGAGCCCGAAAGAGGCCGTAGACGAAAGCCTCCAATACGCAGATGGTGCTCTGGACCGCGTTCCTACACCTCCGGAGAAGAAACCTACCCAAATGCTCGGAAAGGCACTCAAGAAGAGCCTTACCGATGTCGATCTTTACACACCTGGCCCCGTAAGTACCCTAGCCGATACTGTATGGTGGTAGCTGAGATTCTGTCCCCTGTATCCTTTCAAGGTGCCTAAATTTGACGCTCTGGCCCTCAAATCGTCAACAGATCCTCCAAAGAGGCAAACGATGCCTCGCATTCCCAGCACCTCCCGCATTCCGCGTCGAGTTGGGACTAGCCACACCGCGAAAATAGGAATGAATTGTACGACGGAAACGAAGAAGACTAATCTTGTATGTAATTTCAGCTTAACCTTGGCTTGTTCATGAGATATTATCCAGGCTACTCTTCCGTCTTCCCTCGAACGTCTCAAGGACGCCCCTCTCGGAACCATGGGCAATCTCCCCTCGGCTTCTACCGATCTCAGTGACAGTGGTCCATCTACGATGACCGGCGACCCGGCAAGCGCTTTCCACCGCGATATGCCACTCGTAGTCCCTGGGACTGCAAAGACTCAAGTGCAAGATGTCACAATACTTTTGGCTCCGAATTTGACGGAACTGTTTAGAAACCCTGATTTCCTGCTACTCGCGTCCTCGGTGGCGAGATTGGACTCTACAGACAATGCCACCTTTGATCAGATGCGGCAGCAGCTCACTGCAACGGTACTCAAAGCTAGTGAGGGCCCCATCGGTACCGTATCCAATGCCTCACCCTACCCGCTCGGCGTTCCCGACCTCGCTGCTACTACAGCCATTAATGAGGATCACCGTGGCATGTCTGGCCATGATTCAACTCCGGATATTGACAACCTGGCCTCAACGAACACAAGCACCAGGGTCTTCCCCAACGAGACCAGTTTGGCAGACCACGCCAATTTGGAGCCGCTCACTTCCGTAGCTAACAGTGGCGACGTATCCAACGGTACCAAAACGTCACTTAAACCTAGAAAAAGTGGAAGTAATATCGTCCAAAGGGGTTCATCAGAGTCTGGAGTGGTTAATAACACCCAACTCAACCTTGACCGCTCCAAACCAGATTTGCATATCACAGAGCATAAATTTTCTTCACTTGACGGAAAAATTCCTCGTAGTGGCATCAATTTCAGTCACCGTGCTCCAGTGATTGGCTCGGAGGCGACCCGCTCCACCAAGTTGCCGCAACCTTCGTTCGTTTCGCGAGTCTGGGTCAAACGCGACTACCTGCCATCTAATTCAGAGGCGCAAAGCATCAATACCGCCTCCCCACTTCGTCTTCGTTCTAACACAAATGCCGCCAACAACATTCCATCTGGGACTCGCCGCGGGTTCATCTGGAGTTCACCGGCACCTGATGTTGGCATTACACGACTCTCCGCAACTCGCTCAAATATCCCTTTTCTCGCCCGACCACGCGCATTTTCTGCTCCAAAAGGCACCACCGCCGATCTCGCTAGCGATGCTCCTGCCATTGGGACCAGCGGTGAAGAACCGAAGAACTACGCGTCTCCAATTCATAAGGGAGACGATGATGCAGTTGTCGGCACGAGCCCATTCCAGGTAGCTCGGTCTGGCATTACCCCAAACCCCGTATGTTCCCCAGGACCACCTCCCATTCCTTCCTCCAGTAATTCTCGTCTTCTCAACGAAGCATGCGTGGATGAAATCGCTTCCAGTCCCACCACGGAGCCACCATCCTCACCCACGACAGAACTTTCCGCCTCCTCCGAGGTGAACGCAACCTCCGTAGAACCATTTTTCCCCGATGGAAAGGTTAAGAAAGCAATACCAAGGACTCGGCATAGCTCCAGCAACTACCCTGAGCTTGGTCATCGTCGCCGCACTGGGCTGAGAATGCTGCATCACCTCGCTCGCAGTCCTTGTGTGTCACCAACTTCATCCAGTAGCGACACTACGGACAGTGAATTCGAACTGGAAAAGTATACGAAATCCTGTCCCCAACCCCCGTCTCCTACCGCGTCGCCGATTCCACGATGGGTTATCGCCACTCCACCTCGTTCTGTATCTCCTATCGGGAACGTACCTCCTTCCATCTCCCCATGGATCTCACCTCAGACCACGCCCCCCGAGCCAATCACCACGGCTGTGTCCTCGGGCGGTACGTGTTATTTGCTCTCTTTTTGCTTTCTCATATATCTTATTCTCATTGCAGGTCTCATAGAGCAAGTTAGTACACGCGAACAGAACCTGCACATTGTAGGAACGGATGCTTCCCATTGCTCAATGGGTATAAGCACTCCCAGTGTGCATGCTGATGGTCAAAACCCCATATGTGGAAGGCTAAATACTCTATACAATGGTCCACCTCCAGTGTCTACGAGTGTGGTTGGCGTTTCCAATAGTAAATACATTTCACTTCGTTGATACATAAGCTAATTTTACATAGCTACGGAGGTATCTGACGCTAAACCGAAGAGCCCCTTTACATCCCCAGCTGGGACTGTTTCTCCAACACCTTCTCTCGTGCCCCTGCGTGGCATCCTTAAAGGTGAGATAGAATGTTGAATACATGGGTACACAACTCTAATGCTTTCCTGTTCCTTGTCTAGTTAAAGCTTCGCCCAAATTGAGCCAAACCGATGAAAGGATAATGCAAAAGTATTTGGCATTCTCCGGCCCTGTAGCAAGGAACAGCCCCGACTTGGAAGGTAAACGCTTTATAACAAATTTGTCCTTCTTTCATACCTATTTGGTAGATGACTATGATCCTCGGCCTTTATCAGAGCAAACCAGAGACCTCGGTCACCACTTAGCCAAGGTTTTTGCAAACATCGGTCTAGGAGAGGATAAAGACGTCAAATTCAGTCCGATCACGTCCGTTTTTCAAGAAGCAGATTTGGATTATTTGAATTTAGCCGCATCTACCGCTCAAGACGAAGGCTTGATTGGGCATCCAAAGGACTTCTCCACTGCGTCTGGTCCAGATCTCTCAAGCCCGCAAAAACGAGAGCCTTTTGCTGCTATTCCCTACGCTGATGGCATAGAATTTGGCTGCAGTCCCAATCTGGCCTTACCCGACAAAGCAAACAGCTCCTTCGTCGGTCCCGCATCCCAGCTAGTTTCAACGAAGCATGGCGCGATCAACCTTGACGTGGTACCATTGGACTTGAATCTTTCTCAAGACACCACAGTCGAACATGGTTCCGATGTTTCTTCCTCTCAAAGCACTGGGGGTGTACCTAGCCCTTCGCCTGCCACATTCATGCACACGAAGCCAGGATGTAATGTCTCTGCTCCTACCCTTGGCAGATCCTTCGTCAGCATTGGTGCTACAAGGCGTCTTGACTCCACTGGCCCATCCGGAGTCATCAAGTCATCTATCTATACCCATTCTTCGCTATCACGTTCGCTTCCACATATCTCAACCCTCTTTCAGCCTCCAAGCAGGATTTCAAATTCTATTCCGCAGCCGACTTCTACCAATGACCAGACTATCGCAATATTGGACAAGCAAGTCCGTGCAAACGCGCTGAAATGCAAATTGAACGGGACTCCTCACCTCAACAGATTTTAGTGGTTGCAGTACTCTCATCATTTACTTTGCTTGGATCTCGGATGCTTCTTCTTTCTCCACGGTCCTGTTTCGTATCTTATTTCTCAATTATCCTGGTATTTCGAACCCAACATTCTCTCGTTAGATTGTACGTTTCTGTATGTTCCTTGTACTGGTGTGCAAGTGTAGCTAGAGCAGGCGTGGTGTTCTTGAAATCCAGCCATCTACTTTGAACAAAATGTCTCTTGTCAGGGGTTTGTATTTCGTTCAACATTCGAGAGAAATCTTATTCGTAATTGGAGTACTGGCGGGTGTAATTATCGGTGGCCTCGTTACATGATAGAAGAATCTAAGAACTTTCTCGATAGGTGGCTCCAAAACGTTTCGAACAAGTCTCTGTCTTTGCCCTTCGTCCATGTTGCTTGTAATACCAGTCGATAGATTTCACTGGGAGAATCTGCCGAGTTAGCCTCCTTGATGAAATGGCACCGTACTGTTAGGAATAGCGATGGTTGGGACCCTGCATACTGTATTCCCGTGCCACCTTCCTTGCGCAGTTTCTCTAATCTTCGTCTTGCTTTCCTTGACCAGGTATTCTCCTGGGCCGTTATCGTGGCTAACGCTTCGTAGCTTTCCGGAACAATCGGGATCTGATTGAGATTGACACCCTCTAATTCATGACATAGGGTATCCAAGCCTTTCAATGTGTTGGAAAGCACCTGATAGGACCGGGTTATGGCGGACGGATAGGTTTGGCGGAACGTATTAGGGAGTGGAAGGAGGGCATGCAGGCTGTCAGAAGTGCTGCGAACGAGGGTCTGATAGATTTGACAGAATTAAGGGGCGGGTCAGTTCATGATCACTTCCAAAGTGCTATCCTTACGTCTGGCAAGCGTTCTTCGCCTAGAGACCAGACGATTCCCCATCGTCTTGTGTGGCCTTGTACAAACTCGGCCAAACCATAGTTATCTATCTGAACCCGGTCATCCTCGCGTAGGACAAACAAAGGTCGGTTCATACCTTTAATGATCGTAAAAGGTTGACAATTGTTGCAATGGTGGAATGTTTCCCAAGAAGAGACGTGTAGAATCTGAGACCGTGATCAGAATCAAGTTCTGAGGGGAGGTCCGACTAAACGAACCGACAATGCGTCCCAACAATGAGGCTCTCGTGAACAATGCGTTGGATAAACCCCGCTTCGCCGTCAGTTGTGATCATTTCCACATCGGCTCCAGTGCAGACCTACACAATGGGCAAGATTCACATTAATGAATGAGACCAGGGCAAAAGGTGACGAACGGCACTGGGGTCAAATTCCTTGTCTTCAGCCGCACGCGATATTTCCTCTTTGCTCGCATAGAAAGGAGGATTGCACATCAGAAAGTCGCATCTGTAGGAACCATAAGAACGCTGGCCGGGATAAGCGAAATGCATACTCTAGAAAAACTGAGGCATCTTCAAAGAGGTGACGAAATAGAGGGCCGGCAGGATCAACTAGGACTGGGGAGATTCGGTTTTGCAAGCCGTTGCTCGCTATATTATTCTCGGCAGCAATCAATGAGCCGCGATCGATCTCTGAGGATTTAGTATGAGAAGTGGGACAGAAACTGGATCCATAGGACTTACCTGTTGCGACGAAGGACCAGTTTGGAGCCATCGCGCATGCCAAAAGAGGATAGATGACCGATGCGCCAGTACCACTGATGGATGACATATCAATGTTTATCAATGGTAGTATTGTAGATGATACTCACATATCGATTCCGCGAATTCCTTTAGCAATGGATGTAGTTGATTCAGGCTGCAGGGTCGCTGTGAGGATATCTTGTATCCAAAGCACATAGTTTAACCTTCATCTCTTAAAGGTATGCTTCTATAGATACCACGCAGGAACTAAAGCATACCTATTGGGGACCTGTAATCTGTAAGTACGAGAAGTCTCGGACACAAATATATACTTACTGCTGGACAGAGCCTATCTGGAGGAATCTCGACCTTGAGACCGAAATCCCGATGCAAAAGTGCCTCTGTTAGACACCTATGTACTCGTCAATCTCTGAGATCAGAGGTTCGCGCGAGCAGTGGACGCTTACCTCTGACCGGCGGCATCTTTAAAGTTAATCAAGGGTTGACCATGCTTATTTACGTAGATGCTATTGTTTCACAATCGAGTCTCAGATACGACCCTATGATGCAAATAATCACTGACAAGGGCTTCAACGGGGGATATGATTCAGCCAATTGGGCGAAATCGGGAGGTATTAGGTAAAGATTACGAGGGTGCATAGTTGGCGATGCTTTATTCACTTAGAGGCAACCTCAAGGGCTAAGTGGCTGGAACCAAGAATTGCTTCATTTCGCCCCACGACGCCAGCAAAGGTGGAAATTTTTCTTCAGTAGATCTGGTTCAAATATAGGCTCTATTTATTCTCTTAGGCACGCTCGGTCGACTACGAGACGGTAATACATGAGCATGAGGTGGGAGTATCCTCCCGCTCGGCTAACTTACTCAACGCATCAATGGATCTATGCGTGGCACATGCTTGCTCCTAAACCGCCCAGACAAGTAGCCATTCTCCTAACAAGTCTCAATAGACGCCCAACTTGACTCTCTCCATATCCTCCTACCAGTCGCAAGAAGGCAATAGTATGAGCAATGCTCCCAAAAGCAACCTCAAGCTCGTTAGTTTAGGTCAGTAAGCCTCTTCCGATCTATACAGACTGCTGACACTTGTGCCCGATAGATGGAGGCGGCATTCGAGGTTTCTCGCAGCTAGAAATCCTGAGAAATATTATGCATCGCTTGAATTGGAATATAAAATCAGATGGATTCGACGGGCTTACTCTGCCTTGCGAGCATTTCAACCTGATAGGTGGCAGCGGAACCGGCGGGTGCGTTTGATTTTGATATGTATCAACAATTCGTCTACTAAGATGGACTGGTTTGATTGCAATACTCCTAACTAGACTGCGCATGTCGGTAGAAGAAGCATCCGACGAGTTTTGTACGATCGCTGAAGAAGTGTACAAACCAGACGGCCTCATGCCACCTGAGAGAACTGATAGACTACGACGATGCATGGAAGATGTTCTGACGAGACGAGGATTTCCCGTTCATCTGAAGCTCGTGGACGAAACGCAAATGGATGGGTGCGCCGGGTCAGGCATTCCGTTGAACTTTCTGAGCGACGGTCATTGATTTTCGCATAGATTTGTCGTTGTAAGTCTTCGCAGCAACATCGAGACCAAAGTTTGCCTCAGGACATACCCCATCCATAGTCGACCATCGTCGAACATCAGTGTTATTGAAGCCGTACTCGCATCGTGTGCGACCCAGCCTGGATTTGCCCCCGTGTCTTTTGGCGAACGTTATAGAAGGAGAGAGTACGTTGGAGTCGGGTTCGGGGCGAACAATCCCGTATGCGAGGTGATCAGAGAGGCTCACTCATTGTTCGGCGGAGGTTCGACTGTAGCATCCCTGCTAAGTCTGGGAACGGGTCACTCAGGAATTATCTCCTGGCCTTCGAATGGCAGTGACCTCGACATATATAAAGCGATGCGCGACACGATGAACGATTGCGAACAACGGGCACTAGAAATGGAAGAAAGGATAGGTCGAGTTGGGATCTACTCCCGATTCTCGGTCGAGCAAGGCATGCAAAACGGTCGTCCCTGTCAAGCTGCGGATCCAGAGTGGATAACGACTCAAACCGAAATCTATCTAGACGAACATCAATCATGCAGCAAACTCGACTGTTTTGTGAGAAATGCGAGAGCTAAAATCGGGTTTATTAGTCTCGATCAACTCAGTACGCCTCAAACTAGCTTATGAGGATCGCTCAATTCTGATCGCCTACAGAACATTCTGGCGTCTCGGACGAATCTAGTCAGCTTGCCTCCTCCGTGGAAAAATCCCTCGGGATTCTCAGTAAGGGGCCTCCTTTTGGGTGTAAAGCTCTCTACTGATATATGTTTCGAACAAAGTATCAAATCAAGATGATGCGACAATCGAAAAACTCAAGCTACCTGATCTGGAATGCAGCTCACGTGTTCCAGAATGCTTGGAAGGAACACGTCAAGATATCTTAGCAAGAGTAGATGCATGGGCGATGGAAGCCGACGCTCCCAATATCCTATGGATAAACGGCTATCCTGGCGTGGGGAAATCCGCTATCGCCACTAGCATAGTCGAGAAGTGGCGGTTGTCAGGGCGTCTTGGCTCGAGCTTCTTCTTCCGACGAGATGGGGCCGAAGCTATGACTCCCCATTCTCTATGGCGTACTGTAGCATAGGACTTGGGTCGCCGTTATTCCGCCATCCGAAAGCACTTGGTTGCAGTGTTGGCTGAGAATGACGCGCTTCTTACCACTTCCAATGTCGATAAATTATTTCGCGAGTTCATACACAGTCCACTGGTAGCGAGCAGCGCTATACCAGTGGAGAAATCACCGATTATTGTTGTAGACGCCTTGGATGAATGCGGAGGATACGATGGACAGTACTCTGACCACCGAGCGGGCTTAATTCGAACTTTAAAGAGCTGGTCTAGCCTACCTGGCACGTTTAAGCTCGTGGTTACCAGTCGGCGGGAAAACGATATTGAGCAAATGATTTCAAAGATACCCCCTCGACCACTCTCTATCCTTGCTGGGAAGGCCACATCTTTCCAGTCTTCAGAAGATATTCAAACCTTCTTGCGGCACGAGTTTCGACAAATTGTGTCCCTGTACCCATCTATGCCACCCGATTGGCCAGGGGAACAGGTGATCCGGAACCTGACTTCCCTTGCCTCAGGTCTCTTTATTTGGGTTAAAACGGTCCTCAAGCTACTCAGGCGTGGAGAACTTGAACGGACGCTGAAAGAAATCCTGAATGGTGCTGGTAGTATGGCTTCACTCTATAAGTGCATCCTGGATATGTCATTCCCGAACCAAAGTATGGAGGACGTAAATGATTTCCGCTCTATTCTGGGCGCAATCATCTTTGCAAAAGTCCCTCTCGATGTGACGTCTGTCGCGCATTTCCTGTCGATCAGTAATTCCGCCATAGGTTACATTTGCAACGGACTTCACTCAGTACTTGAGCACGAGGAGGCTCTACGAATTCACCACCAGTCATTCGTCGATTTCCTTCTGGATCCAGAAGAATGTCCTACGCAATTCCTCATTAACAAGCAGCGTGAAAGCCGGACTCTTACTATGGCCTGCTTACATGTTATGAAAATGCACCTTCGATTCAACATCTGCGACTTGAGTTCATCTTATATACGCAATCAAGACGTCCCGGACCTTGATTTACGTATCAAGGCGCGGATAACCTCTCACCTTTCGTAATCATCATGTCATTGGGCTGGTCATTTAATCGAAACCAGATTCGATGATGGAATACACGAAGCTTTGGGGTATTTCATGAATAATCAGTTTCTATTCTGGTTGGAGGTATTAAGTCTTATTAAGCGCGTCAACATTGGTTCAGGTATGTTGCGATTATTGATAGATTGGATGAAAGTACGATTAATTTGTCTACGTCGCTGTATTGGGTGATTAACTTCTTATAATAGCAATTTGGCCAAGACGACGCCCTGGCGATGGACATGCGGAAGTTCATGGTTGCATTCGCAAGCGTGATATCACAGAGCGTACCTCACATCTACATCTCTGCACTTCCATTCGCGCCTCAACGTTTGGCCGTATCCCGACAGTACATGGCTGGTTATCCACGGACACTCGGTATTCGACGCGGGGGTTATACGAACTGGCCAGCCATCCAAAACGTATTTAATGGACACCATTCTTCGATTAATTCCGTCTTATTCTCACTGGATGGCACACGTGTCGTCTCTGGCTCGTGGGATAAGACCGTTCGAGTATGGGATGCGGAGACAGGCGAGGCAATAATGGAGCCCTTGAAAGGTCACACCCATTTGGTCAGCTCCGTCTCATTCTCTCCGAGTGGTACGCGCATCGTCTCTGGCTCGTGGGATAAGACCGTTCGAGTATGGGATGTCGAGACGGGCGAGACAGTGATGGGGCCACTGGAAGGTCACATAGATTGTATCAACTCTGTCTCGTTCTCCTGTGATGGTACACGCATCGTTTCTGGCTCCTCTGATAACACCATTCGATTATGGGATGCTGAGACCGGTAAGGCATTGATATGGCCATTGAAAGGCCACGCCGGCGGTGTTAACTCCGTCTCATTCTCGCCAGATGGCACACGCATCGTCTCTGGCTCCGACGACTACACTGTTCGATTATGGGATGCTGCG
>KN824289.1:8502-84902 GCA_000827415.1 Serendipita vermifera MAFF 305830 | reverse complement strand
GCACACGCATCGTCTCTTGCTCCTGGGACCAGACCATTCGAGTATGGAATGCCGAGACGGGCGAGACAGCGATGAAGCTATTGAATAACAGTATCTACTCGTTCAAGTCCGTATCGTTCTCGCCTGATGGCACGCTCATTGTCTCTGGCTCTACCGGCAGCACTATTCATATATGGGACGCCAAAACGGGCAAGACGGTAATGGGGACATTGGAAGGACACACTGATGGTGTCAACTCCGTCTCTTTCTCATCGGATGGCATACGCATTGTTTCTGGCTCTGACGATTGCACCATTCGAGTATTGGATGTTGCGACAGGCAAGGCGGTGATCAAGCCTTTGAAAGGCCACAGCGACTCAGTCAACTCTGTATCATTCGCGCTGAGTGGCACATGTATCATCTCTGGCTCCTCCGATAACTCCATTCGAGTATGGGATGCTAAGACAGGCAAGACATTGTTAGGACCAATGATGGGTCACACCAAATCGGTCAACTCCGTCTCATTCTCACCAGATGGTACACGCATCGCCTCTGGATCCGACGATTATACCATTCGAATATGGGATGTTGTTACGCAGCTGACATTGATAGTGGCATCGGAAAGCCGTATTAAATCTGTCTCATTCTCTCCAGATAGCATGCGCATCATCTCTGGCTCCAACGACCACACCATTCGAATATGGGATGCTAAAACAGGAGACCGTTTAAAATCCGTTTCAATCTCGTTGGATAGCACACGCATCGTTTCTGGCTCCTCCGATAACCGGATTCGAATATGGGATGTTGAAACAGGCAATACATTGGTAAGACCAATGAACAATCGCATCAAATCGATCAATGCCGTCTCATTTTCGCCGGATGGCACACGTATCTTCTCTGACTCCTCCGGAGATCTCATTCCGACATGGGAAGCCACTACAGGCGAAACAGTGTGGAAATTGAGAGACGATACCTACTGGGTTAACTCCGTCTCATTCTCTCCGGATGGCACGCGCATCGTGTCCGGCTCCTCTAACAACATTATTCGATTATGGGATGCTGAGACAGGCAAAACATCAGTACAGTTAATGAATAAGCACACCAACTCGGTCAGCTCCGTCTCATTCTCACCAGATGGCACACGGATCGTCTCTGGCTCTTGGGATAAGACCATTCGAGTATGGAATGTTAATACTGGCAGGACGGTGATGGGGCCGTTCGAAGGCCACGTCGAATATGTCAACTCAGTTTCATTTTCGCCAGATGGCACACTCATTGCCTCTGGATCTGACGACACCACCGTTCGAATATGGGATGCTGAGACGGGAGAAACAGTGATAGGTCCATTGAAAGGTCACACCGACTGTGTCAATTCCGTCTCATTCTCACCGGATAGCACGCGCATCGTCTCTGGCTCGAGGGACATGACAATTCGAGTATGGGATATCGGAACGCGCGAGACAGTGATTGGGCCATCAGAAGATCACATCGAATTGATTGAATGCGCCTCTTTCTTGCTACATGGCACACACGTCGTCTCTGGCACTGACGACAACACCATACCTTTCTCTAGGTTACAAACGAAATATTCTGCAGTGAGATTTTTCAGTTCTCTGAGCGACGACGATATTCACGCGTAAATATCAAGGGACATATCTATTCAACTTTTAGTGAAAGCCCCAGAACCGAGGATGGTTGGATATTAGGCCCAAATTCCGAGCTTTTAATCTGGGTGCCGCCCGGTATCCGTTCTGGATTATGCCCATTGAGAAACACATTGGTATTAGGTGGCGACCCTACACAGCTTGATCTCACGAACTTCGTTCATGGGAATGCATGGCCCCTTTGCCGAGACCGCCTGGCTTAGGAGCAGGCTCGTACATAGGTATCAGAGCTACTAAAAGTATCGCTAAGCGGGAGAGATGAGTAGATTATGTCTTTAATGCATGTTTTTATTATTGCTTTATTCAGAACGCCGTGAAGGTTCACTGGGTGAGTAACACCAGCATCGGACTTGTCATTCCTAACTGATAGGGAAAATTCAAATCTTCTAAAAGTCTAATTCCAAGGGACGTTGCCCATTCACCAGACCAACCATGTCTTGTAAAGGCAACAATCCAGGATACCCTGAGTCCTTGGTATTTCCAACCGCTATTTTAATCAATAAGCCAGACGTTCAACCGGGACCGGCCCCCAGAGGGTTCAGCTAGGGGGGTGTGACTATCTTAGACTATCAGCATTAATGTAATTCCTAAAGTGATACAGAAGAGTGGCATAGAGTGATTACAGTACCTAGGTATCAATGCATCCCGGTTCTGTCACTACGCTTCGTGGGACAAGATATCCTCATAAATCTCTTCGGTCGCCTCTCCAGTTGGTAAACCCCCGTCAGTAATTGTCGGGCTAGTATATACCGTTTGAACCTTCTTTCATTTATAAATGACGGGTGTACAGGCTCAGAGGATTAGGCAGATGCAAGGCTTCGACCAGACTCCATCCATCCATTCTTTTCAAAAACCGGTGTGGCTCTGCAAGGAAGTCGCAAGGATCTATGAGGATTAAAGTGAATATTATCCATATAAAATTACGTTCTGACATGCTTCAAAGGCTCTGCAAACACGTTGGAACTCGAAGGAGCATATTGGTTTCAATTGAATACGCCTGTATGAGCGAAGCAATCTTCTTTGTATGCGAAATCAATCGACATAATTTTCATCATTCATGTGCATACTTACATCCGCCGCCTCTCATGGCCTTGGACCGATTGCCCATGGTCAAAAGAGGAAACTATGAACGTTAACTTTGGTTCTCATCTGATTTCATTTAATCGATATGGCCTATTACAGCATATCTCGCGCACTGCGTAACTCGTGGCAAGCGCCTTGACTCGTTGCTGCGTCCCAGCCTCGCAGCATCTATTGCCAGGCTCCGCTTATCTGACTCACTGGGCATCTATTAAGTCAGAGCGAGAAATTATTGTCTCCCCGCTTTCTCTTGAACCGTATCCTCGCCGCCTCTGCCAATTTCGGGGTAAACTCTTGCCAGAAACAACATGATTCTTATCCAGAGAGCAATGGACGTCGTTTTGCGCTTCAATAATTGCTACTTGCTCATAAAGATCTGGATAGAAAGCTACAGCTTTCAAATTTACTCTCTCTTCCAGCATCTTGGTGGCTCGCTTTTCGAATGGACTGCCGAACGTGTACCTTTCATTTCGTATCTGCACCCAGGATATCCCAGTTATTCCGATCTAGATCCTTTTTGGGAGCGGCCCATCTTACCCTTCACATTGGTCCCGACATCCCCCTCACCATCCCTCCAAGATCCGGCTTCCTTGGATCCCCTCTCAGCATCCCCCTCTCCTTCGACACAAGATGCAGAGGTAGAGGGCCATCAAATCGAATCAATTACGATACTTACTTTAAATTTGTTAGCTATGGGATCAGTTCTCAGAATCCCTTGGTACGATCTGCTAGTCTAGTGCTACAATGTTTAGCGCTGCTAACATGTCTTCGAGTAGATCTATCCAACGCAGAAGAAACTTATGGACTGGAGGAGCAGTTTCAAAATGCAATCGTACCACGTTCAGGATTGAATCTGCCTCTGGATACCCCTCCATTCCCCTTTGAAAGTTGCCCTTGGATTGCAAAGGTGCGCAGTTTTGACCAGGAATTTTAACCTTGCACTAAGGGGCGTGTTAACAGTGGACCGCTTTCAGACTATATCAGTCTGGAGCCTGGTCGATTCACCATGCTGTGAATTGGCTTGTTCGACAAGAAGGGAAATCCTCTGCCGAGGCCCTAGGGGACCTTTCACCAATTGACCACAACTCTTCCGTTCTGGAGATGAAACATGGGGTAAGCTTATAGTGACTGCACGATATCAGTCTAAGTTCTTGATAGGATGTGGGACCGGAGCTTGATGCTGAAAGCGACGCTCGCGGTGGGCAAGAACAGCTTGACAGTCATACAGGAGCTCGATGTCTGCCAGAAAGGACCTTTGGCCGCATACATTTCACTGCGACTTTAGAAAGGGTCGGGGGCAAATTCCGGTTCCGTTTTAAACCACCTGCATTTGGTCCGTCTTATCGGCTCTCTCGCGTTTGTGGTTCGGACGCGATCATTCGCGTTGGCGTAGACTTGAGCATTAAACAGAGGCATCCCATGGAATTCCAGACTTTCTTTGTTGGCAAGACATTTGATATCCTTGGACGACAATTTCAGGCTTTGACTATCAAAGAGGATACCGTCATTCTCGTGGATGTCAAAGAGGGAAGGTCCCTCTACGAATTATACAGTTGGCTTAACCCCTTTCACCTTAATGACAAGCAGTTAGCAACCAAGTGGGCGGCTCGGATAGGTCTGGCTCTCTCTACGACGGTACCTCTTCTACAGGTCCTTCCGTGCGACATTCATGACATAGACGACTTTGGTGCGTATAATATGTGTGAATATATGCTTCTCTCATTCTGTGACTTAGATGGAATAGCCAGACAACGGCTCCCTGGGAAGATTCCTGACAATCAAAATATGACTGATGGATGCGGTTATGCCAACGCCATCGTCTTTAGGATGGCCCAAAATCTCCTGGGTTTGCCAAGTCTTCCTTCAGCGCTTCAAATTCGACTTGGTGGTGTTAAGGTAGGTGTCTTTAAAATACTTCAAACATTCTGAATTCTCAAACACTGCAGGGAATGCTTCAACTCCACCCAAACGAGGGATATACGAACGACCAACGACCAGAAGTCTGGATCAGGCACTCCCAGCGAAAGATCGTATACGACGGAACTGAAGCCCCTTGTCAGAGAATTTTGGAAATTGTAAATTCATCCTCTGTCACTACACCGGGTCGCCTCTCACCCGAAACAATCTTTAATCTTCATCATAATGGAGTACCAGAGCAAGTTTTCATCAACTTGGTCGAGAAATCGATGCAAAACCTCTACGATAGCCTCGCCCAATGGGAGGGGGACTATGCCATGCACCACCTGTACAAAAATATATTCGAAATGGGTCAAGTTTTACAAATGCGCAAGGGACGAGAAGTTTCACGCTCTCCTCAAGTCAAAGGCTTCAATAAAAGTCAGTTTGGAGAAATTTCAGATATCGGCCAGCCACTGCCATGGTACCCGGACCCACTATCAGGTGCGCCTGGATTTGTGACGGAAATAAAGCTGATTCCAGTTTAGAATGCCCTTCTACGCTTGAAGAGACCATATTAGAGCATCTGCGGCATGGGTTCACCCCAAAAACCTCTCCGATTCTCGTAGTTTGGCTTAAATGTCTTCTTACGACGAAAATCGGAACATGCATTAGCAAATGTATCATCGAAGTGCCAATGTCGGCACGTGTGCACTGCATTCCTGGTGAGTGAATGAAGAAACGTTTGCACCATGTTCATGGCCGTGACAGTACCTGAGGATTTGAGGCATCTTCTCAGAGAGAACGAGGTCCACTTTCGATCGTCAAAAGACGAGCTTCTGAGACTCGACGGAACTTATGGTCAATCTCTTGGTGACGGAATTTCTGCAGTACTCATGAGAAATCCTTGCAAGGTATGACAAATTCGATCCAGAGAACCATCACTAACACATCCACTGCTCAGTTGCCATCAGATTCTCAGAAGGTTCGTGTGTAAGAGTGGCATTTATAGGTCATTAAACGTCTATAGGTTGTCATTGTCGATCATCCTGAACTGTCAGGATATGTGGACGTGTTGCTTATGCCACTTGAAAGGGATCGTTCACTGTGCTCCCTTCTTAGTGGCGGCGACTATGATGGTGGTATGTCGGCCCATTTACAATAATGCCGTCAAATTCACTTGGAATAGACAGAATTCTGGTGATCTGGGATCCAAATATAACGGACACCTACGAGCCATCAGCTGCTGATTCTGACGACTCTCTGCTCAACATCCAACGCCAGAACTTTCACTCCAGTCCCAGGACGGTCGAATCTATTCTTACAGAAATACCATCGAATGTCCAAGGCCCTAGCAATACTGAAAGGGAAGGCGTATCAAAGGCGCTGCAAGGTGTCATATTTAACACCCATGCATCCCCCGATCAGATGGGCCGTGTAGGTTTTGTCCCTAAACGTTCACGAGTCACTTTTATTGATAATCGTTTACAGTATAGTAATATGCATAACAAATCCATCATAAAATTTGGTTATGGTGCTGAGATGACGAAAAGACTGGGATACATGTTTGTTACTTCTTTTTGCAACCTAGGGCCAAGCTAACAGTAAATAGGGCCGCAACTCTTCTGGATCAGACAAAAACAGGTCTAAGAGTTCGTGACAATGTTCTCAGGGACGACAGTCGGATGTGGGATCGCGTCTCCTTGCCCAATTGGGTTTCAAGTAAGGATGATAAAAAACCAAACCGAATCTCGGCAGAATCCTTGGAAGATCACTTTCCTTCCGTTATCGCAACCATCCTAGATATGGCACGGATCTACCGGGAGAAACTCTTGAAACAGTTCTCCGAGGTCAGCACTGGAGCCGTGACTAGAGACGTTGATTTATGTGCACCTTGGGAAGAAGAGGAAGGGCGAGTCAGGAGACTGGCTGAAACTTTTCCGGAAATAGCGAGTTACTTTCGTGCCTCTCTGGAAGTAATAGAGAGGCATGTAGAGGCTTGTATCAAGCAGACCGAGACCACTGGTCGTCAATTCACATGTCTACCGACTACAGAGCGGCAAAGAATCCTACGCAAGGAATCACAAACTTTCATGGAAGGGCCTGATCTCGCAGATCCTGTAATGTATCCCAAGGACTCCCTCGCTCGACTGACAGCCTCGTATGCCTATCGCTACGACTTCGTGTGTCATCCTGGCCGAGGCTCACGTTGGCCTTGGAATGTTGCATACGGTGAGCTTTGCAGGATCAAGTCTACCTCTATCGGAGGAAAGGAGCGAGCAGAGTCAATAGAGAGGCATCTTAAAATGTCCAATCTCAAGGGTTTGCCTGGATGATTCCCCTGTCGTCTTGTTTGATAGGTTGGTGCTTTTCCGTTCGCGATCGCTGGTTTCTCGTAGATGACACGCATCTATCATATAACATTTTCAATAATGTATCTATCAGGACTGTAAACAATGTAATTTCCAAGTTGATACGCACCAACCTAAGGTGATTACAATACAGTAGATGGCAATACATCACAATTCGGCTACACATATACTGGATACACCTATGCTTCGTCGGACAAGATCTCCTCAAAAGCACGATAAATCTCCTCGGGTTCGCATCTCCAGTTACTACCTCCTGTCATCCTTAGGCCAGTATACACCGTTTCGGCGTTCTTTATTCGTTTGAGTCGGTTCATCAAGCTCCCGTCACTTCCTACTGCAAGGATATACGTATATTGCTCAGCGTCCATTCCAGGTGTCGGCCACTGCTGGGTCCCCACTGTGGCATCCAGATTCAGCGTAGCTTCTGACTGTCCGCCAGACTGGAGGATTGAGCCCACAGCAGTCGAACGGCCTAACACTTTCGGGAGGACGATGAATGATGAAGGGGATGGAATGATCCGTAGACGAAAACGTTCTCCAAGAGAATCATATATATGATTTTGGGCCTCGGCTGTGTTTTTATGTCATTTATGTATCTCACAAGCGTAGTATTGACTTCACCTGCTTGTCGTCTGGCCCACGAACGATCCCCCTCATCGTCTGTCAAATCAAATCTCCACACAATTGTGGCCTTGCGCTTGTCAATGAAAGAATTGGGAGTTCTCTCTGTAAACTGCGCGAGTTATATGAGAGAAGGATATATGCGTCTAGGGTTATGCTCACATATTGCAGGATTTCCATACAAGGCGCCTGGGTCACCATACATCAGCATCATTTCATAGGATGGAAAGAGACCTACCATCCAGGCTGTACTCATGCCCTCCGTCATCGTGATCCATTCTGTACTTCCTTTGGGCTTCATATAGCACCCATGTTCAGCGCTGCAATGCCAGTTGGTTATAAAATATAGCCTTGTGGTTTACCTTTGAACTCACCATATTCCCACATTAAGGAGCTTATTGCCGATATTCTCCAGTTTTCCTTCGACGGGAAGGCCGCTAAGGCCCCAGACATCATTCTTTTCGTCTGCTGCAAGCCGCTCAAGTAGCTTAATAACACGTTCAGGAACTTCACCCTTTTGTGGAGGAGGTGAGGTGTCGTGTTGCCATAGAGTTCGCTCTAAATCCACGAGAATCAATCTCTTTCCTTGTCCCTCGGCAGCTCGACGATAACGGCCCCTGACGGCCGCAGTATCCAAAGTTGGAATGACCAAAGAATCCTTGATGTGATGCTTATAATGTACTCTGACAGTACGGTTCAGGAATGCCCTGGTGAATGCCTGCGCCGTCTGGGCGTTTACATGAGCATGCAATTCCTTCCAACGTTTCGCTGCTTCGTCTGGTGGCATAGTCAGACTTGTGAGAATTGCGTCTGCTGTCATTTGAATGTCCCATGGATTGATAGCGAGGCATGCACGGAAGCCAGAGAAACTGAAGGATCCCGTGAATTCCGAAAGGATGAGCGGGCGCTGGCGCTCTGCCTGGCATTCGATAAACTCGTGCGTACGAAGTGCCATTCCCTCCCGCAACGATGTGACAATGAAACAGTCCGCCACCGTGAGTAGGGCTAGATACTGGGAAAATGTTACATCTTGAGTGTGGAAGAAGATGATGGGTTGGTAGGTGAGTGTCGAGAACTTCATATTGATACGAGAGATGACATCGGTGACATTTCCTTGAAGTTCATTGATCGATGTCGTGGATAGAGCCACTTGAATGAGCATGACCTTGGTTCATACGATTTGAATCACGGGATAAACATGCTTCACAATCGACGTACCTTGCCCTGGAATTCCTTATTCTTTTCCAAAAAGCGCTCGAAGCCCAGGAATTTCTGACGTACTCCCTACGACGCCAATTAAAGTTTGCCATCGAAGCGTCAAGTCCTGCACATACCTGAACTTCATCTAGCTTGTCTCGTGCAACGATCATCTTCATGCCCTTATATCGTTCCCTTAGGGCAATGACCCACTCGCCAACTTCCTTTTCCTTCCTCCTCCTGGTTAGGCTCTGTATATCGATGCCCATTGGAAACACTGCGACATCGACAAAGCTATGTTCAGAAGCCGTTGCTCTTGAAGAGCAATCCAACTCTTCTTCTGCCTTTTCCAATGCCGTTTTGGCATGGCCATGATCAGTACCATGATCAGTACCATTGTGTATCTGCATTTCCATTTCAGCAAGGTTATGTTTTCTGAGTCTGAAAGCGCACCTTGACTGCTACTGCTGGATGAGCTAAATCAGGGGATTTCCCCACCTCCAATCCAGAGCTGCCGAATAACTGGATTCCTTTAGGTGTGGCTTCTACGGAGAGGATACGAGATACGGTTTGACGAAAGTGACGTGCATAGGAATGGGTTTGGAAGCCAATGAGATCTGCTCCAAGCATGCCACGCAGCAGAGATTCTCGCGCTATTAGAGAGTCAGCCAAGTACGTGATCAGATATCCAAAGGAAGACTTGCCTGCCAAACATCTAAAGATTTCGGAACTAGGGAAGGCAACATGGAGGAAGAAAGAGATAGCAGCAGTCGGAAGCCGGGCACGGAGTAGCTGTGGAAGTAATAGTAAATGATAATCGTTGATCCAAACTATTAGACACTTAGTACTGGGAGAAACCTCCCATTTCCTCAACGACGTAGGGTGACTACTTACTGACATCCCCTTCTTTCCATATCCGCGCCACAGTATCGGCAAAGGCTTCATTGACTGCTTTGTATTGTACGAAAGAACTAGATTCGTACATTACGCTGGTTTTTGGCGCATCAGGGATGATGTAATGGAGTGATGGCCAAAGGACCTGTCAAAATCTCTTGATCAGATGTTTCTAAACTGATTCCATCACAGTACATACCTGGTGACAAAATTTGTCGTAACAGCCATTAAAGTCTGCGTCAGATACCCAAACAGGAATACTTTCGCGCGTTTCCATTTGGGCTTCTATAGCAGTCCGCATATCCGGTGAAATATCATCAGTCTCCGGGCCCAGTACTCCTACCCAAACCTAAGAAGACACTTAATAAGAAGATGGTATGGGTGCCGCACATACCTTTCCGGCACGCATCTCGTGGGCCACACTTTGTACAGCGTTGTGTAGTCCACCGTTTGCATTTGGATTTGTTTCTATTTCCCAGGGCCCAACAGAAACCTCTCGAGTAATGGAAAGAGAGCCAGATCCCTAGAGCGCCACATAAGTTTCCTCTTTCGGGTTGCCGAAATCAGCCGCTTTTCACACACCTTTGATTGTTTTCGGGAAAGCCGACGATAGAGTGGCGTGGCACCAGCCTCCGGCTGTGCAGGTGTATCGATCTGCACATCACCCCTATCCCTTCCTCGCGCAACCTCTGCCCTATCTTTGGTACTGAGACTCGTATCAGATGCGGCAAAAGACGCAAAGGGGTTGCTTCTTTCGCCTCGAGGAGTCGTATCTTCTTCATCGTCATCCCCATTCTGCTTCACGGTCAGCGTGCCGGTCGACGGCAGGTTCAAGGTGCCCCCTGGCTTCCGAGATGCCAAGAGGTCATCGACGATACTCGCGGCCGGCTGTTTCAGGAGATTCAGAGAAGAAGCGCGCCGATTGTGAGTAGGTCTCTGCAATGAGAACTTGGTTGCCGTGGGGGGTATCTGTGCAGTGGTGGCTGGTGCCGCTGGGGGCAGACCAGTGGAAGGGAGTGATGTCTCTTCACTCGTAGATATCGCCTCATCTGTGACCTTTGGTAAGACCTTGCCGCTTCTAGGTGCCGGAGAGGGATTGGCGGCTGGAACAGGATGAAAGACTGCAGCCGTAGACGTTGGAAGGAATAGGCCAACGATGATGATACGATGGTCCGCGAACGAAGTCATTTCTCGTTTATTTAGTTAATTTTCTTCAAAATATGGAAGAAGAGTATGTGAAGAGGGGGAGAATGAGATCAGATGACATCGCTCAGAGTTTAAGGAGGGGGTGGCCTAAGCCGGCGGTTTTTCGATGACGATGAAGCGTTTTGAAAATCGATATCTCCTTTTTCAAAATTCATTGTGTATACTCTCTCAGGAGGGCTTGTTGATTATGTAAGCACTAAGGTTTTGAGTATGGCCACACCGAGCCAGGACGAGAATCCAAGGGGAATTCCCAGAGCGCCGTTCATTGCAAGTATATTATTATCCCCCATTTCTCAAATCTGAGACTATTTCTAGTCCGATGTCGAGCAGCACATTGGTGGACCCCTGGCTGAAGTTGAATCAAGCATTCGCCAATTCCAGGAAGCCATCGAGTAAGAGCTATCCAACTTGAAACAAGATCCTTAGGGAGTATAGGCGTCATCACCCTTTGCTTCCTGGATCCTGGCTGTTCGCCTTTCTGTGATCTAAAACACGCCACAACAGGAAATACAAGTACATGGAGGCCAATCTCGGTCAGCGGCGTCGTGGGTTGGAAGAAAAGATTCCGGATATAAAGAACAGCCTGGCGGTAGTCGAGATGCTTCAACAGCGTAGAGTGAGTATAGAGTCTCCCATCTACCAGCGTAAGAGAACTTAAACGAGCCATCATCCAGGACAATTCTGATGTTGATCCACTCAAAACGACTTTTGAACTCAACGATACCCTTTGGGCCGACGCAACGGTGGACGACGGTGACGAAGTATACCTATGGCTAGGAGTAAGAGAGTAGCTTGATCTCCAGGATTTAGTTTACTAAACTCATTGTGTAGGCAAATGTCATGCTCTCGTATCCCCTTGATGAGGCGCAAAAGCTCCTCTCGACAAAACTCACCGGGGCACGCGCAAATCTCGCTGGTCTTATATCAGACTTGGAATTCTTAAGAGAGCAGATAACGGTTATGGAGGTCAATACTGCGCGTGTTTACAATTACGACGTCAGGAGACGGAGAGAAAATGGCGGGGTGAATCCGTCGCAAGAGACAAAGCCCAAGACGTAGACTCTCTAACGTGTATACAGTACATGTCATTTATTGGAATCAAGCGTTCGTCATGCGTGCATTGAGAGGTCCAGATTCATATTTATCCACGTGTATACTTGAGTCTACATGCCCAACGTACGGATAGAGATACCAATAGACATTCTAGATTTTAACTGGCTCGATGTTCCAGATTTCTTCGGCATAGGTCATGATGGCCCTGTCAGAACTAAACTTGCCCATTCTGGCCGTAGTGTTGATCGACTTCTTGATCCATTCCTTGGGGTCCTTGGTGTATGCCTCGTCAACCATAGCCTGCGCATTCAAGTCTATTGAGAGCCCGTCAGTTTAGTTTCATCTTTGAACAGCGAAAAAAAGCGCACAGGAATCAAAGTCGTCACTGATCAGGTAGTAGTCTCCTTGACGGACAGTGTTGATGAAACTGGACAAGAAATGTCAAGATTAGGCGTAAAACGAAGGAGTCTTGACTCACGGCTCCCAAATACTGGCTTCACCATAGCAGCCACTCATCACATTATCCAACACAGCAGCGAGAGCAGGGCTCTTCTCCTGAACCGGTATGGGATTGTAGCGGTGGTTGTATCTCAGCTCTTCAACCGCTGGTGTGAGGTGACCAAAGAAGAAGACGTTATCCTCTCCGACTTCTTCGGCAATCTCAATGTTGGCACCGTCGACAGTCCCGAGAAGTAGACCACCGTTGAGGCAGAATTTCATATTCGACGTTCCAGATGCCTCCGTTCCTGCAGTGGAGATGTGCTCAGAGATATCCGACGCAGGGATCAACAGTTCGGCCACTGGAAAACATAGGGAATAAGAATGAGTCTAGACGGAATGAGAAATTTGACTGACATGACACGGAATAGTCAGGCAAGAACAGAACAGTGAGGACGCCCTTGACATCAGGGTCACTGTTGATAACCTTGCCGACGTTGACAATTAGACGGATGATCAACTTGGCCATCCAATATCCGGGGGCTGCTTTTCCTGCGAATAGCACGACGCGTGGGTTGACCTTGGCCCGTTCCTCGGGAGTCATGGCCTTGATAGTGAGATAGCGATGAATAACGCCGAGAATATTGAGGGATTGTCGCTTATATTCCTAAAAGACGGTCAGAACCATCCCAGGAAAGTGTTTGCAAGTACTCACGTGAATACGTTTAACCTAGCAAGGAATGAGCAATGATCCAAATATTGATGGAAGATGCATACCTGAATAACGAACATTGCCCGTGGGTCCACAGTCACACCAAGAGTCGATTTGATATAGGCAGCCAGGCGCTGTTTGTTGTTCGCCTTCGATGCTGCCCACTTCTTGTGGAAGGCTACATCATCTTCATACTTGAGCAAACCCTTGAGTAAGTATAGGTCCTTGAGCCATGCACGCGAACCAAGCGTCTCGGTGATCAGCGCGCTGAGAGAAGGATTGCACTGGTCGAGCCATCGACTAGAGATAAGGTTCAGAACTATGCAATCTTGAAAAGGAATTCTGCAGCGACTGACCGCGGTGTAATACCGTTGGTGACATTCGCAAACTTGGATATGCCGTAGAAATCGACGAAATCTACGACGCTATTAGTACGGCGGCTACGTTATCGAGGTAGAGTGACTGACCTTTGAGAATAGTGGTACGGACGAGCTCAGAGTGCAATTCTGCAACCCCATTGACCTTGAATGAGCCCAGTACCTTGGAACGGTGTCATCAAAAGTCGGAAAAAAGTTGTAGATTAAACTTACGGCAAGATTCGCCATTCTGATTTGCCTTCCATTGGCTTCCTCGATGAGGGACATTCTTTCCATTTTGGCTACGTCATTAGGGAACTTCTTGGCCACGGCTTGAAGGAACGTCCAGTTGAGGTCATAAATGATCTGCAAGTGTCTTGGAAGTAGCTGCTCGAAGATTTGGACGGGCCACTTCTCCAAGGCTTCCGGGAGCACAGTGTGGTTTGTGTATGAAAAAGTGCGCGTGACAATATCCCATGCCGCGTTCCACTCTACATCTTCCTCTGTTTGAAGGTTGTAACTCAGAGCAAGCTAGCAGATTGATGACTATAAACATACCGTCGACCAAAATTCTCATCAACTCTGGGATGGCAAGTGTTGGGTGCGTGTCATTCAACTGAATGGCGACAACTGGATTTTGGACAGTGTAGGACGAGCGGATTCACCGACCATGGATTTAAGGAATTATTGTCCAGAGGGCGTTTGGAAATTGGGCACGATGTGGTACGAGAATAGCACAATTCAAGTCGGATCCCGGATGCAAATGATATCACGCACGATCAATTGGTCAGTTTTCTTATAAGAACCGAGCAATAAAGGTTGGAACGTACGATTGGGGAACTCTGAGATATCTTTCCCGGTATTCTTGAAGCGCCTCATGATATCAGAGAGACTGGCGGCACACCAGAAGTACTGCTGCTGGAGACGAAGAGTCTTGCCGGCATAGTGATTGTCGTTGGGATAGAGAACGTTTGTAATGTTTGCTGCACTGTTGCTTGTCTCCACTGCACGCTCGTAGTTTCCGGCTACAAACATTGAGTTCCAAGTACCGAGACAATGAGTATGCCACGAGCTCACCATTGAAGCTTTGTAGATCGAATCCACGTCTGGGCCTGGCACTCCAGAAGCGGATGTTATTGGTCGATTTCGTGTCACTTCCGGGAATGGGACAATCATAAGCAATGGCGAGAACTTCCTGGCCACCGGACCAGATGCCGCGATTGCCTTCCAACTTCTCAGCGTGGCCGCCGAAACGGACATCCACAGTCACGTCGAGACGTGGGATTTCCCAAGGATTAGAGTTATCGAGCCATGGGTCGGGTCTGTGAGTAGAGTTAGAATCAGCCTTTGATGGGAGAGATGGGAACATACGCCTCGAGTTGGCTTCCATCGGGGGCAATCAATTGCTGGAACATTCCATATTGATACCTCAAACCGTAGCCCCAGACCGGAAGTTCGCAAGTCGCACTTGAATCGACGTAGCAAGCGGCAAGGCGTCCCAAACCACCATTGCCAAGGGCGGCATCACGTTCGGAGTGAAGGACGTCTTCCATGTTGAACCCGAGCTTATTGACACCCTCGGAGAACTTGTCCTTCATTCCGAGGTTCAAAAGTGCATTGTCCAAGGTACGACCCACTGAAAACGCGCGTCAGAAGGTATGCTTTGGAGCAGAAGGCAAGGCTGACTGAGGAATTCAAGCGACAGATAATAAGCGCGCTTTGGAGACTTCTTCGTGTATGTCAATTGGGTTTCATTCCACTAATAGGCAAGATTAGTATCATAGCCGTTGATCTATAAATGGAAACTCACGTTAACGATGAGATCTTCGCGAACAGCCAGTGCCGTGGCTTGATAGGCTCCCATCTGGATTAAAAGTCAGTAAGAATTTAGTAGAATTGTATGCGACTTGCATCATCGATGTTGTAAGCTTGGCGAGCC
The DNA here is from genome assembly GCA_000827415.1 of Serendipita vermifera MAFF 305830. NCBI lineage: Eukaryota > Fungi > Basidiomycota > Agaricomycetes > Sebacinales > Serendipitaceae > Serendipita > Serendipita vermifera. Next base: position 69,495 of record KN824289.1, on the reverse strand, counting down.
AATGTAGTTTGCACATGATGGCTATGAGATCAGATGTCAGTCATCGTTTCTGGAGGCCCTCATGAACGTACACAATATTCTTGGTAATTTCGGGGACATCTGGATTTCAAGGATTGTCAGAAGAAGAAGAAAACCAGGAACGTGGGAGGCCCGCCAAAGTTGGGGATTCGAAGCGGAGGGGTAGGGGCTACCGGCGGTCGTTTTGACGCATGTGCTCGCTCCACTGATGGGAAGTAAAAGAAAGGGGAACCTACCGGAATCGACTCCTCTCAGACCGGCTTTCCAAGTCGCTTCATCACCTTTGGGCCATTTTTCTTGTCCTTGTTCATCTACTTCAGGAAGGTACCCTGTATTACATCAGAAAAATGTGTCAGTCACGGCTGTTTTGCACAGTGGGGGGACACTCGAGTGCGGGGCCACCACGCCACGGCTAATTGCCCCAAATCATCGAAGCGACTGATATGCCATAATTACGGCCAGTTTACGCCCTCAAACAGCACAAGAGTACATGGGGGAGGGAGACGGTGCCAGAGAACACTCGGGACGACGCTCAAGAAGTTTTACTAGATGAAAGAGCAAGCTGACCTGTAGCAGTTCTTTTGTGACGCCTAGGCTTCCCTAGGGATTTTGTATCAAACTCGTGGCTCATAGGTTACGGTTTAACAAGCACGGGAAAAAGATGGGGGTGGGGGGCTCCAACCTTGAGTTTCGTGACTCTCTTCAAAGTAGAGGGTCTTATAAGCGCATTATCGGCTACATGAGAGTCCACAGAAGGCTTCCAGATCTCAGGGGTATCCATAAATCCATGACGCGCGTCCAGAGGTGCGACCGCTATGCAGGGTCGTCGAATTCGACTTGGGCGTAATTCCTTGCCCTGTTGGGAACATCGGCCGCGTTCTTGCCCGAGCTGAGATCGCTCAAGCCCCTTTCGGGTCAAATATTCGGCGTTTCTTACATTCATTACCGGCAGGTACATGGCGGACAATAAGGCGGGTGGCCCGCGGCTCACAGATCCCCACTGCCTGCTGCTTCGCTTTCGTCCTCTCTATACGCTTCTATGATAGCTCGCATACCTTCAATTGCTTCTTGCGCCTCGTCTGATTCTATACCCGCGCTTCGCAAGTCGCCTCCTCGTCTCACATACCCCTCGGCCCAGTCGGCATGGCGGCCCAGCACCTTTCCAAAGGCGCCGAGAACGTTCAATGATGAGTAAACGTTTGCCTCAGCTAACCCTCGGCCCCGTTCATCCGATAGAGTCGAGGCTGCAAAGAATTGGGGGTGAGAGGTAGGTATTGGGTACGGATTTCGGACATGGCTTTTTTATCTCATGTCAGATACCATCTTCTCATAAACGCCTGATACTCACATAACCTCGTTTCTATCGGAAATTCCATGCGTATGTAGAGTGTTTATTGGGATCAATGGCTCGCTGGTGGGTGAGGTGCGAATAACCGTGTAACGGGCCAGGAGTCCGGTTTCTTGCGAGTGTTTGGCCTAATTTAGCGCCACTTAGCGCGTTATCGGAATGCCGGAATGCCGACAGTCACCTTTGGTAAACTTAATTCCAGTCTATAATCGAAATAAGTTTCGTCGAAACCATTGGCGGGAGCAGGAAAGATTCCGTTGAGACACGCAAAAGGTGTAATGCCCTCCCTATTCAGTGTTTGAACAATAGAGTCGAACCCTCTACCAGCTTTTTGTTGACTGTGAACGATAGATGAGTCTGGAGCCTCATGGGCAGAAGTCGAGACTCGCCGTATAGGCCAAGTGACGCTCTCTATATGCGCTGCATACAGTGCCGACAGATGATAGGGGACATTCTTAAACCGAGTGGTTAGTAGGCAGAGAGGCTGGTTGAAACAAAGGTTCCACCTGGAGGCCCGGGACCAGGTCTTGCCATTTCGATGACTGCCACATAGTATGAGGGAGCAATGGCACGCAGACGTCAGACAATTGAGAGAGGTGATACAGTGCTAGCGTATTGGAAAGCAAGCCACCACTTTCCGTCTGGGCGGCCTGTCCATAATGTCAGAGGATTCAGTGATAATCACCCTGTCTACAACTAACTTGCTTCTTAACGTCCCAGATCGACGCATAGTTTCCAGATATGCTGAAGTTTAGTTTTCCGCACTTTGGATATTCGTCCACTATCCTCTGTAGAAGAGTAACGCCAAAGGGGCCGAATGAGGGGGTGTGCAAGGTGGTTTGGAATGCCTAATAATGCAACTCGATTGGACTTTCTACATATACTGCATGAGAAACGTACCTGGAGGGAGTCACAATCTTCTGTCAAACGACGCAGCGATTCGTCCATGATGTCGTTCTCCTGCATATCTCTTTAGGATTCGCGAATGCATACGACGGAAAAAGGAGAACCTACCCTATCATATGCTTCGAACATGCTTGTTCCATCTGCCCATCCTGTCACGACATTGTCGTCTTCACCCGTAATAGGTACCGGATGCAGGGAGTCACGCGTAAAATAGACATGATTATAGTCTGACCAGTAGCGAACTTCGGTAAGACGTGGGGCCGTCTCGGTTTCTTCATCATCATTCCCAGGTCGGGGAGCTGTTTCCGCCTCTAATCTTGTGAGATATGAGGAAGGAGGGATCTGCGCTTTTGCTATTGTCTGCGTTGGTCCATCCCTGAGATGCGATATAGAGTTATTAGACACGAATATATGATCTTGATTGCGCATTTGTATCCTACCAGTTCTGTACTGCATCGGATGCTTCAGAAGGATCTCCGTCTACATCAAGGGACAAGTTTTGTAACGGTCCAAAGTTATCTGTAGCATGTTTATAATCCGTCGAGTGTGGAAAGAAACTATACACCCACTCCGCTTGTCGAATATCATTGCTCTCGGACGGAGGACTGGATCTCCCTAATACTCACTTAGATACTTGGACATGAAACGTATCGGGCACAAACTTGAATTCCTGAAGTCTTTTCTCTTATTGACCATGAAATGGAATGGTCGACCTCCTCTTCTGTGTATGCGTTTTGGGCATTCCAGAAATGTGTTCCAATGAAATTAGGGAGATTCCCGAGCTGTAGATAGACAACTTCGTGCATAAGAGGTCCTGTATTGGCGCGTAAATAAGGCGTCAGTACCAATGGCGTTACCGATCGGCTAAGACTGACGTGACAGGACAAGATGCGCCGAGTGGCAACGTTTAACCACCACTACGAGACGGACTTCAGCTTGTTCAAAGTAAAGAAGTATCACTTTAGGCTATTATTGTGTCATGAATCGACCTTTTGGGGGCTCATGAAAAGAGCACGACAAGGCCGGTGCCATCGACCGACAGGTGCGCAGACTGTAGATCAACTAACGTCAAATAGATATATTTTTCATTCTCATGTTACGGCTGCTATAATTGTCCCTGCGCCTCTAATGATAGTGCGTTATTTTAGGCGTCTCGAGCCTTGGACCCCTGACCGGCAACTTCCGAGACTCGAGTTTCCCAGCTATCTGCAATCTTGGACCCAGCCCCTACACTGTACGTTCATCTAAATAAAAACATTCATTGACAGTTTTTACTCACTATGATGCTTAGGAAGATTGTGCCTATCTAATTTACGCGACGAGGCTCGCCCTCAGACCGTCGTCCGCTCAGAATATGGCCGATAACACTCTCACAAACCTACAAGGTACTCCTACCTTGACCAGACCCGTAGATCCTCGACCAGGTCAATCAACGTCGAGCGTAGAGTGCGCCACTTCGACGCACAATGGCACTGTTACCTGTCAAAGCCCCGCTCACACGAGTCGACAACCGGACGAAAATATGATTGATTTTGCTTCCACCGCTTTGTGGGCGGTGATCGTTTCCACAATTGTGGCTGCTCTGTTGCTGGGGGCGTTGCTTTTCTGGACGCGGCGGAGAAAAAGAATGCGCACAAGGTATGGGGCCTTCTATCATACTTGAACTAGAATTCACAGTCTCCTTAGTCGACGTATTCGCGCACTTTTGTGGGAGATTGTTCGAGGCGTCCAGGATGGGTCGGTTGAGCCGGTGGTCCTCGAGCGACTGGTTTATGGACCTGAAGGGCCTACGGATACTCTTCGACCCCCCAAGATATTTGAAACGTCCATTTCAGAGGGAGAAAAAGGAGTAAAACAGCCAACGTCACACTCTGTCGAGGGTGCGTGGAAATGGGATGAGATTCTTCCCATTTCCTTGGCTCCACGATCTATCCCCATCACTCCGCCTCCAGCTTCTCCGAGGCCATCGTTATTTCAATGGCCCTGGCGTCCCCCGCACGCCGTTCCTCCAACGGATTGCTCAAAAGACAAGGAAACGACAAATTCCGAGAGAAATCCCTTCACATTCTGTATCGAGCGCAGAGTAGATGCAGCAATCGTGATCGTTATGCCACATGTCGGACAACCTGGTACTACCAGCAATGCACCACCTTTACTCGTCAACTGCTCTATTGCTTTGGCTTCGGCATCTCCTTCATTTCAAGATAATATTATCGACCCAGCAATTCCACCAAGCTCTCAAACGTCAAACCTCTTGACTGGGGCGGGTGATGGGTTCAGCCCTCCCCTTACAGGAGTGAACTGGGCTACTGTTTTATCTTATCCTACCGTGGAACGACCTGCCAATTATAGTACTCGACATGACACCAGAATTCAAGGGCCTAACCCCACGTATTCGCAGTGGGTAGCTAGGCGCGGCCTAAATGGAGGCACACCAGCGGGGTAGCTCCTCCGATCATATGCATCAGGAGCTATCACGGTTGTTTCGTTGGCATTAAAATCAGCTATTTTGTTTTGTATCTTCCACGGGACAACACTTGTCGAATTTCTGTAATCTATCCGGAGCGTGTTCATGGTCATCCCAGAGCCCTCTTGTACTGTTATTTCTTGGTATTCTACTTGTTCACCTGGTGACGCCCTTGATGAAAGTTGGTTAAACACGAAGATAGCGTTGTGCACAATAAAATGATTTAAAAGGCACATGTACAAGCTTTTATTCAAAGATTTACTGTCCGTTTCCAGTTTTTACCGCTCTGGCTCATGCTACACACGAAGCCTTTCTGTTCTGCAGCGATGATACTTGGAATAACCGTCACCACTTTGCTCGCACCAGTATTGCGCTGTACTGCATAGGCTCGACTTTCTATACGAGTGGAGATGAGCATGCATCAGATGAAAGGAAGTGGAAATTTTCCCACCTTAGTCGAGAGCCTCCAAATCCTCAAACTCTCTCTTGTCAAATTCTGCGTCGTCCCATTCCCGTCGGTACAACTCGTCTTCCATTTCCTCGCGCTTGATAACGCCGAATTTCTTGGCAATGGGTGCGGCGGTATTGTACACTTTGGATGCCTCTCTGTAAATGTTCGAGGCCTAGGCGGTATAGATTAGCTCATCAGGTAAACGCGTTCGAAGAGAATGTTGCTTACAGTACTGAAGGCCTTCTTGAGGTTGATCTTCTTGAAGGGGTTCCAGCGGGCCTCGAGCTCCTCGTAGTGGATGGGGTCGATGGGGGCGGCGAGGGCTGGAACAACAGCGACGACGGAGAGGATGAGGAAGCTGACGCGCATGATTGATTGATTTGTTTGAGATGTACTGGTTAAAAAGAAAAGAGCAAAGAAGAGAACTAGAAAGGATCGTCTGATTAGAGGACGTCGTTGTAGGTAGCTTCGACTGCTGATGCTCACCTGAGGCTCCAGGCCAAAGAAGAAAAGCTTGTAGGTGAGAAGAGAAAAGGGAGCGCTGCTGAAGAACTGGTATCTGCTGGAACCTAGGCCTTTTATAGCGCAGGAGAGGACTCACCCCTGTCAAACCAGATCGAGAGCTGTGAGATACCTGGATGGCCGTTCACTGAATGCTAAACTCTGCCACACCTGTCAAGATTTGACTGGTTGTGAACCAAGCAGGCCACTTCGGAGAGACTCGACCTCAGATGTTCCTCCCGGGTTTTCCAAGGGAAGCACGGCCACTTTGACGTATAGGAAAGACAACGTAACAGATAAACAAACAGTATTCGTAATCTGAATGGCCGTTACGCATTCTTGGCATGTGAGGCTGTTCATGCGGGGCGGTTGTTTCCTGCCCGACCTGCTACGCCATTCAAAACGACGAGGGTAAAAAGACGCCAGAGTGCATCGCTGAGAGGGTTCTCGTGCTCGGCTTCGGCCTTCCTTCTTGTGGCTTGGGTACTGAAAGGGTTCGGGCGGTGCACCTACCGTCCACACGTCCGAATACCCATCGAAGTTGGGATTTCCGTAGTAACGACTGACAGAGAAGATATAACCTTTTTTTTCTCACAATCGTGAGTAATGGACGGTTTAACCTCAGATTGCGGACGACAGGACGTGCAAGGTGTGTATACATTACACTGGCTAGGTCGACAGAACCATGAAAAAATAAGTAAAATAAAGACCAAAATCGACTGCTAATTCCTTCCCCAGATGAGCAGACGGGTGCTCCATTTAGTAGCGGCCCCCACTAACACCATGGGCGATAGCCTTGAGAGCTAGTGGACCATACTCGATGAATGCCTCTTTGCCCTAGAAGTAGATGTTAGTACAAAAAACATCGAAAACATGCGAAACAACGACGTACCACCTCCTTGGCGCCGTGGAAGAACTTGCGTGCCCCTGGGGAAATACCACGACGCTCGAGCTCCTCCATACCCATATCAATTAACTCTCTCTCCTCTAGTTCAAATGGAATCTCGTCTCTCTCACTCAGTTCGAAGAGCCTCCCGTCCCTTTCCACGAGATGTAAGTCTGTACCATCAGACCGCTTGGCGATCCAGCCGCGGTTCATGGCGACAATCTCGGCGGCTGCTGGTCCCAAAGTCTTAACTGTCGTGAGTGCACCACTCCCAACGTTCTTCCAGAAGTTTTTGGCTCCCTGAGAAATAGCTCGGCGATGGAGATCTTCCATATCTTCATCCGCGAAATATCTTTCCTCGAGTTCTGGAATCTGATCTCTTTTGGCACCCTTGCCCTTCATAAACATAGGCGCAACAGTAAGCGCGATTGGCACGGCCACTTTGGCCTAGTACCAGAAGGAGTCAGCCTGCTGCTCGGGTGAATAATAACAAAGGGAATACTTACGGCCTGGAGGAACCCATTACCAACTTTCGAGGCGAATTGTTTAACTTGCGCCCTATTCCAACGGGCCTCTAATCCTTGATAGTGGTTGGGGTGAATTGGAGCGGCAAGAGAGAGGAGGGGGCCACTGAGGGTGAGGACGGAGACAAGTACGTTTGAGAAGCGCATATTTGTTGATGACTTTTGAGTTTGTGGAGGTTTGAGTAAAGCGATTAAAGGAGTTCTAAAAGTTGCATGAGTTATCGGAATTGCGATGAAGGCAAATGGGGCACCAGGCCGAAGAAGAGCAAAAGGTGTGAAGAAAGAATGAGAAGAGAGCACGGCTGGAGATTTGATCCGACGGTTGAGGGTTGCCTTTATATAATCAGAGTGGCGTATTCACTGAAGTTCGTCCAGTCGGTATTGATGTCACTGCCATTTCCAACCCCCGAGAAGTATACGAGATGAGTGTCAGTAATTCGGTCAATCATCTCTGGTTGCGATGGACTATCGGTCTGACGGGGAGAAGTCATGAGTGGCTCCTGATTGACGTTGGTGTGCTTGAGACGTTTCTCGGGCCGTATGCATAGGAAATCGTCCATTTTGATTACGCGACTAGTGAGGTTGTAAGAGTTGATGGGAAAAGAGCCCAGAGAAATGGGTGGCATGAGGGATGTGGAGAAGCCGTCGATGGTAGCGGGACATCTGCAAACACAAGTGAACCGCCTCGACGTGCAATGAGGCGCAGTTTTGAGATATAGAATGCTATAATATGCGAGAATGTGTCTCAGGCAAAAGCTTGACGCACTAACTCAATTGGACGATGGGAGTCAAAGGTCGAACGAAACGAATGAAACGCAGTCGCTGCATTGCAAAGGCCCAGTGCAGTAGGATGGAAATGAACACCAGAGGTGGAGCTTCCATTGATTCGTTGCTGCCCCCTTGAATGCTTGTGGGCCATAATTACAAATGTCGCCAAGAGAAAGATAAACACGTGAGATCCAAAAGAATTATGCAATATTGAGTCGAAATTCAAATCCACATTAGTTACCAGCAAGATGCTCGAGGACCAAGTAGTGAGAATCGGGGGTTAATATTGCTGTGTTGTCGCTGAATATCGATAGGGCAGAGAAGACGTGGAAGGTCGTCGGGAAAAGAATAAACCAGGCTGCGTAGGGCTACGGTGGCTTATCACTGGCCACATGGGTTTGGCTGGATCGGCAGGGCGCCTGGCGCTGAAATAAAAATAAGCGAGGACCAAGCCTAACATTGAAGAGAGTCTGGAAAAAGGGCTGAAAGGTGGAATAATCTCCAATTTGGATAGCGGTCGTCTTGAAACCGCGAACTTCAAGAAGTTTGGTCCCTTTTCACCAGCTACGCAGATGAGAGACTGAAATTTCTCTCATATGGTTGCTTTCAACTGCCACATATGCAAAGAGCATACCAGTACAACCCGGCCCGAACGTCTAGTAGCCGTTCTCGGGGCTATGTGCCGTGAGTGCAGTCGTAGAAAATCTTCAGTCATTAGTATTACCATACGCCCAAATAACAACTGATGATAGGTTGATGGTGCCGAGGGCCTCGCGCCCACAATTGACTCGACTCAACGGTCATGACCAGGCAGATAATAAATGGATGAGAAGAGGATATCTGCCGAAGCTCTGTATCCCTCGCATAGGTTCTGGCATCCTTGGCGTGGTGCGTGGGCAAGGGTGTCAGTATCAGGAGTGGCGCTCAAGATCGTAATTGACTTTATCACGGTCGGCGCGGGAATCACTAGCTGATAAGCCTCGTAAGTGATGACTTCTTCCAAGTTCTAGTGACTTCAAGTGATTATCTTCAATTTTCAGAATCTCATTGTGGATACATGTCAGAGCGCTGGGACCGGTCGTCGTTGGAGGCAAAAACTCATCTACCACCACTTCATGGTAAGCACGGTTACAATTGTCGAAACCCTGGCGAACTCTTCAGGCTCGAGGAAGTAGTTATTTTGTCTCTAAATAATCGACCGTATGTGCTGCTGAGACTATGTGGGCAGAAGCATTCAACCGCCTCCAGCGAGGAGATGGCACGCAAAGCATTCTACTTCAAGAAAAGGCACTTTACTCGCTATAAACCTGGGCTCTGAATCAAATACAAAGTTGAATGGATTGGCTAAAAATACATCTTCCTCTCCAAGTACATGCGGCGGCATCCAAATTGCGACTTTATAGGATCGTAAGCATCTCGCATAAAGTTCTTCATCCAATTCCTCGTAATTATTAACAACGAGGTAGGCGAGTGGTCGGGACACGACTGCCAGCCCTCTACTTGGATTCTCCTAGCTGGATGAGGCGCTCACGCGTCATCTTGGTCTTGAACCTTCGAGTGCTTCTCGTCGTGATTGTGTGCACTTGCCTTATGTGCGTTCTTGTTCTGGTGTTTGGAACGACCATGATAGAACAGTCTAGCCAGCTTCCGACCCAGCCAAATAACTCGGCCAGTGGGCTGCTTATGGTCGGCCTTCTCTTCACCAGATTCTTTTGTACCTCTGGCAATGAGTTTCGGCTCTATATGATGGTTCTCTCCCGATTCAGGAGGTGTGATTGCAAGCCTCGTTTTGCGAGCTGGAGGTTTCGGAGCGACGTATTTTGGGCGGGTTTTGAAATCCTCTGGCTCTTCCAAACTGCGCTTTCCGAATACCAGGGCACCCTATAAGAAATTCAAAGTAAGAGGGGCGCTCCGCAGATGAAGAATGTGACCACCCACTCGCATGTCTGCTGGCTTCAAGACTTCACGTCCAGGATGGGGATGTGTTTTCTCTTTGGCGTGGATCACGGAATCCTAAGTGGTAGAGGTACCATTAAGCAATTGGAGGATAGAAGAGCAAGAATGTGGACACACCTCAGTGGCCACAGAAGGTGCATGTGCAAATGCCATTTGCATACCGCCTACATTGTTCGAATGGGCCAGGATAAGGTCCGGCTTTGAGAGAATAGGGGCGGCAAAGGCTGCAGGCGAGATGCCAAGAGCAAGAAGAGGGAGAAGGATCGAGGAAAGATGCATATTGAAAGTAGAAAGAAAAGGTTGGAAAAGGTTTGAAAAGAACACTAATCATCATGGTCAGAATTGTCAGCCCGAAATGTCCAGAGGTGGTATAACTCACAAGAGGCACCAGGCCGTTAGAAAGAAAATAGAATCAAAAAAGGTGTGGAGAGAAAAAGGTCAAAGGGATTCTCTGAGGGCTCCACTCTGCGGTCGTCCTGGTGCGGTCCTTATATACCGCCGCCAAAGGCCTGCATCGCACTCTCACTGAGTGCAAACCTTCTATTCAGTTGCTGTACACTTTTCAATATGCTGAGTTTCGCGAGCCCCGTTCCCCAACGGGCCGTGTGATCATGCTGTGCATGCGCTGACGCTGGAGGACGATCTATGAATAGACTAATAAACCGTATGTGGAGCAAGAATTTCTTGAAATCAGTAAGGAATGGCTGAGAAACAGTGGTAGTACGCTGCAAATATGGGCCATGTAACAGGTCTGATCATATGTGCATGTATGCATTGAGGATACACACATTTACAAGCTAGCTCTAGATAGATATCGGGTGAGATAGTGTAAAAAAAGTTACACGAAATACGGCATGACCCCTCCTTTTCCCTGGTACCAGTGTTAGTAATCTGCCAGCCAGAGATGGAAGAAACGTTCTCACCTGCCGTCGTTCTCTCATCCTACTATCCGTATCGTTCTCCGCGGCAGGTCCATATACTGTTACATCGCGTTTTCCTCCCTCCCCCAGGCGCAGGATCGCAGCCTCATTACCGCATCTGTAGCAGTAATTTGGGGCCGACCACACCGTGACCAGTCTGTATAACCAAATAAGTACACGGAGTGTAAAACAGAATAGACAGACTTTTCCCCAAATTTGTATTGCCAGCCTTCTTCTACCAACTGATGCGCTCGTGCAATCAGAGAAAGGTTGTTCAAATGCGTAAACTGATGTGCTACGCGGGAACCAAAGAGGAATCCACACCCTCGTGGAGAGAGGGCCCAAGTGGACACAGCGTCGTCAGGGTCTGACCAGAGAAGGTCTGATAGCAAACATGAGTAAGGCCGGTTGATATGAACTGTTATACGCACCACAGTAAGCGCCTTCGTTTGGTGGGTCTTGTGCTCGCGAGAGTACGCGGATTTGATCTATGGTACGGATGTCGGGGGACAAGCCACCGTGTATACAAAGGGTTTGCCCGTCTACAATCTAGTTTTCGATGGTAAGAGTAAGAATGAAGTAGAAGCAAGCTAACAGACCGCGGCAATGTTTAAATAGTCGAATACAGAACAACAAGCCAGCCACACGTTCGAGTTGCCATATTTAGTTTTGCACTCGTCATAAAAGCCATAGGTATTGCTGACAGGTCTTGTTTCGTGGTTTCCACGAAGGAGGGTGATCTTGTCAGGATACCTAATGTTTATGAGTTGTCCATCCTGGAATAGAGTAAGGCCACTGACTAAGCCACTGACCTGGCTTTAAAAGCAAAGAGGAGGGAGACGGTTTCGAGTGAATAATGACCGCGATCAACAAAGTCACCCTTGTTGAGACGATAAATCTCAAGCTTGACGAGACGAGTGCTTATGAAACGCCACGGACCATGAAGATGTATCGGGTGCCATCCTTGATCATGCCTCCTCTCCTAAAAAGCTCTCGTAGATCCCAAAACTGGCCATGTATATCTCCACATAGCGTGACCGGAGTAGAAACAGGCTATGATTTGCCGTCAGTAATCAGAAGAGAGGTGCGACATGATGCAAACCTGGACATTGCTCTCTTCGATAAGAATATCTGTTAATCTGCTACATAACATGCTCATTTGGCGTTCATCCAGATATTCACACTCCCATAGCTGGTCGATCCACTTGTCTAGATCCATTTCTCCTCGTCTCGTGAGTTTCGGTCTCTCACTGTGCCTTTGAGCACGCTTTCGTCTGCGAGGTCGTGTGTGGCAGAGGCCAAAGGTTATTACTCTTCTGCATCATGCTACTACGGCCGTCATGGTCGTCGAGCCTATTGGCAACCCTTTTATCTCTATTATTAATATCCTACTCGCCTACTTTTGCACTCTATGCCTCACAAGCTGGCTCTATTGACTGGCATACCATGTTCATCGGTGTCCCGCACACGTCGATCCCGGCTTTGGAACCCAGGTTTCACCGTGTAGGCTCGGCGACAGTTCCAGCACAAGCTGTATATTTGGCTGCTACCAATAAGAATGTTTTGGCTGCCCTGAATCCTAGCGAAGGAAATATTGGTGCGCTGGCGAGCGTTTCTTCGAGTTTCAAAAGTGCTAACTCTCCCCTTCCGTTCATCACCTTTATACTATCTACTTGAACCTAAAATGTCTTTACTTTAGTCTGGAGACGTCAGTTCGAAGCCAGTGACCCAATTGTTGCCTTCAAGGCGAACCAGGACGGTGAGAGGAGACTCACAAACTCATTGCTGGTTGCTCATTTGATCATTTTATCACCCACGATACTCGTAATACGCCAGGCCTCGTGTCACTCTCAGGCAACGGCGGTGCGACAGTACGCTTGTACGAAGTTATCAACGGAAAACTCATTTGGGAAGCACATCTACATGATGCGAACTCGGGTAAGCTTCAGTAACATCAGCTGAATCATCTTAACGAAATTCCTCAGGCCGTATCTCAAGTACTCCTGCAATGGCTGGAACCGCCTTGGAATTCGACACGGTCGATGTCTACGTCCTGTCGAACGGACATACTATCCGCCGGCTAGCGGGTGCAACAGGAGAGACATTATGGGGTTACACTTTACCTGACATGGGGTAGGGCTTCCTGTTCGTGTACAATGACATAGCTAACATTCCCCAGTTCTTCTACAACCCTTACCACGCTCACGCGCACTCAACACGGCCTTTATGCGTTGGGACTGACTACCAACCTTCGAGGCTACACTTTGACCGTGCTCTCCTTTGACCCCGACACCGGTCTTCTCAGAGCACGAGAGGACCTTCCTTCGACAACGCTAGCTGGCCCACAAGACTTTGTCGTCTTGAAGCAAGGTACCGTCACTCCTGATGGGAAAGTGGCTTTGGGACATACCGCCGGACTTGTCTGGCTGGAAGACGGCACTGTCAAAGAGATTTTCCTCAGCCCCGGATTGGAGGGAAAGTTTATGGCTCGCGTCAACGTCAAGAAACATGGCCCTTACACCCAAATCAAAGGTTTGGGTGTCGAGGATAAAGGGTTCTTCCTTGCTACTCTCAAGGGCAAGGAAAGTGAACAGGCGGATGGCAGTGCTCATATATATCGCATGGAAGTCAACGGAATGGGGTTGGTGAAGATGACCGATTTCGAACCGGTAGGTGACATTGTCCAGTGTCTTTCCATCCACGTCTGATGTTGGTCTATTATAGTCGACCGACAAGCCATATGTGGTCTACTCTGGCGGTATTGATCGCAAAGGACATAGCTACATCTCCAAACTTGCCCATTCAAGCAGAATGAAGGTGTGTCTACTCTCTGAATCAGAGAACATACGTTAACCAACGTTGTTTCTAGGTGGCCTCCTATGAAGTATTCGCGCCTGTCGCTGTTAATGGACGTGGAATGTCCACTGGTTTCACCTTTGAATACGACGCAACTACACACGGAGCAATGGAATTTGTACGTCATAACCATTTTTTGTCATTATCAGAGGACAAGGTTTCCTGACAAATTTCGCAGGCTGCCATCGACGTAGTTAACACCTCGGAATACGTCTATGCTTCTCGCTTGATCATCTCGACATCCACCGGTATCATCCAGCAATATGCGCAGGAAACGCACAAGTGGTCTCGTGAAGAATCACTGACCGATGTGCGAGCCATCGCTACTGTTGATCTCCCTGAGCCATCGGTGGAAGCGCATATGGTATACGGAAATCTATCCGAGTCTCCTATCGAGCGTGTCCTCAGGCAGATGAAGGAGTTGAAGGTGGGTCAACTCCCTAATCCTCATAATATGAAAGATCTAATCAGAAAATCTTATAGGTTCTTCCTGCGTTCTTATTCCGATTTTTCCAACGATTTGCGACTGGACGATACGCCAACCCATCCTCTCCTTCCGCTGCCACGTCCAACAATGCCGCCGCTATGACTAGCAACGTCGGTACAGATGGTCTTTGGCGGGATACATATGGTTTGAAGAAGATTGTGGTCATGGCTACTGGTACCGGCAAAGTCTTCGGTATTGAAACGCTCAAAGGAAAGGTTATTTGGAGCATCAAACTTGGTGCTGGCAGTCCTGACTTGAGCATGAAGGTCCGTAGCCATGATTCCTCTAATGCTTGCATCACTGAAATTTGGCTCTAGATCAAGCCCATTCGAATGGTAGTGCTCAAGACGGCTTCAGAAGGCTTCCATCCGGAAGTTGGACTTGTCGTAGAGGTCGAGCAAATGTCACCAACTGGAGAATGGACCACTACCACGGGAATGATACGGATTGAAGCCACGACCGGCGCAAGCGAGAGCACTATCATGTTCCGTGGGTCTGTTCTTGAAGTGGTGGAATTAGACGTGCCAGTCGCATACCAGTCAGTGAATGCCGGTATCGGGAAGAAAATGGTTGGCATGGTGGACCGCGACCAGAAGGTACGGATCTCAAATCCTATGGTATTTTCTAAACTGATCGCTGCTTTTGCAGATGCACATTTTCCCGCACCATGAAGACGCTGTTGCAGTATTCAATAAGATCTCGACGCAAGCTAGCTTTGTCCTCCATACGGGTCCACCTACACAACGCGCTCTTCAGGGCCTCAAGCTGTCTCCTTGGGTCGCCTCAGAACCCGTGACGAACGATCCAAACTATGTTCCACCCGCACCGCATTGGAAATCTCATTCTACTTGGCGAACCAGCTTTGCTCCTGGCGAAAACATCATTGATGTAGTTCGCAGTGCAACTGCGTTGACAGGAATCCCTCCTGCAAGTCACGGCCGTGTTCTGGGTGACAGGACCACCCTCTACAAATACGAAAATCCCCATCTTATTGCCGTGCTTACGGAATCCCATGTACGCGAGGAAACTTCCTCTTCATCGCCGCCTCGTACCCAGTGCAGCGTGTACCTCCTTGACTCGGTCAAGGGAAGCTTTGTGTATAGTACAGTTATTCCTGCGGCACGAGATTCATTAAAGGGACCAAAGGTGGCTGGCAGTGCCAGCGCTTGCGAGGTGAAAATGTCGCTCGTGGAAAACTGGTTCGTTTATCACTACTATGATGATGACGCACACGGTATTGGAGCCAGAGGATGGCGCATGGTGTCGGTCGAATTATATGAAGGTGGAGCGAATGTAAAGACGCGAAGGTATGTCCTCACTTTCTTCCTCTGGATCATGTAACTAATGAACTTCCTAGTGGTGAACTTGCAGCAGACTCTCCAAACCGGATGGAAGTCACTCCAATAGAGCAGACCTACATCTTCCCTTACGACGTCAAGGCATTGGCCGTGACCAGCACCAAGTTTGGAATCTCGTCCAAGGATCTTGTTGGTGAGTACAAACCATTGGGTGCCTTTGCTCAGCTCACCGACTCGCCATAGTTATCAACGGCAAGAATCAGGTACAGACATATTCACGGCGCTTCCTGGACCCACGAAGGCCCAAGGGCCCGTTAACTGCTCAGGACAAGGAAGAAGGTCTCGTCCAATACGACATTCTACTTCCAGATGACCCAAGACGGGTCGCGTCACACGAGTACCCCCTCCTCGCAGACTCGCTTCTTACAACTGCAACTCAGCTCGAGTCAACGTCGCTTGTTCTTGCGTATGGTCTAGATCTATTCATGACTCGGGTTGCCCCGTCTGGTTCATTCGACGTGCTCAGCCCGGAATTCAACAAGATTCAGCTGGTGCTTACCGTTCTCGGATTGGGTATTGCTATTATTATTACCAGGCCGCTAGTAAAGGGGAAGATTCGGAAAGGGAAGTGGTATTATTAGAGACGAGGGTGGAAGACCGAATTTCTCTCCAAAAGTACGACTTATAGCCTAATAGACGTCATTTCAGCCAAAAATGATTCCATCTAGCCCGTCCCTTGAGTGCATGAAACGGTTTCCTTTTTCTACCAATACAATTCAACTTGGATGCCGGCAGCTAGTCTGCCAAGCTGTCAACTGGATGGCTTTAAAAGGCCAGACCTTAGTCAAAGAGCTCCCTAAACCATTCCCCAAACCAACTCAGGCAGACTGAGAGACGCATGTCAACCAGCGCAGCGCCGGTGAGAGTCGTTGCCGATTCTTGCTATGCCTTTTCTGATCTGATCGTTACTTAACAACATAAGGCCATGATTATAAATTTAATGGGCAAAATTATGACGAAAAAGACCTATTCGTTATAGGGATGACGATAGGAGGTGTAGGGTTTATCGCATCGCCAGTCTTGACCTGCTTTCTTTTACATCGACGAAGAAGAAGGCGATTATATTCTCCGTTCTCAAAAAAGCCCGCAGAACAACTGCCATTCTCCGTTCCTCCGTCGGTCAGAGATATGCCAGTAACAATGCATGCGGAGTATCCAACCACCAGCACGGGACTTCCCAGAACGGATGCTGAGTCTGACGTTCCACCACCTCCGGTGGTTCCACTAAAAGCAAGACCACAGTTATCTTCTCTGGGTAAAGATGGTCAAACGTCTCTCCTCCCGCCTAGAAACACAACTTCAGAGGGAGATCTCGACGAACCCATTGGTGGAACATTAGGTTCTCCAAATGCAGGTCCGAGTCGTCACCAAGAGCCTCCACCTGCCTATGGCAACTCGAGAGCGCTGTCCACTTGGGCCAATACCAACAGAGCGGCAGTGAGTGAAGACATGGAATCCAAGCTTTTATCTGCAGGATATATGCCTGGTGATGATCCGGACCTGTACACGGAGGATGAATGGAAAACTATCTATGGCATTACACGATTGGAACTCGTCCGGCTCCGAAAACTGTATTGTAACAGGTGTGTGTTTGTTTAGAGGGCGCAGAAGATAAGCTGTAACACAGACGCAGGAACCAGAACGCTTGAGGAAATGTTCGAATGAGATAGGGCCCAAGTCTCCTGGTAATATTGATGTTGTTAACGTGATTATATGGCATGTAACGTCAAAGTCGAGGCTGGTACGGCGTGAAAGGCCTTGCCTCCTTGGCTCCTCAGTATCAGTTCGGTATGGGGTTGAGTACTGGGGCAAAAACTATCTCCTATAAGACTCGATTTTTAACCAAAAATGCTCATGAGACAACCCGTTCCTTGAGTGCCGCCATCACGAGGCTCTTTTGTTCACCAATACAGATGCTGTCAGCTAGCAGCCAGCTGTCAACCGGATGGCTTTAAAAGGCCAGGCCTCAATCAAAATGCTCCCAAACCATTTCCTCAGACCCAACTCAGGCAGACAGAGAAACGCATATGTCAGCCAGCGTCGGTGAGAGTCGTCGCAGCGTGTGGTTCAATTTTCATGCCTTTTCTGACCTGATCGTCAACAACACAAGGCCGTAGCTATTATCAGTATAATAAGCGAGAATATGACGAAAGAGACGTATTTACTATAGGGATATCGATAGGAAGTGTAGGGGCTTTCGCACTCCTATTCTTGGCCTGCTTTCTTTCGCATCGAATAAGACAAAGCAGAAGAAGGCGACTATACTCTCCTTTCTCAGTGAAAGCCACCCAGCAGCTGCCCTTCTTTGCTCCTCCACCAGTCGGAGATATGCCAGTGTTGCCAGTAACAATGCATGTGGAGTATCCAACCAGGAGCACTGTACTTCCAATGACAGTCGATACCGGAACCAGGAGCACTGTGATTCCCAGAACAGTCGAGACCGCGTTTGTCCTTCCACCACCTCCTGCAGTTTCACCATCCCCCGCAGTTTCAACACCTCCTGTAGTTTCACTGCCGGAGAAAGCAACACCGCAGCTATCTTCTCTGGGTAAAGGTGGTCCAACGTCCCCTCTCACGTCTGGGTACGCAACCTCAGAGAGAGACCCCGAAGAATCTATTGGTGGAACATCAGGTTCTCCAAATGCAGGTCCGAGTCGTCACCAAGAGCCTCCACCTGTCTACGCCACCTCAAGAGCGCTGTCCGTTTGGGCCAATACCAACAGAGCGGCAGTGAGCGAAGATATGGAATCTAAGCTGTTATCTGCAGGCTATATGCCTGGTGACGATCCGGATGTGTACACGGAGGAAGAATGGAAAAAGAGCTATGGCATTACGCGATTGGAGCTCGTCCGGCTCCGAAAATTATATGGTAACAGGTGCGTGATTGTATAGAGGGCGCGAACGATTAATTGTAACACATATGCAGGGACGAAAATGCTTGACGAAATATTCGAATCTCCTCAATACGGCCTAAGTCTCCCGGTAACATTGGAGGTGTATGGATGTGGCCACATGGCATGTAGGATTAAAGTCGAAGCTGGTATGGCGCGAAAGGGCAATCGGCTCGCCGGCCTCTGTTCAATACCAGTCCAGTCGGGTATCAAGGTGGAGGGCGCGCTTTCGATAGTACAAAGAATTATCCCGTAATAGACGTCATCTCAGTCAGTAGTGGTCGTGAATAACTTTGAGTCCATCAAGCGATTCCTTCTATCAATTCAGTTTGGTGGTGGCAGCGTAGACAGTGATTGCGAGCTAATCATTTGGATCCACTGCCCTTCTTCAATTCAGACCCTTGGCAGATCAATTAATGTTCTGAGGGACGATACCAATTGACAGCCTAGGCCACGAGGCGTTGTAGGTGCTGGGCTGCTGGCAGGTACTGTAGCGCTTATGGGGTCCCCGTATAAAGGGACCAGCAATATGAAGCAAACCCCAAACCCCCAACTACACACGATGTCTATCACTCCTATTTCTTATGCAGACTTTAATCGAGGCGATACGTGTTTGCGTGCCCATTGTTGGTCTGGGGCTGAAGGGTATTGTAGGTGATCCTTCGTCAAAGAATGTTTTCTTCGACTCAGCGTCTCCTGTGTATAGGTGGGCACAACAATGCCGATTTTTGTGATGGCGCATACTGCATTGGATGCGAGCAGTTTGACGCAGATCAGACATGGACGGCCGGCTTTACAGCAAATATCTCACTAGATATGAGTACATTTGGTACAAGGAGTTACCTTGGATTGTAAGTTTCTCCCTTGCCTGATGCCCCGTATAGTCGTCAACATGGTACGCCTTTAGCGTCTGGAGCTATTGGCCGCTCTATGTCGGCGATCAAACAGTCCCAGGAAGCACAATGACCATCAAGTCGGAAGTAGGAGACACTGTATTTATCGACACTTTCGAAGCGATATCCCTAAGCAATTGGTACTACGGCGACCACAAGTGGGACCCGAGTAAGCTGGTACAACTGGATTTGCTCACATTTTCTCACTCCTTTCAGCAACACGTCTATCTCATACAGTCACCATCCGTGGTCAAGCTTCATCGACCGGCCAGCTTTATATCCCCATCCGCATCAGCTTTGACATGGTCACCCACGGTAACGAGCATCTATACTATTCGGTCAAGGGGATCCAGTTCAAAACCGTCGCCGACGTAGGTCAGTGTTACATCATAGCTCTTTCACCATTCTCTTGCGTTTTCTGACCAGGCCACCAGCGGCAGCTGCTAACTCGCCGCCTGCTTCAACGCCAGCCGGAACTATCGCAGGGGCAATAATAGGAGCGCTGGCAATCGTCGCACTACTTTTGTTAGGTTTCTTTTTGTATCGAAAAAGAAAGCAGAGAAACCAGACTCCTGGCCCTCCACCAGTAAACGTTGCAGAACAGCCGCAATACACAGTTCCCACACCAGGCGGAAACGCGCAATGGGGACCAATGGCAATGCAGGATCAATCGAGGCCAGTGACGACATACGATCAACCGAGACCAGGGACGACATACGAGCAGCCAAGACCCGGGACGACATACGATCAATCAAGCCCAATGACGACTTATTCGCAACTGAGACCAGGGACGACATACGAGGAATGGAGACCAGAGACGACGCACGGGCAACCACCCATGAGCCCTATACCTCCCAGTACGACTGGATCATCCTTCTCTCCACCAACTACTATAGCTTCACTGCCGTCAAAGGCAACGCCACAGAGAATATATTCTTCCGGTAAAGACAATCCAGCGTCTTTCTTTCCGTCAAGGAGCACAAACTCGGAGAGAGGCCGCGCGAGCCCTATTGCAAGCTCTTCGGGTGCAGGTCCGAGTCAAACTCACGACTCTCCACCGGTCTATGGCAACTCGAGGGTGTTATCCACTTGGGCTAGTGCCAATAGAGCGGCAGTGAGCGAGGACATGGAATCCAAGCTGTTGTCTGCAGGATATATGCCCGGTGACGATCCAGACCTGTTCACAGAGGACGAATGGCAAACCAAATTTGGCCTGACACGATTGGAACTCGTCAGGCTTCGAAGATTGTATAGCGGGTGAGAAGTTGTGTGGAGTGTGTGGAGGATTGATCGTTGATACAGATGCAGGACCCATAAAGCGTGAAGAAATGTTCAAATTTAGGCAATAAGACCCAAGTTTCTTAGTAATGTTGTGGATTGGAGCTGTAATTACATGTAGTATTAAGGTCGGGCTGTAAAGGTACTACTTAGGATATTCCGGCTTGTACTGGATTGATTAACGGGGGGTTTTTTTACTATATGTGACGATGCCATTGTCGTGGAATTCTTCTTGAGAATGAAATTTAGGGTTGGGACAGACCGTAAGTTGTGGCGTACCCACCAGCCAAGCAGCCACAAGTCGATTTACGCTCGTTTTTTTCCTAGCAAAACCCATACATTAGAGCCACTTGATCGGGTTCACAGACCGAAGAGTTAGATATTATGACCCTATTCAGTTCTGGGCTGGCGCGCTGATGGCAACGGCGTCGTCATCATTGCCGACAGTTAAAAGCATGTGTTGAGCAACTGAAAGAACTGCATTTGGATGGATTTTTGTACGAGTGGCGCTTGCATAGTTTGCGATAAGGGCACAGCCGGTTGGGTAGGATGTTGGGATTCTTTTGATCCTCTCGACGGCGGAGCTATCTAACAAGTCGACTCAGATTCACTCCATCAGCCCGCTTTTCGCAATACAGAGACTTATAAAGAAAGCGTTTTGCCTTGAAGTGCATCTATTTCCGAAGAATTTGACACAAAGAACAACCCGTCAGTTCCAGGCAAGCACCCTGAGCCGACCGAGGACTATCCAGACGGGGCACGTGTGTAGGGGAAAAGGTACGAAAGGAGAGGGAAAAAAAAAGGTAAGAAACGAAAAACAAAAGGGAGCGCATGCGATCGCTTTGAAGAAAAGAAGGAGATAAAGATACTCTCAAAACGGAATCTTAATGTCCGTGCGTATATAGCATTACTCGATCGAACGGGGGGAACCAGAAAACGTCATGAACCAGTCGTATGGAATTTTAGTAGCCGCCTGTTGACATGGCTGGCGCTGCGTATCCATAGTTGTTCTGTTGTTCTTGCATGTTGTAGTTGTTGTTATACCCATTGCTCTCAGCCGTGCGGGTGTTTGGCGTGAGCGAATGTTCAACACCGCAGCTATTGAGGCAGCTGGACAGTTCAGTTTCGGCAACCGCACGCGTCTCCGTCGCAGTGACCACGGTATTCTCGGTGACAGTGGCTTCAGCCTGGACGAGAGAGGTGACGGTGCTAGACACGACTTCTTCCACGGTCGAGTTTTCCTCGTTCGTCTTGGTCGTCGTCCACACGCTGACATAGGTCGTCGGGACCAATTGGGTGACATGGTCCGTCTGGGTCTGCGTGACAGTGTTCACATTTTGGACCGTGGTCAAGTACGTCGAGGTTTCGGTGACGGTCGAGCTACGGGTTTCGACTCTGGTTTCGGTGAGATCGTTTGTGACCGTGGTTTTCCACACGCTGACGTAAGTTGTTGGCTGGATCACCGTCGAAACTTCGTTCTTGGTCACGATATCGGTCTCTACGACTGTGGCCGTCTGGGTTGCAACGTTTGTCTCCACTTCTGTCCTTGTTGCTACGGCAGTGAGCGTGTCCGTGGCGGTGAGCGTGTGTTCGATCGTCTTTGTCCTGTCCTGGATCTCGGTCGATACCCAGACGCGGGTGGTGGTGACGAGGTTGGTGGCGGTGACCTCGTGAACGACGTCCTTGGTTTTTGTGGATACGGCGGTCTCGACCTGAAAACAGACGATCAGTCGGATTTCCGAGTCTGATGCCAAGTAAAACTTACCACTGTCTGAGTCATCGTTACGGTTTCTGCCTGTTGAGCTGTTAGAAGAGCTTTCGAACGAAGAAGAGGGGTAGGACGTACCTGACCCGTCATGGTGGTTGTATAATCGACCGTGTTGTGTACCACGACGGTGCTGCAAACATGTTTGCTATAGAGAAAAGGGTATTAGCGGGTTGCTGACAGGCTTATTGACAAACGAACCTGTTGATAATAACGGTCTCATAACAGCCTTCCATTTGATACTAGGAGCGTTATGATCAGCATTTGAAAATGCTAATTAGCAAAGGGCACTCACCCATGGTTGTTGTTCGCAATAGGCTTGTTGGTTCTGACGGGCGTAGCCGTAGCCGCACTCCATTTGTTGGTAACCGCCCTCGGTGAGGCTCGAATATGGCATCACGTCGGTGTAGCCATACGAGGTATCGGAGGACGATGGAGCTTCTGTCGGCATGGAGCTCATGTCAGTAGAGGTCGATGTAGCCTCGCCGGTAGCCGTAGCCGTAGCATCGCTTGCAACAACGCTGGTGCTAGAAGACGACTCTGAGAGTGAGGTAGACTCTGTTCCAGCTCCTCCAGCGGGTGTGAAATGAACGCCAATGACGCTTTGAGCGGAGACGATTCGGAGCGTCGCGAGGGCGGGGAGAACGGCGAGGAGGTATTTCATGGCGCGCAAAGTGAAAAAAAATCGAGTAAAATTACGGAAAAGTTAGGATTTTAGGATCCGAGTGATGGAATTTGAGGTATGAAGCGGTCTACGCTGCTGTTCTCGAAAAGGAGCGGAGGCTTGTCAATTTAGGGATGAGCTTTTGACGAAGGCTGTTTGTTTTTTAAAAGCAGGCTTTTTAGACCGCAAACGTTCGAGAAGGAGAAAAAGAAAAGAAAAAGAGAGTAAAAAGGATTAGAGGAGGTCGAGGCAAAGGTTGGAGCCGCTGCTGTTACGGTGCCTAACTAAACCGCTTATCTCTTGGTGATGGCACTTCCGGTAACCATAGCCAGGAATTCAGCGCCAATTTTTTTGCGTTGTTTGCATCGGTAGTGTTCTCAAAATAGACTTCTCAAGGGCGCGGGCTATATCCACGTCGGAGTTCAAATCTACCCCTGGGGGTTGATAGGCATTCTGTTTCATTAATTATACCGGGATTGTACGATATTTAGCGAACCTGTCAACTTCATCGAAGTAGGTCGTCCAGAAAGTCTTCAAGCACTTCCATCTCGGGCTTTGCCGAATCGGTCGTAATAGCTATTTCCAAGTCTGAGTTTGATTCATGTAGTCATTTGAAAGTCACCTACCAGGCTTGCGCACTCCGAGGGGACCTCCAGTCCCTCGGCCTCTGACTCCAGGGTTTTTGAACCTCTGCTTAAGTGCTACGACCATAATTAAGAAAGCACCATCTAGAAGCCTTGACTAGGCTTACCTGTCCTAGCTTCAGCCTCGGCCTTGTCTCGCTGCAGGCTTTCGAGTTCTGCATCCCATTCGATCTGAATGACCTTTGATCTTGTTTCTTCTTCTGATGCTCCAGCTTTCCCTCGATCACGCAGAGCCATGGCTCGCAACGACGCACCGAGAGCATGGTCAACGTCGGTCTCGTCGATGACCGTCTGCTTTCGTGTGCTTGGTGCTTTAGCTTCTTCATTCTGCGACGATGCCTTTTCCCGATGTAATGCCAGCACTCGTTGGGTTTCCAACTCGGCCTGCCGTTCCTCTGATGCATTCGCTCAGTACGTCCCACAAACAGATACAGATTACTTACCCTCTGCTGCTTCCAAATCTTCCTCCCCCACAATGGTAATCCCAGTGTCCTCCTGTTCCTCTTCATCATCATGCCGTACCAGTGTTCTCGGCGCATACTTCTTCCAATCCTCATCGTCCTCATCCTTGCCATCTTCTTCCGCACCTTCAGCTCCAACCAACGCTGGATCTCGTCCTTCCCTCTGCGCGATCACTTGCGCCAAGTATTCAGGCGGTATACGCATCCCCCTCGACGATCCCCTCGCACGCGCCGCCTTTCCTCTACTTCTACCTCCTCGTCCTCGACTCCCACGACTTGAGGGACCACCTCTACCTCGAGGATTGCCCTGGGACGCCGGAGTTTGTGACATGGCTGGGAATGAGGGCTTGAATGGTGACGGGTGGCACCTCATCTGTAGGAGCCAACCATCACATGGCCTCGTCACTTCCAACCAATTTGAACGATCCATTGAACTACTTACCGTATGAAGTATGGGTGGAATGTATTTGTTTGGCCATCAGCGACGAGCCGACGGGTCCTTTGTCTCTCCTCGAAGTGTCAAGCAATTGGATGAAGAAGATTACCACGTCGCCAGAGCTCTGGAGTAGAATCTATATTGATAATGGCGAGGATCAACTAGCCCGCGCGGAAACCTTCCTAACTCTATCAGAACCTGTTCGAATTGACCTCGTGGTCGAAGCGAGCGATGAACTACAGCTCAAGTTATTCAAAGATATCATCAATAGATATTCATTACGCATTCAAGGCTTATACTTTAGCCGAGTGTTCATAACGCATTTCGCGAGGATAATCCAAATGACGAGCATGGAATCAACCACACCAATTTTTCCGAATGTTACGCATATCGATGTGATGGAGGACATGAATCTTTGGGAGCTGGTATTCATTCAAGTTTTTCCCAAAATACAAATGTTTCCTCCTGTTTTGTGGGATCAAGATGAGCTGGAGTTGCTTCCCAAGACCCTGGAACGCGCCTTTGTTCGCGTTGATAATGAAGCCAAGATCAAGTGGCCCGTGGTGGACTATTCTCTTTACAATTTGCAAGATATCGATATATCATCGGAAAACATGAGAACACGGTTCTCAAACGGAGACTTGTAAGAAACCAAAACCCTACATGCATGCATAATTGACTAAAAATGATATGAAATTTCATGATATCTGTCGTATTTGCCATATCGTGGCCTCAGGTTACGTGCAACTTGTATAGAGGTACGCAAACTCCTCATTCCAAGAACTCCAAAAATTTTTTAGTTCTCATTACATTGCACAGTGCAAACGACTGAAGGTAAGGAAATAGTCACTATAAAGCGTCTATTGACGTCGTCCAAATGGTAGGTCGCATGTGACGGATTTATACCTTGCTCCTGTTGTTCAAGTCGATCCAAAAGCTCGTCTATCTGTACATACCCTCCTAATGGAGGAAGGAGAAGGGTACCTCTGAGGTATTACTACTTCTTTCCGCCACTCCGTGTGCGAAGCCTCGTCCTTCGTGGTACATACATATCCTCGACGCTGAAGGCATTTACTATGAGCCCACAGCACTACTTACAAAAGTTGGAACTTCATATGTCCTGGTACCAGCTAACCATGATTACGCCACACCTCTCGTCATGGATATCCCTTCATTCACTCTCTCTTACGCTCCTCTGCGGGCCCGAATTTGACGACTGGGAGAGTCCTCATATCTACAAGGAAGATCTGCGTCAACTCGATCACTTCAACCTCACACTTATTGAATACAGACGTAGAAAAGGTACAACGAGCGCCGCCGCGAGAATAGTACGTGTATTTACGGAGAATTCTCCGTTGAGAGTGGTCCAACGAGTCGAATTTCATCCGACGGAAATTTCTGCAGATGTGACCCATGCCTTTCTTCGATCTCTAGAAAGCGTCAAATCTTTGAATTTGGGCATGTGTTCCGGTCGTGCTTCAGAACCTGCATTATTACCCAATCTCCTTTATTTGACAGTCAAAAATTGGGAGGCATTGCTGTTCATAGAAGCGCCAAGTCTCTTACACCTAGAAACTACTTTCGTAGGGCTCTCTGAAAGCTCTCAATTACCTGCTTTTCCATCTCTCAGGTCACTTTTGATTTATGCGCCTCATTTCCTGGCTCCAGGAAGACATTTTCCTCGGCTTACCACATGGTCAAATTTGCGAGTGATCCGATGGACGCCCAGTGAAGTTGATTCCATACCCACGTTCCGATACATACCAAGTCTTGTCGAACTTTTCTTCGACCAACCGTCGACGATTACAGGGAACCGTAGGCTCGTCTCATACATGGCACAAAACGCCCTCAATATCTTCTTACAAGATCTCATTTGTTACCCGGAAACATGTCCACAGCTCAGTGTGATCAAAAGTGCATACTACCCATCCTGGTCTCTCATGGGTTCTCTCATTCGCTTACGAAGTGCTAATCCAAATGTTGCCCCAATACATACCCTACAGCTTCCTACATACCCACAAGTAGCCATTTTGAGGACTCTGGCAGGTTGTTTAGGCTCTACCACCCGTTTACCATCGTCGGAACGCAATGCATTCGATGGTATCGATGCAATGCTCCGGAATCGCATAAATGACGAGTCTATGTAAGTCAATTGTATATAGCCGCCGGTGCGCGCTTACGGCCCCAGGTTTTCAGGGGTGTGTTTCGCCTGCCTCGGTTCGGGATATGTCACATGCCATGGAAAGAGCGCCAATAGACCATCAGAGGAGGAAAGGGAAATAATACATAGCATCGTACGTGAAAACTTGGAACAGCAAAGCCATCGAGCAGCAGAAACCGCGTCTCTCGAGGCTCTCAGGGGACTGGGTTTGAAGGACATCACTGTAACGGATCCTGTCAAGAATAGGTTATGGGCTTGTAGTCGCCACTCGGTCATAAAACTGACCCATATCACCGCCCATACACTTTTTGGTATGCCGTCTCTTCCCCAGCCCGCCCATCTACTTACTCTAGCCAAGGACGGACATTTGAAGAGTCTTGAGGGAGATTTTGGTAATAAATATGCAGAAAGTGTGGTGTTTGAGGTGGCAAAGGGTACTCCCGCTCAGTGGCCACTGTATCTAACGAAGCGGCCTTTGTAATTTCAAAATGCATTTATCCATAGATAGGTGGTGACAATGAATCTATGATGAATCTAATTATTAGTTTGAGGATGATAGCATGTACGTCACGGCTCTGTAGAAATTTGGTTTAGCTAGACTGGAGATCCGTCAGATCCAACTCACCTTCAAAAGCTTTTGCATAGATTTTTCCTGTAGACAAGCTTGCTTCCTCGGTTTTCATTCACATGACCTGGAGTACTCCCTCCACCTCGGGAACTGCCCTGAGATGCCGGGGTTTGTGACATGGCCGGGAACAAGAGCTTGTTGGGTAACGGGTGGCAAGTCGTCCGTAGGAGCCAACCACCACATGGTTTCCTCAATCCAAACCAATTTAAGCGATCCATTGAACTACTTACCGTATGAATTATGGGTGGAATGTATTCATTTGGCCATCAGCGACGAACCAACGGGTCCTTTGTCTCTCCTCGAGGTCTCGAGCAACTGGACGAAGAAGATTACGGCGGCACCAGAACTCTGGAGTAGAATACACATTGATACTGGGGACGACCTACTCGCCCGCGCGGAAACCTTTCTGTGCCTGTCGGAACCTGTTCGAATTGACCTCGTAGTCGAAGTGAGCGACGAACTAGGGCTCGATTTATTCAAACATATCACCAAGAAGTATGCATCACGCATTCAAAGTCTCTTTTTCGGCACAAAAGTGTCCCAAAGTGCTATCGCGACGGCGATTGATGAGATGAGCGTAGGATCAACCGCACCATTGTTCCCAAATGTTACGCACATCGAGACGGAAAATCACTGGACTTATTGGAGGTGGAAACTTATTTTAGCTTGTCCTAGAATACAAAGGTTCGCCCCCAATGTGTGGTCTCCGGACGAGATCAAGTCGCTGCCGAAGGCCTTTGGAAATCCCCTCATTCGCCATACTATTGGATCTCCAGAAAGGTGGCAGGAATTAGACTACTCCCTTTATAATCTGGATGGCATCCATCTACCAGTATCGCGCTTCATTATTACTGACCCTCCTAGGGCGCCATCGCCAACCAGAAACTCGTAAGAAGCCAAAACCCTGCATGCATACATAATTGACCAAAATGATATGAAATTCCTTTATATCTGTCGTATTCGTCATATCATGTCCTCAGGTCGGAAGCAAGTTGTCTAGAGGTACGCAAGCTCTCCAATTCAAGAACTCCAAAATTTTAGTTCTCATTACATTACACAGTGCCCACGGCTGGAGGTAAAGAAATAGTCACTGCAAAATGTCTACTGACGTCGTCCAAATAATAGGTCGCATGCGACGGACTTATGCCTTGCTCCTGTTGTTCGAGTAGGATCAAAGGCTCCTCTATGTGTACATACCCTCCTAGCTTGGGAGGGAGCAAGGGAGGCCTAAAGGATTCTCACATCTTTCCACCACTTCATGTGCGAAGCCTTGGCCTTCGTGGCGTGCACATATCTTCGACGTTGAAGGCATTTACTATGAGGCCACAGCATTACTTACAAAAGCTAGACCTTCAAATGCCCTGGTACCAGCTAACCATGATCACACCACACCTTTCGTCATGGCTATCCCTTCGTTCACTCTCTCTTGGGCTCTCCTGGAAGCCCGAACCTGACGATTGGGAAAGTCCACACATATACAAAGAAGATCTGCGTCAGCTTCATCACTTCGATCTCAGACTTTTCGAAGGCTCAGACAGAGGAGGTACAACGGGCGCCGAGAGAATAGTACATGTAGTCACAGAAAATTTTCCGTTAAGAGCGGTCCAAGAAGAATGTCAATGAGGTCTAGTACTTGTCTCTCGCTCTGGGCTTTCGGTTGCATGCCGCCGGTGTCGCCTGGGGCTAATCATACGCGTGGCGCGGCTCTGGCAGCTTTCCACCAGGACTTTTGCCCAATATGACGACGTCCAATTGAGTGGATATACACACTCAGTGTATTGTAATCGCATAAATGACGTGCCCGGCGCTCCTTTTGTCGCATAGGTTGGCGTTGCGTGCCGGCACACCGTTTTATGTATCCATTAGATCACCAGTATGTCGTCCACATACATTTCTGCTTTTCTCTACTCGACGTCGCGTTGAGTTCTTTGCCACCTCACTCACCTGAAGAAGGTCAGCTGAGCAGCTACTTCGGACGCAGCTAATGGACACAAAGCAAAGTAAACTATTCATTTGTCAAACTTTGACAGAACCTCAACATTGTGTGCCTGCAATTCACATGAATTGAAAAAGGATCGTTCGAGCTCGTCAAAGCCCTCTCCACTCCTTCCTTTCAGTCGGAGTAGGTCGGGGATCACGTCCATTCAGTATGGTGTCCCCAATAGTGAGTGATGAGCGCAGAGGGGAGTTGCAGAGGCCAGAGGAGGAAGAGGGAGAAATAGTGAGGGACGAGCGAGATAGTGAGCTAAAAAAAAAAAGGCCCTTGTGATGATTTTCGGTAATGAACTGTGCAAGTATTACAGAGACTTACATGGGGCGAACTGGAGCGGATGGGATCGGAGACACAGGAATGCGCCAGGGGGAGGGGGGAGGGGGGGAGGATCAACAAACGATGCCCTGCGGTCTACTTCGTTACGTCACGTCAGTGGACGACCCTATTACCATATGGCCCTGCGTCTTCCGTTGCTTGGATTTGGAAACCGAATCGTCACTTGATTTCCGCTTCTTTTGCGTGGCTGCTTTGACCACACCTCGCTTCAACAATTCAAGAATACCTTTTTCTGAACGATGGGTTGCGAGCGAGTTCACGTCCAGAATCGCAGCCGGGTGTCTATTTTTATCGGCATTCACAAGCTTTGTGAGGGTATCTAGATGCGGTTCTGCAGGAAATGCCGCGAGAACACGTAGTACACTGAATCGGCCGGCTTTAGTTGAGCCTGTACCCAGGTCCTTCAATGCGTATAGAAGTTGTTGAGTTGTTTGGGGATCCTTGAGGTGCTTTGTCCTGCACGATATCAATGATGAGAAGTCGTTATGGAGACAAGCAATGGCACATACCGCTTTCCTTCCTTCGTATCTCCCTTCACTGGAGAAGAGGACCTGGTGAATTGCGAGACGAATTGATTGGGGTCGGTTGTATTAAAAGCGATTTCTGTGTCATAAGGTTTCATGTTCGAGCCGCTCAGATGCTTGAATTGAACAAGAACTCGAATGAGACTATGATCAGAAGACAGCCTCAGGAGTAGAATCAAATCCGGTCCAACTGCTTTTGCCGGAAAACAGAAAACCGTCCGCCCAGGGTTCAGGAGCCAATTCCGCGTGTGTTCCGGAGTCTGAGGGGAGCGACCAAGAATATAGGTTGGTCCCGTCTCGGAAGAAATATCGACGGGGTTACACACAAATTCCCCATCGGTTTTGTCGATGGCTACAAGCTCTGCGACCTCATTCGCCAACTCATGGGAGACAATAAATTGAAAAACGTCGGACAAACGGGCGGGTGACCTGAATGCCAAGCCTATTAGATAGGCGCCGAGGTGTTCAAATGCGATCCCCCTTGCGCTTTCGTTGGCGGTGGTGAGGCCGTCCTTCAGGAAGTACCGCAACGACCACGACGTCTCGGTAACAAAGTAGTGCACTGCTGCGAGGAGCGCCAGAGGTTCATCTACTATGATTTCTTTCTTGTCGCCGAACCTCGCAACACCATACTCGACCAACCTCTCGTCTGCAAGACTGCCCAAGTTTCTAGGTTTGCCGTTGAAAATATAATCTAACATGAAACCGGCAACCTGACGGAGCAACTCCGGGTCTGAAACGCGCAATCTAATGTCAAGCCAAAGTCGGGACTAACAAATTATGCACCCACCATCCTTTAGCTTTGAAAAGTCAAATCCACGAGGTTTCACTAGTTCGATAGGCGGCGGAGAGTCATCATCCTGGTCCGAGGGCCGAAAGTTGGTCATGCCATACACGAAGTCATTCAGTACTCGATGGGGAGACTGAAAGCTCGTTTGGATAAGACGCGAGATGTAAGTTGCAGTGAAGCGATGTCTATTGGTTGATCAGCTGTCCATTTTCAGATACCGGCATTTCCGACGCACCGACCATGCAACCAATATCCGGATCGGAAAGCCACCGCTCTTCCAAGCTCTTTGTCCAGGAACCCTGGGGGGCAATAATACTGAAGATAGGCTCGTTGTTCCTCCTCGTTATCGAATGCACCAATATCTGTCACTACTTCTGACCGTATACCATCCTCCTTTGCCACTACAGAGCTGAAGACTGCCTCCAAATCCTGCATTGACAGGCCCGTACCCGAAACAATCAGATTTGGAAGTGTCTGGGTCCACGTATGTATGATTTCACGCAGG
This sequence comes from Serendipita vermifera MAFF 305830, assembly GCA_000827415.1. Classification (NCBI taxonomy): domain Eukaryota; kingdom Fungi; phylum Basidiomycota; class Agaricomycetes; order Sebacinales; family Serendipitaceae; genus Serendipita; species Serendipita vermifera. Next base: position 38,080 of record KN824289.1, on the reverse strand, counting down.
ATAGGCCGAGGTTGCGTGGGGTCCGTTTCGGATCGGAAACAATCCAAAAATTTGTTTGTAGGAATCTGTGCCTCATCGAGAACGCAAAACAGGTTCGTTGATTCTAGCTTAAGAAGCTTGTTTACTTGGGAGAGATCTTGTTCGATGGATTCAAGGAGATATTGTTTGGACGCTCTTCCCATCAACCGAACGAGTGCTTTAAAAACGTCCCGTAAAAGAAGTGTCCGAGGCGCAATTTGAACGAGCAGCCAGCGTCCTTTGTGGTTCGCCGTAATCCCCCCGGGCATTGCGGATGCGCATTCGAGGAATACACGGAAAATAAAGATTCGACAATAGAGGATTAAAAGGAAGCGAAGGGAAGCGACCTCCTGGTTCTGAGTAAGAGCTGTAGCATGGTTTTCGTCTGTGATTGGTGTAAGACGACCGGTGCCCATGTCTGACAAGACCTCCTCCAGATCTGAGGAGCCAACCCCTTCAGGTTGCGTGCGTGCGGTAATATAGAAGCCCCAGTTAACCCAAAGACCTTCGAACAGTAAGCGGGTTTTGCCCGATCCTGATGTGCCGCAGACAAATCTAGTCGTACTAGATGTTAGTACCTCAGTTCGGAGACCTCATAGGAAAGGCATTACTTTCGAGATTCCGAACCAAAAATCGTGTTGACCCGCTCAGCTAGCTGTGGGTCGTGAGATGGCTGTCCAAGGTTGTGAACAAGAAGCAACGGAGATTCAGATGAGGGAGATATCTTGGGTATTTTCAGGCCAGCAATATGGCTCCGAATTTCGTCGGGACCCGAAAGCGATTGCCAAAGAGGAAGTTGGACATCGTCCTTGAGAAACGTGTTGAGTCTAGGCCGAAGATCGAGTTCAAAATTTGCAAGACGTTCCTCAACAGAAACAGGACCGGAACCGGAACCAGAACCGGAACCAGAACCAGAACCGGAACCAGATGGACCTCGCTCCATATCCCTTGATTCTTGATTTGGCGGAAGGTCAGCGGTAATACCTGCGGAAATGATTGATGGGATGATGTTGGTGAATCAATACAGCGAGTAAAGTCATGGACAAAGGTATGGCGGCAGGATAGTTTCAGAAAGCAAGCAGGGAGTGACGTTGAAAACAAACACGGAATGATCAGTTAGAGCATCAATGAGTACTAACAATATACTTACGTGAAGGGGTTTGAACAAAGATATGGACCCTGCCCGTTCTGGGAGGAGATTTATATACTGTATTCAATATCCACGTCGCTCTGAGCAGTGTTGGGGTTTGCGACATTTGCTCCGATACACTTTCTCCCAGTTGATCGTCGTCAGAAACATCGATTTGGTACAGGGTGAGTTTATTGGCGTCAAAACTGGCCAATTCGTTCTGATTCTTCTCCTTGATCTTGTCTTTCAACTCGTCCACGGTTGCGTTTGGTGAAATCTTGACCGAAAAGGGGGCCGTGACCAAGAAGGGGTTCCTTGACGTTTCAATAACGCAGAATATGGTGTATTCACTAGCGTCGTTCATGTTGTGAGACGGTCTTATAAATAAAGGTACAATGGTGGTCAGGTCCAAGGTTGGCGGTGGCCACACACACCAGACACAAACCCAGGTCAACCGATACCTTCCTTATATTTTCTAATACAATGTCATTATCGCTCATGAAAGAGTGAGAGCACTGTAGCTGCGGGAAACGGCAACAATGTTAGCCAGCCCGCCAATAACGCCAACTTCCCTGCCAAACCACTTTTCACACCTCCTAACAACTTAAGGTTCTATATAATGTTTCCTCTCAGCCTTATATGGCACCTCTCGCCTTTGCTACACGAGCATTCACAAGAACTGTAGCGCTAGTCAGGTTTAGCCGTGAGCGGTTGTGTTCGCCTTTGGATGGCCAATTTCTCAGTATGCAAGCGTGGCGTTTGTGTCCTATTGATAACATGATAATGTAAAATCTAGAAGGTGCTGAGCCATCCTAAAGAAATTGGCGTTGGCATAACCGCATCTATCTGTTTATTTTGATGCTCCGGACACAATCTATTCGATGGTGTTGACACAATGATTCTAAATCGCGTAAACGACGAGTATATGTAAGTATCCTGTACATAGCTGCCAGTGTGAGCTTACAGTTTCCGGGTTTTCAGAGATGTGCTTCGCCTGCCTAGGATCTGGGTATATAAAATGCCATTTAAAGAGTGCCATCATCAGGGATCCAGGGGAACAAGAGGATGTGATAGATAGCACTGTACATGAGAACTTGGAGCAGCAAAACCGACGAGCAACAGGAACCGCGTCTCTCGAGGGTGTTAGTGGATTCAATCCGGAGTGTATCATTGTAAAAGATCCGGTCGAGAATAGATTGTGGGCTTGTAATCGCCACTCGGCCAACAAATTGACCCATATCACCGCCCATACACTTTTCGGTAAGTTATCTTTCCATCAATCTAGCCCTCCACTTACCCTAGCCAAGGCCGGACATTTGAAGATTCTTGAGGGAGGTTCTGGAAATAAATCTGTGGAGAGCGTTTTGTTTGAGGTGGCACTTGCTCGATGGCCACTGGATCTAACGAAATGACATTTGTGGTTTCAGAATGCATTTATGGATAGATAGGTGACGACAATGAATCTATGAAGAATCTAATTATCAGCTTGAGGGATGATAGCTTCCTCATCACGGCCCTATAGAAAAGCCATTTAGCCAACTAAGAGACATGTCGAAACCAACTCACCTCCAAAAACTTTTGCATAAATGTTTTTTGCGGTTGTTCTTGTGGTTTTAACAGGATTCCCATGATATGCGGCTCCTAAACCGTCCTCGTCAATAACCCAGTTTCGACACTGTTTTCGGCCGCACCTGTGTCCAGCAGTTCATAGTCTCTTGAAACGTCTGTCTACCCTTTAATAACAATCTTTCGATGGCCCCCGGGTCTTCCACATGTAAATTTTCTTCAAACCGTTTCCGAATGGCCGCTCTGACGGTTGACGGTGAGACATTGAGAGCATAGAGTGCACATATTTCTGGAGCCTTTTCGATTTTATTAGCAAATCCAAAGGTTCTTCGTTTCATACTCACCGAGCGGTACCAGTCCCTGTACAACTCTCGGGCTCTAAACGCTTGATGTTGTCTGCTCAACGACATTGAAGCCGGTCTGGCTAACCGTGAAGGTATTGTTGTCATCGTTGAAGTGGCTCGGTACCAAGGTGAGGGTTGCTTTGTCTGTGTCTCTCAATCTCCGACCCTTTCCTCGATGAACCACGGCCAGGTCCGTTACGGGAATGCGTACAGCCCCTATCCATATGGAAATCCAAATAGTCATAATTTAAATGCTTCTACTACTTCGATTTCATCTCTCGCCAGCACGTCGTCCAAGCTTCTCGGGCTATTTAAATCAAGCAAGGACAAGGACAAGGCTCCCCCAGTTCCAGAAAAGGATTACCCTTATTTAGGAGGCAGAAATGCTCTTCCTAGTACCAGCAGCATCAGTATCACACTCTCCGACGCCGGTACAACGGCCAGTAGCAATCATTCTGGCAGCGTCGCCGGGAAAGCTCGAGACCGGGCTGCGGGTTTATTCAAAATGGGGAATAAGAAGAGCAAGAAGAATAAAGAGAGAGATCTCCAGGCTCAGCAAACCTCCATCTCTGTGCCATGGAATGTCAAGGTTAGTCATATTCACATTGAATTTACGTCTCAGGAGACTCAATTCATTCCTAGCATGAAATGCACATCGATGATGGACTCAAGGGCTTTCCGCCAGAATGGGAAAACAGCCTACTACAATTAGGTTACACGCCGGAGGAGATCCAGGAAATGGTAGCCCAAAAGCAACGGCAGAGAGGCCCGTCAATGTCGATAAATGGACCATCAGCAGGGGGGAGCAGCAGCAAACCCAGCTCCCATCACACCAACCCTTCGACATCTTCTTCCCAATATCGCTATCCTACACCCCCGCAACAATATGTACCTCCAGTACCTCAGGCATCTTCCTCAGCATATCAACCTCTTACATTACAAACCGACATATCCTCTACCTTTGGCGATCTGGAGCAGTATCAAACCCAATCGAAAACAAACAGTCCAGCAACCCGTGCACCTCTCCGCAACCCGATCCATAGATCTGACTCTCCGGCAAATTCTATTCGCTCCAATGGGACAAACAACCAACGCGAGCGAGCGTCTCCTGTTCCTTCTCTCACAAGAGAACGTGAACCCGTCTTCCAGCCATCCAATCTTTCGACCAGTAGCCATGGCCCAATGCAAGCCCGGAAACCAGTGGCCCCTGTTCGACCTGCTCCACCACCTCCACTTTTCTCCGAGGCTTCGATATCAACCAGCAAGGCAAATGCATACAAGCCTCCGCGCGTTATTGCAGTGAATGGGGATGAGGACTCGGACGACGAAAACTTGCCTCTTGGTGATTTGGTTTCGAGCAATAAGGAATCACAGCAGACCGCACGTGCTCTCGCAAACCATAAGCCTGCTGGTAGCGTGGGCACAACAGCAAGTCAGAACAAGGGCACGCGCAAAGATAGCGAGGAACAGGACGCAGAAGATGACACACCGACTACTGCATCCCAAAACCATACAGGCGCACCCGGATCGTCGAGTACCAACTTACTACCCCCCAAAATCAGCATGGACGCACCACCCCGTCTCTCCTTAAGCACTCTTACCATCCCGCGTATATCTCTCTCCCTTGGGTCGCTGGATCTCGGGCTTGGTCTAGACTCTGATGAAAAGCCCAAAGAAAAGGGAAGCGGCGGCAAGGACCGCGGTGAATCGCAGACCATCGAATGGTCCGAGTCACTCTTTGCTGCCTTACCTAGTGCGACAGCATTCGATGGTTTCCGCACTTCGGTCATTCGCAAAGGAGATTCCTCTGGACGAGGGAGCCCTGCTTCGAACTACAATAGTCCTATTGGTTCTACTGGGGCGCGCGCAAGTCCTGGGACTCTCGGCCAAAGCCCTGCTACTGCTGTATCGCGTGGTGCCTCACCACTTACAGGAAGCACATTTGGTTTCGGGTCTCCTATACAGTCAAGAGAGCCATCACCGACGACCGCGGGCACGGGAGTGACGCTCGTCGCCCCAAGTTCGTCTCGTTCCCATATGCTTTCGTCTCCGCAAGAGCTTTCCCCGGCAGGCAGGTCATCGGCAGGCCAGTCGCCCATGGACGATACAAGGTCTACGCAAGCGGGAAACTCTCCTTTATTAACGCCCAGTCCCGTACGCGATCTTGCACGTGATTCGGTATCAAGTTACGCCACCGAACGCGCTTCAATGTCGAGCTTTGGCGAAACTGAATTTGGCGAGGGACACGAGGACGAGGACGGCATGGGTGAAGCGGTTGTCGTGACGAGAGCGACTGCGGTCAAACTCGCTCGTGCGCCTTCTATGGCACTCCAGCGAAGTTTCGATGTCCTTTCTGGTGCGAATGCGCAAGCTTCGACGACGCAGGCTACGGGGCAATACCGAGGCGTCATGGGGCAAGCGAGTGCACAGGTTGTGAATGTTCGTCCGAGAGGTGAATCTGACGCGAAAATGCCACCCTATGCCGCGTTACAGGCCCAGCGGTTGCTTTATCAAAACTCTGGATTTGACGACGACGATGATGACGATAGTGATGAGGATAGCGATGAAGATGATGTCGAGGATGAGGATGATGAAGACGAGGACCCGGAATCGCGCAATACGATTCGTCTCGGGGATGCAGACGCTGGTCGTCTGATGAATGCCGTCATGAAAAGCGGTGGTGTTCTTGACGCCCAGCAACAGAAGGATCTTGGTTCTTCTGCTGCATTCGGAGGGGTAAACGATCGAAGACCGCTCAGTACTGCTACTATTCGCAAGGAAGAACGCCCAATAAGTACGGACACCATACAGGGCGTCAAAATTTCCCGTGATGACGAAATTCATCCAGAAGAGCGTCCTGCTGTAGAAGAGGCTGAGCAGGATGACGAGGATTCCTCTGCTCTGGATGATTGGCTTGAAGCAAATGATAGTGAAGATCCGGATCCGTCATCTCCAGCTATAGAAGAATCTGTGGTTGCTGCTTCTCCAGGAAATGATTCAGTGGTATCAGACTACGACGATACTGATCATCCACTGCTCGACGCATATACGACCGAAGATGCTGGTGGCGACTACGGGGATCGTTCTCCAGACTCCTTGTACGAAGCCGAGGATGGGGAAAGCTCTCTTGGTCCTCAATCAGCACGCTCATATGATCAAGAGAGTCCGTCAAGTGAAAATTCGATCCAAGACAGTCCGCTTGCCCCAATTGTTCCTGGTCGAACAAGGGGTCTAAGCAAGTCTAGCCAGAGCTCGGCTCATGCCCGCACGCCCGGAACCGGCTCTGGTTCCGGTTCCAGTGCTGGTGCTGGATCATACAACCCTCATCGTTCATCTATGGTCTACACTCCAACCGCGGTTGCCAAGCAACTCTCGGTGCAACAGAAGGATATTCTCAAGTCGCTTCTCGGTTATATCCGATCTGGTGACCCATCTTCAATTTATGGCGATTTGCAGCAGGTTGCCGAGGGCGAATCTGGTGGTATCTACGCAGCGCGCGTCCTCAACGCCAAATCGAGCTCAGTTCGAGTAGCCATAAAGAAGGTTCGGGTCGAAGATGAAACGAGGCCCAAAATAGATACGCTCAAGCGTGAGATGGGATTGTTCTCTCGTATCAGGCATGAGAACATACTATCCTACGGCGAAATGAGGCTGTCACTTGATGGAGATGTCGAGCTGTGGATACGGATGGAGCTTATGGAGCGCAGTTTGGCAGACCTCCTCGGTCTGATACCAGAAGGCCTCGCTCTAGAAGAAAGACACGTCTCGCGGTTTGCCAAAGATATTGCCAGCGGTCTTGCATATCTAGAAAAGCTGTTTATTGCCCACCGCGACATCAGGAGTGACAACGTATTAGTGTCGGGTAACGATGGTTGTGCTAAACTCGGTGCGCAAAATTCTTTTCCCCTACGCTTTGACACTGATTTCTTTTAAAGGGGACTTTGGCAATGCTGTTCAGTTAACTGCGTCAAATACCCAGCGCACAGATGAGGCCGGCGTTCTTTATTGGCAGGCCCCAGAAATGCGAAGGTGAGGGGGGAAATAAATTGAAACTCGATTTGGCACTAACGCGCAAGCAGGGGATCATATGACGCCATGAAGGTTGATGTGTGGTCTCTGGGGGCAACAGTGTGGGAACTAATCGAGGGTGAAACCCCTTTTGAGAACGATCCTTCTGGGCCAGATGACCGACTTCCTGAATTGACAAATGTTCAAGAAGTCTCCCAAGGCTTACTTGGTTTCCTTCACTGTTGCGAACTCCCCGCTTCACGACGACCCTCTGCGAGGGAGTTATTGGAGGTACGTTTTTTACTCTTGCTCACTGCACAAAGGACTGACCCGTATCATCTTATAGACCCCCTTCCTCCGTATGTCCTGCTCCCGAGCGGACATTTTACTTGTACTTTCTCGAGCAATGTCTCTGGAACAAGGCGTCGTTTCGGCTTGAGCTCTCATTCACACTTACTGTTACTTCATCCTCACCAATGCTGCATTTTTTCTCATTTTCAATCTCCATGGAACTGCATTCATATGATGGCTGTATTTATTACATACGGTGGTTAATAAGGCGACAAACTTGTTTCAATGGGTTCCTTTTGTTTGCTTCGTATTTAGGTTTGGAATAAGACAAACTGCAATAACATTAATTCACATCTGCGATACATAGAAGCTCCCGAGTCCTACAGAGATACATCATAACTACAAGCCGGCAGAACTTGGCCGCGTCCAGCTAAACCAACGGGATCCCTTTTCCTCACCTTCAAGTATCATCCTCTCGTGTACAGCATCAGCTAGGTCTTCATCCAACCCGACGCCAAGATGAACCTCTAGTTTGTTCAAGGGCCTCATGGCGGGCGACCTCCTGAAATATTCATCCCCATCAGACTCATGCGACCAACAGCGAGCTTCAAAGAGTGAAACAAATTCTTGGCGAGTCATCGGACACGCCTTGTTGATTGTGATTTCTAGATGCCTCAGGGAACCCAAATATTCGTACAGCCTAAAGGCGTCTGCAGTGCTCGGGGAGCCTTTGTTTGCGTCTTGCTCTGGTGGAGGGATGGCATGTACAACAACTTCACTCGACGTGCTTTCGTCTTCGCCTCCAGTGTCTTCCATGCTATCGTCTTCTTGTCCGGCGGGGTCATCACGCTCACCATCCTCAGGGTCATCGTCGTTGGTATTCGATGGCCCTGCTACTGTCCTGGTTTTGCACAGAGCTTCTACAAATCTTGGGTGCACGTTGACAATCTCCATCCTGATGATATCCCTCAGACTCTTCAAAAAGGTCAAGCTCCCTCCGGTGCTTGTTGTCGATCCTAGAGTACCTGCCGGTCCCCCAAGACCAAGTGTCTGAGGCAAAGGTATCCCGAAACCCATTGGCATTGGGGGTGGTGGTAGCACCATTGGCATGTTGGTGGGGAAAATGTTGACAGCTCCCGTGGACGGCTGTACGAGAAGAGGAACTGGCCCAAGTGGGGTCACAATATTGGTGTAGGGGTCAAAGTTGCCCATGATGGTCAGATCCTGGACGCTACGCACAGCGTTGAGGAAGTGAGCCAAACCCCCGCCACCAGGTCCGCCAGGTCCCAATCCACTCAGATTTGTCGAATCCACAACAGTCAACTTGGAAAGCTTTGGGGCGTGGACTTGCTGAACACCAAAGCTGGTACGTAGCGCCGTTTCCAATGCCACGCAATTCGTTGTGAGTTCGCGGAGTTTAGGAAGATGGATGGTGTCTGTCACGGTAAATGGTACAGTATCGTTTTGGCAGAATGTGATTTTCTCGACGTTGGGTAGCATTCCCACAATCTGCGCAAACCCAAATATTTCCGTGCCGTGAGTCATTGGACCGTGCATAACCAACTCTTGAACTTTTGGTAGATAGACGGATGGTGCAGCTTCGTGAGCTTGGGGTGGCAAAAGGTGCACATGCATCAGGCGCAAAACCCGGAGATTCGGGGCTTCGGCGAGATAGGATGCAATGCTAAAGAGTCCTGAGGCTGGTGACGATAGGGGTTCGGAGCGAAGATGAAGTTCCTCCAGTGTATCTAGACATTTTGTGCCCAATGCAGGAAGGTATTGCAAGGCACGATAATGTGTATAGTTTACTGTAAGGGAGCGGAGTTTCTTCACTGGGACAAGGAGGGGCAAAGCACCCAGCCCATTCTCGTCATCTTCGGAGTCAGTGGACGTTCCGAAGAAGCCTGGTTGGAGATTTGAGGTGGTTATGCTCATTGGAAGGCCATCGGCGAGATTGAGGAAATGCTGGAGTTTTTCGTGCACGTGTGAACGCCGAGAAAGATTGAGGCGAACGTAGGTCCATAACTCCGGCTTTCGGTGCGCAGAAGACCGCCATTTTGAGCACACCCTGGTGATATTGATAATACACTGTGGCTTTCTTAACCGAGGTGGCTCTAATCGATCGTAATCCTTTTCCATCTCTGCTTCCACTGCGAATGCAAAGATACGGACGAGAATGTCTGGGGGAACCCTCCTGAGTGGATGAAGGAGCGCGGTGAGGTGCTGCATAGACTGTCCGAGCGTGCCTCGCTGCGTCAGGAGATCCTCGTGATTCTCCTTGGCGGCGAGGTATGCCGATTGTGCGCTTTCGAATCGAGCACGAAGGTCGAAATAGGGTATGGCGAGGGTGTCGAGATTGTCCTTTGCGGCCTCTATCTGCGCATCCAAAAATGAAATCGTTGCTTCTTTCATTTGGAGCGTATGCTGGAGGGCAACCATCTCTTCAGCCAGAGGGGCCCTGTTTCCGAAAAATGTGCTAGGATTTTGGTTTGGACTGGGTGAAAAGGAATATGGGCCCGCAAACGGTGTCACTGGAAGCGCCAGTTGAGTATGCTGGCCGTAGACAGGCAACGGCGCCGGGTTTGGGGGCTGATAATAGAATGGTGTTGCATATGGTTGATATGCGTTTGCGTTATTGTATGCATTATTGGCATTGTACCCAAAATATGGCGATGGGGGTCGAGCGTGTCTTTAAGACAACTCCATGTCAGTCTCTCGCCGCAGTAGAATGAATAAAAGAATAAACATACCGCCTAGCCATCGATATTGCAATATCTCTGGATTATATTTCCAGAATGCAAGAGATGGTGGACTCCAACCTGTTTGGAGGGTCTTTCTTGTCAGCGCTCCGGGAACGGCGCTTGAATGCTCTTTATGACGGTACGGCTGCAGCTGACTGGGCGTCTTTATAAACTGTCAGATCGGAGAAACACGATTGAAATCTTTTGATAAGGCCTGCTCAAACGTGGGGTACAAACCCTAGCGACCCCCACCTCAGGCTGGTGAACTCTACTACGGTCACGCCCGCTTCCTGATGTCTTTTTGTTGGACGATATCTTTATTTTGATAGGATAACGGCAAAGAATTTTATTTGAATATCGGCAAGTTTCCTTCATCACCCACTTAGATTCCCCAGAGTTTCATCGAAGAGTCTGACGTCCCTATTCTCGTTCTAGCCATTGTGACGGCCTCAAAGCTCCCATCAGAACTTTTGCCATCATCATCGCTGGTGCTTGCATCAGATTCTGTTTCTCGCCTATGGACTGAGGCTGGAAACTTGTATGACCCAGAAACCGTCAATAGGTAAGGGAGTGTGGGGTGAAATGTCGCAGTTGAAACAGCGTCTACAAATTACCGGAGATGAATTGATATCATTATAAGGAACAAAGTCGTACCTTCATGTCCCGGAAAAACCAGCACAGGTTGCTGGTTTTGCACTGTGCTTACATCATAAACTCTAAGTCTCCCTTCCTATCAGGCACGTTAGTTGAGTCTTCTCTCAGTGTGGTAGTCTGTACCTCATCCCCTGTGATCAAATGGTGTCCCGACGGGTCAATGTCAAACCTACGCCTTTGGTTCGATGAAGGGCCTAGGTCCAATGTTGAATACAGATGACTTGTATTACGCACGTCCCATATATGGATATCTTTTCGGTTCCTGCATGAAGCAAAGAGTAAATGAGGATTCGTCGGGTGGAATTGAAGCTGCAAAATATATTGATCTCTGCCGACCTGCGATAAGATGTGAAAAACTCACTCACATGTGAGATTGGGCCAGAAACACCATCCAAATACATCAAAACTTGGGCACCGGTGTCCTCAGAGAATAATCCTATTGACGAATTAAACGTCCCAGCCGCGTATAGACCAGAATAATCAGGACAGAAGGCCAGGGAGGAAATAATTCCTGTGGAATAAGTTAGGTTCATATTGGGTTTGAATACGATAAGCCTTTACCTCTGAGACCATCTTTGCTTCTCTTGGTTGGAATTGTAAGCAGACGTGTACCTTCTCCTGGTACGGCTAGATCAAAAACTTCAATGGCATCTAGGAATCCACAGTAGAACCTGTTGCTTCGGCTCAATAGAGGGCTTCCGACAGGGTGTAGGGCACGTACTTTTGCGCGGTCAGGTTGAAAGCTAGTGAATGAGGCGCGACAAATCGCTCTCTGTGATCAACAATCCGGTATGATGCACGAATCTATCATTCATCGAGACGAGGCATCGACGACCAGACACTGTCCTTTAGTAAGAGATGTATGATGCACAAAAATAAACTGACTCTACCATCTCCCGCATCTATCAGTTTTACAGGGGTGTCGCGAATGGAGGCCAGAAAGCAATAGCTGGCCGATTCAGTAGGAGTGGCAAAAGGATACCAGGCTGTATCATAGACCGGTGATCCTTGTATGAATGATCTTGCTTGACCTGAAAATATAAACGGTTCAGATATTGCTGAAGAAATGCGAGGGATTCCGTACTCAGCGTATATGGAGTTTGAGCGTCATCTACGGTTCGCTGGTCCGGCTGGGAACTACAAAGTGTAAGCAAGAAAATAAAACTGAAGCGAAGAATTACCTAGTTACGCCTTCTGGAGTCCATACTGCAAGGGAACGATCCTCACTCATTGTCAATACCGCGTTTCCATCTGCACACCTGCACAAGGAGATTAATTGAGACTCAAAATGTAACAAATTAGTCCAACGTTACCATTTCGCTGAACGACAACAGGAGGCAAGGCCTATCGAGCTAACAAGCTTTGGCGGTTTGCTCAAGTCTAAACGTTTGGCAATGGGTGTAGTCGAGCTTTCCAATATATTCGCCATGTTTCCAGCGTCCCAGCTATGCCGCTTTCAAAAAAAGTGGCCGATAGAGGGAGAAAGGTGGAGAACAAGGTGGTCGAAACTTGACCCCTGAATGCCCCCTCTATTGCGTTTTGCACCGTCACCTACAGGCCCCTTACATCTAGGAGGTCTAAGAACAGCATTATTTAACCATCTTTTTGCACTTAAACATGGTGGAAAATGGATTCTGAGGATAGAGGACACCGATGCAGTAAGTTTCGCGTTATTGAATCGAGGAAATTAATCTGACAAACCTGTTTTGCTTCGTAATTCAGACTCGTTTAGTTCCCAGTTCACTTGATAGCATAAGAAAAGGGCTCGAATGGGCTGGCTTGGAATATAATTTTGGTGAATATCATATTGCCGGCACGTTTAGACCATGGCCCTGAAGTTTATGAAAGGACCGGGAATAGGAGGTCCTCATGCACCATATTTTCAGGTAAGTGTGACTGCACCCGTTGTTGTAGACACTAACAGTTGTACAGTCAAAGAGACTTGACCTTTACCACCAGTATTCCAAAAAGCTACTTGAGGTAACTTGACCTAGCATATTGTTTTACTTCTTGCATCTCAAAGTGGCTATAGAGCGGCGATGCCTATCGGTGCTTTTGCACCCATGCAGAGCTCGACCAAAAGAAAAAGGACCTACAAGAATCTGGGTCGACGATGACATACGACAGAACATGTCTGAAGATGACAGACGAGGAAGTTGCACGCCGTGTCAGAGCAGGGAAAAAGCACATCATCCGAATAAACGTGAGTGCCGACGATTTCATCACCTTGGTTTGTCACCCTTACTGACGCGTTGTAATCTTAGGATACCAAATCACCATCTCTGCCACCTTTTTCTGATCTGGTATTCGGCGAAGTGCGCGATGCCCAAGGTTCCCTTCCCACTGACCCCGTATTACTCAAAGCGGACCTTTTCCCAACGTATCACCTCGCTTCCATTGTGGATGATCACGAAATGGGAATAACGCATGTTATAAGGGGAGAGGTGAGTTCCGACTTCCCTTGGATAAGAGAGAAACTCACATATGACCAACGTGACCAGGAGTGGCTCCCATCTTTGCCATTGCATCGTTCATTGTATACTCGGCTCGGATTATCAGAACCGAGATTCGGTCACCTTCCACTGCTACTAAATGGTGACGGCTCGAAGATGTCAAAGCGGAAAGGAGACGTTGGCGTTCACGACTTTATGGTGCGTTGTTGGTCGTATCTGAGTTTTCATATTACTTGATGGCTGAGTGGAGTTTAGAATAATGGCTGGGAGCCTAGTGCAGTCCTGAACTGGTTGGCAATTGCTGGACGAAACGTCAACAATCCATTACTCTCGTCCCAGATTCCTGTAACACTATCGCAGCTTGTTGAACAAGTAAGTCCTAGACGAGCAAACTGAATCCGCGCCTCTAATCTTGGAATAGTTTGACCTTGCGAATTATACTCGACGTCGTGCTGTATTGGATCGAGCCGTTCTATCGCAGCTCAACAAGGCTCACATTCAACGGCTGGTAACGTCCGAAGATCCAACATCTCAAGAAAGCGTGATTGCAAGGGCGATTCAACTCGTAAAGGAGAGATATCCTAATAGGTTAGCTCTTTTGCCCATTCTAATGGATTATTGATCAAATGCTTGCAGTTCTCTCAATTCACCTTCCTATGTCACTCAAGTCTTATCGCTTATGGGTGTAAGTCCTTACAAAGAGAAAGTATTCGTGTCTTGAAAAGCAAAAATCAGGATCGCATAGAAAGAATCGGACAACTCACAGATGTGGGGAGGATGTTCTTTGATGGGGGTCTGGCACTCGAGCAACCAATGCCCTGCGACCCCACAATATATGGTCAGTGCAGACTCTGATTCCTCCTATGGGTACTGACATGGGCCTCAAAGTCTCGGTGATTGATACCTTTGCAAACTGGATAAAGGACGCTTGGGATGAAAATGAATTATCTAACACGCTCCATAACCTCTCTGGACAAGTAAAAGACCCAAAGAATGGATCTACGGTCGGACGGAGGACGACAATGCTCATCCTGAGACATGGACTTGGAGGAGAGAAGGTGCGTTGACTCCTGCCAGTAGACTGGAACTAACGAGAGGCTACTTTCCAGAATGGCCCACCTCTTGGAGAAACCATTCTTCTACTGGGAAGAGACGAGGTTCTTAGACGTTTAGAGGCCGTTATCGCTCAGTCGGGTCTATCTTTAAAACGTGTTCCATAGTTAATAGATATAATTATTTCTTTCGCACATATAAGTTCCTGGAAATGGCTTACTTGAATGCGGCTGGGCTTTCGCAATGTTTGCACCAAATATCGCGCTCTGTTCTCCCGACCACTTTCGGCCCTTGGACGTAAAGGGAGCTTAACGGTCTCTGTTATCGTAATGGAGGAGCCACTACACGCTCACCTTCGTCAACCCATCCTCAAAATCCTGCATTCACATGGGATAACTCGCGCGTCTTCTGTCTCGCTCCAGGTGCTGTCGACCCTGCTGGACAAATACATGAAGAATGTGTTAGTCTCATGTCAGGAGTATGCTAATCACGCTGGGAGGAATGGATTGAGAGTGCAGGACCTGGTTTCCAGCCTCGAAGAGATGGGTAGTACGCTGGATGATTTAGGCGACTACCTGGAGATAGATTGTGGTGTTCGAAAGGAAAAAGAGAGAGCAGGCACCAATAAGGATGAGCTTCTGGGTCTGCAGCGCTATGCGCATGTTGTTGGGTCGCGAAAGGAGGCTGAGCTAAACGAATTCAAGGGTCTGTAACTCATCTACCAAGTTATTATGGCTAAAAACGTATTGTTTCTGTTTTCAGAGTCACTGAGACTTGGCCTTACTGCGACTGAGGATCGGTATTCCGAACGACTGCGGTACACACGGCTCCCAACGCCCGATCTAGATCAAGAACGCCTATACCCACCCATGGCATACTCATCTGACGAAGATGAGGAAGGAGACGGTGCTTCAGATCCAGCCGTTCAGCTGCCACCTTCTCCAATCTCAATTTCACCTCCTCATGCTCGGGGTGCTGCCATGGACGTGGACAACGCGGCAGGAGAGGCTAATAGTGACTCATATCTATTACCTTTTCTCCCGCCATTCCCTCAAATCACTCCCGACGCGGCAGCAGGCGAGGCTGTTGCGGATGCGGACAAGGAGAAGGAGGAAGAGAAGCAACGTGAAGCCGAACTACTCAAGCAAAAGGAGTCCCTCGAAGCAAAGAACAAGGATGATGAAGGGGACGAAGCGCCAGTCGTACAGAGTTTCCCGGCCAATTACATCGTACCGGCACCTTACGATGTCAGCAAGCTCCAAGCACGTGGCACATGGCATCTTCCCAGTATCTCAATGACTACCCTAGATGATGACTCTAATGGGTCGGCGGCATTCTCCTCTTCTTCCCCAATGAAGACTAGTAATCCAGTTTTCCCCGCTGTGCCACCAACGAAACCTTACGTCAGGGGTGAGTCGACCACCGAAGAGCTTTTAACTGCACTTCATTCTTTGATTCCAACCTCACAGACCGATCCAAACAACCCTATCACCCCAGCTTCGCTCCTTTCATCTGCGGCGGCTGCTACAGCAATATCGACCAATCCTCAACGCCACAAAGTATCCCTAGTCTTCTTAGGGACGACGCCAGCTCGATTTAACACACCGGACACGTTGTTTGGTCTAGCTCCGTCAGCAGCGATACCGCCTCGTCCGGCGCAACCACTTCCTAGCTACGTAAACGTCCTCGAAGTCCAACCTGGAATGCGGGATGGCAAAGCGAAAAATAAAATTCCTGTTGGGGAAATGCCGCTGCCGCCTAGCACGGGAAGAAATGTTGGTGTTCCTGCAGCCGTCGTATCTGGGGTGACAGGGACAACAAGTCGAATACCGACGATAGGAAAACGTCTTCTTGCGGTCAGAATTCTCTTTATTATTTACCTTCTTTTATTAAATATTGCTTTCAGAGACCGACTCTGGCGCGTACAAAACGGCTAGCCCCGCCGCCTCCACAGAAGCGAGACGAAAAACCCATATTGTATCATACGTCCAAAAATCCACTCCTCGCTCACTGGAATATGGCGGTTTCTGGCTCAAATTCACAATACTCTGGGGCACTAGATCATGCAAATGCCAAGGCTGCAGCAGAACTCGCTAAAGTGTCCAAAGAAAAGAACCCGTACGGTGTGGCAGAGGCTACTCTTGCGTATACGTGGGATTGGCACGCAAAACATCCTTGGGAGAGCTTGGAAACAGTGAGAGGAGGTGTTGCGCCAGCTCCTCCTCCTCCTGCACCTCTTCCTCCTGCTAGTGCACAAGCTACTACGGTGGTTTTGACTCCGGGGGGAGCTGGGCCGACAAGTTCAACTCCAACCGCACCGCGCATTGTACCAAAGATCAGTGTTAACTTCCCGGGGAGGAGAAGTAGTACGCTATCATCTATCACACCTTCGACTGGCGCGCCGGGGAGCAGTGCTTTGATTGCAAGGTTGCCAGGTCTAGCGGAGCGATCGCCTTCCCATCCCCAAGCAAATCCTCCTGCTAATGCAACCTCTGTTATCTTACGAGAAGTAAACATGCCACCGCCACCCATTCCCACATTACATCACACATCTTCCGCTGATCATGGATTGTCAGCACTTCCGTCACACCCAAGAACCGACTCTCGAGTGGATTCTCTGAAAGAGGAAGATGAAAAAGAAGATGTAATGATGATGATGGAATCAGTCTTAGGTCCTGACCTAACTGTGGATACCCCAGTCGAGGATATGGAACTCGATTCGGCCATAAGCCAACTCGTTGGCGGAGACGCACCGTTCTCGATGGCGAATGAGAGTACAGACACCCGAAAATCTGCTTACAGTATGGACCCATTCGATGGGGATGTGGATAAAGATCTTGCAGACGTACTGGGGGAAGGCGAGGAACTCGACGATGGAGATGGGGATGTGGACGCAGACATTGCAGATGCTCTCGGATCAGAGTCATCTGCAGAAGGTTCACCGTTACATTCCGTAATACCTGATTCTGGAATGCAAGAAGAGCCTCAATTGGACATTGAACTTGCCGAACTTTTGGAAGAACCGAGTCTACCCTCACCGGAACCGGTGGATTCCTCGCCCCTTCCCCCACCGACGACAAGAGTCGAGCACAGTGTTCCCATGAGTGCTATACCAGCTGAATTTGAGACATTGGGAGTGGGAGAGCCGCCAGCTCCACCTGGTGATGGTAGTTCTGTCCTGCTTTCCGAGATGGATTACTTGCCTGGTAACAGCTCGGGGACCTTGGCCTTTGCATCAACCACGACTTTGCCTCTGGCAACAAGTGCCCTTAGGTCTACCACGACACCATATAGTGGGACTCCAGGCTACGACACACCCGGTTCAGTGACAGGAGTGGACAAAACAGCGGTGCAAGCCATGAAGCAAGAAGATGGGACACCAGCCCTCACCCACGCAGCCGCATCGCCTAAGCAGCCCTAGTTCTATCACCATTCATGGGATTCTATTTCGAGTTTAGTCCTCTGTTGCGTTGTAATTGATACAGTAATGCACATCGTTGAATACATCATCGGGAGAGTGTAAAGAGACATGTTTAGAAGCCAAGCCGCTATCCAACAAAACCCTCAAGTCCACCTGGCATCGACCTTGAAGTGGCCATGTAGAAGGTAGAGAAACCGTAGTTACTGGTAAGAAAGCTACCTGGATTGAAGACATGGCACCCTTCATATGTGAGTTCATAGGGTTCGTAGCTATCAGCCAATACCACCTTGAGGAATGTCAACAATAGCTAACTTTGCGCCAGCTATTGGACTTACAGCTGTGGGCATTGGGTAAAGTCGCAACGAATGATCAAACTCCCACAGTGTGGCTTGCACTGTAAGAGATACCGGAGAGAGATGTGCTTGGTCAATGACAGTTTGCACAAGCTAAACTGCCCTTAGTGTTTATTGCGTGCCCTCGACTCCAATTACTCACATATCGTTTCAAGTCGGCACTCTCGAGATCTGGCTTGACCCCAACCAAGTTGCGCATCATCTTTCCCATCAAATCCTGTCTATATACGACAATTTCCTGCCCCATAAATTTGATCCGGCATGGATTCGTCCCAAACACTGCAGTCTTCGGCAGTTTACTCAAAAGACGGCTTGTGAAAACGGATGGTAATGGCCTCCGCGGAAGAACATCCGAGGACCAAGGATCATTTGGACCTGGAACGAAGAGGAAGTGGGAGTTTGAACGAATTAGCGGGAATTCTGTAATGAGATCTCCTAGTGCTGTGAAGCCGTCTGAAATGGTTGCATATTAGCTCACTCGGGTACGAATAGACAAAAGGAAAAAGAGTGAATTTTACCTTTATAGATATCCATTTCCACATCGTTACTGACGTTCCCAGATGTAAAACTACCACAAAGAACGAAGACTTTTGGGATCACCTCGGCTTCGACAGCTTGTTCGAACAAGCGCCTCAATCCTTTGAGCGTGCGGTTCTCATCCAACCGTACGTCTGAGATGAATAATATCGCAAGGTCAGCGTTTTCCGGACGTTGCACTTGTTTCGTCCATTTTTCCTGGACTGGATGAGTTCTAGACGAAGATGACGAAAACAATTCTCACATCCTCTAGTACGGTAGTAGCACCTTTTCCCAGAAAGTCTATGTGCCCATATATTGACCTAGGACGTGTCAGCTTGGAATCTAGTTTCATGAAGTGAAATACCGGGCAACAGCTCGACGTTCACTGGGTGGGTGACCAATGGCGATCACCGCCAACGTGTCTTCATCATTATAATCGCCTTCAACGAGCACAAAACATCCCTCAGTGAAAAGACCTTCACTAGGTCCCTGGTGATAGTTAGAGACCAATGGATTATGGGGATTATGAGCTTACTGTTTGCGAAATATCAAGTGGGACAGTGCCATCCAAATCCTCGAGACAAAGTCGGCCTTCTGGTGATCTCGTGAGCATGCCGAAGAGTAAGAACCGCCCTCCCGAACGACCGAGCAGATTCCTTGTTGATGTAAGCTATAAAAAGTATTATAAAAAGCAACCAATAGCCTGCAATTGCGTGACTAACCCTAAGATAATTCGCGCGATCACTTCCTGCGAAGGCAGGGGGAGAGAAGTTCTCATTCCTCAACACGATTTGCTTGATAATATTGTGCCTGTCACGTAGGAAAACTGCCTTTGATTCGGATACTCCTGCGATAGCTGGTCTGCCTCCCGCCCTGTTCGTGACCAAAGTATGAGGCAATGAAGCAAATGAACGACCATCTCACCGACTTTTCGAAAACCTTTCGCTCTTGTGAATAATGCCATCGTGGCATATCAAATGCATTGATAAAATGCAAATGATGGTCCGGATCCCAGGCTTCGTTTCCTTGAGATCCGCCAGGAACAGTTGACGAGCTTTTCTCTACAAGTTCATCGTAGACACGCTGTAGGATTGGTTTGGTAACGATAGTTGAACAATCTAAACCCGCATTGTTGAAATGAGACAAGATTCGCTCTGTTTTTGATTAGAGAGAGGCGGACCGTCTTGCAGCAAGTAGTCCTTTGCTAACATCTCAAGAGATACAGTTGCGTCTTCTACAGTTCCAATGTCATGGTCCACCAAAATCTGTTGCAAAAGTGCCATAGCATCTGCCTGAAGCGAAAGCTGATGCTTGCGGGTGAAAACCTATTTTGTGATAAGTAGTGAGAATAGTGGTAACTTATAGATTTACCTTGAGGATGACTTGTCGGAAATCCATTATCGTGGTCGGGGGAGGAAGCGCGATCGACCAGCCAATTTTAATAACAGGGTCCGGCTGATTTCCCGGGAGATTTCTTCCAAATCCTCACATTCAATACTGTCTCTTGAATCTGTGTCTCTTCCAGTAGACAACTCTTCTGTTATAGTACATAGGTAATCAGGCATTGTAATCTTGGATCCCTCCACGACGTCAGTTCCACCCGTTCTCTCCAGTATTTCATTATATGAGTACAAAAGTTGATGCAGGAAGCGGAATATGCATATTAAGTTTCGGTATTTTGAATCATTGGTATACTGGAGGAGCGCTTCTCATACATCGCTCAAGACGGCGGTGGTCCAGGGACGTATTCACAACTTTTAATCCTAAAAGAATACGCTTGTCGTCTAGCAAGTGACTTGGGTGTTGATGAGGACGATGTATACCTCGCAGACTACTTCGACTTAATGGCCGGAGTCGGCTTCGGCGGGTGCGATTGTCGATCGCGCCTGGTCGTAAACTGACCGAATCCTAGTCTCGCTGCTTTGATTCTTGGACACCTACGAATGAACGTGAACGAAGCAATTGACGCATTACTCGAACTAGCGTCCACTGTGTACTCCGAGGATGTACTCCACCAAAATAGCCCTGAAGTGAATACGGAGTGTCTAAAAAACGCCATAGAGATCATGCTCCAGACCAGGAATGTTCCCATTGATACCAAGATACACGAACAGGGACATCAAGCAACAAGGTGCAAAGTGTCAGTGATCTGGCCATTTGCTCAAGAGGATTACTAACCTACACGTAGTGTATTATATGCCGCAACATCGGCAAATGTCAACCATCCTCAGGCTTTCCGCACTTATCCCACACGGGGCTCGAGCCTGAATCCCACCATCGTCGAGGCCTTGTGCGCTACTATGGTAGTATCACCACACTTCCTACCTATAAAAATTGGGCCCCGGATGAGACAACAGACCTTTGTTGGAGGTCCACTGGGTGCAAATAATCCCACTCGAGCAATACTGAACGAAGCCAGTAGTACAGCTGGAAGCGACAAGCGGGTTGCCCAAATCCTCAGCATTGGGTCCGGCCTCCCCCACGTACTATCCCTAGACTCGTCAGCAGGGCAAGGAATGGTCGATCAGCTACTCAAAGGCATTGCGGCGGACTGTGAAACGGTGGCTCAAGAATTATCCAAAAGACTTTTCAATGTGGATGCTTATCTTCGGTTGAATGTGGATAGAGGGATGGAGAATATCACAATGAAAGACTGGGACGATCTAGGCTCAATTGAGAGTCATACTGGAGTTTATATTGCCAAGCCTGTCATCATAGAGGCCATAGACACGTCTCTTCGTCATTTACGAGAGAGAATAGGACCCCTAACTCTAGGACAATTGAGTACGTGTCCTGTTATGATCGTATAGCACACTAACCTGTAACTGCAGATCAATCCAGCAACATCAAAGTTATGGCCAAGACAGCACCCGCTGTGACCCCATACTATATTGTTCAAAAAAGGCCATGGGCAGCCATGATAAGCCACCTCGTCAAGCCCCTGCATTCACGACAGGCAATATTTCCAATCACCGGGATCGGTGGTTGCGGAAAGACACAGTTGGTGTCATACTTTTTGCAAGAATATTCTTCTCTGTAAGTCTCACAATAAATATACGATGTGTTATTGATATTTCAAGGTTTGAGCACACCATCTATGTAGATGCGAGCTCGTCTTCCAGTATCAAAGCAGATATTCAAATATGGGCGCGTTCGCTTGGAGATGGACATGATCGAGATGCCTGGGAGGATGGCGTCAGAGTCATGTCTAGCGTCGCCGAGGGTAAACGTTGGGTCCTTATTTTCGACAACGCGGATGATCCCACGTTGGACTTGGTTCACTTTCTCCCAAAAAACCGTGGGGTCACGATCATTATCACGTCTCGCAATCGGGATGTCGGAAATCTATCCACTACGTTTCATCTGGAGTTGGGAGAAATGGAAACAGAAGAAGCTATAGAAGTCTTATTACAGGCAGCAAGACGGCAGAAACCACTTCCTCTTGAGGAGGTGAAGAGCGTACAAGCATTGACCGGAGAGCTGGGATGCTTGGCGGTTGCCCTAGTACAAGCCGGTACATACTGCTACCAGATGTCGTCAACTATCAACGGAGTATTTCAACCATACACATTTAATCAATACCTCTCACTCTTTTCTTCCCATCGTGTTGGCCTCATGAAAAAAGTGCAGCCTTCCCCTTTGGACAACTATTGTCGAGGAGCTTACACTACTCTGGACCTCTCTTTCAACTTGATCCCACAAAAGTCTCGGGATTTTCTCCACGTCATTTCCTTTTGGCATCATACAGATATCCCGCTAGACATTCTGGCTTCTG
The DNA here is from genome assembly GCA_000827415.1 of Serendipita vermifera MAFF 305830. Lineage (NCBI taxonomy): Eukaryota > Fungi > Basidiomycota > Agaricomycetes > Sebacinales > Serendipitaceae > Serendipita > Serendipita vermifera. The sequence goes on along the minus strand of KN824289.1, from coordinate 15,755 downwards.
CGGCCAAGCATGGATTTCAGGGCTCGTTCACACTCCTCCCTCGGCCTGAAGCCCACAAAGGAATCGTCGATACTCTCACCAATATATTGTGTCTGGACGGAAAGTGGAGCGAGTTGCAGGTACAAGACATCGTTAGAAATCTACGGTCATTCTCTCTTCTTTCTTCCACTTCCATCAATGACTCTCTCTTCCTTCGAATGCACCCCTTGGTACAGTCGTGGTCTAGAGACTTGTTAGAAACCCAGGCCAGCCAGAGCTATATAGCGATGGCGATTCAGGTCCTGGTTTCTTGCGGGGGATACGACGATTTTCGCCTAGACCGCTACCTCCTTTCCCATGTACTCGGTCTATTGGATCAAACGAATATGCAGACCCTTCATGCGAATGAAGCCTTTTCTGCTGGTGCATATCTCAAAACTCAAGGGCAGTATCGAAAAGCTGCCGAGTTGTTTGAGACTGCGCTGAAAATGATGAAGAGTGCGGGGCAAGAGGACTCGGATGAGGCTCTTGTCGTCAAGTCATATCTGAGTACCACCTATCTCGGCGATGGACGCTGGGACGAAGCCGAAAAATTAGAGGTCGAGGTGCTGGAACGACGGAAAAAACAACTCGGGGATACCAATCCAGATACTCTTCAAGCCGCTGGGAACCTGGCATCGGTATATTACGTTCAAGGGAGATGGGAAGAGGCCGAAAAACTCGAAGTAGAGGTTTCTGAGCAACAAGCAAAGGTGCTAGGACCGGAGCATTTAAGCACTATTACGTCGAGATCAAATTTGGCTTCTATCTATAGCCAACAGGGTCGTTTGGATATCGCCGAGGAAATGTACTTGGAAGCTGTCCGGCTAAGGTGCAAACTTCTAGGTGATGAGCACCCAGAGACCTTGGTCATAATGGGTTGCCTGGCCACCACGTATCGTATGCAAGGCAAGTTGACAGAGGCGGAGAAGCTCCAATTGGACGTCGTGGAGAAAATGGCGTCGATTATAGGGTCCGAACACCCTGATGCATTGCATGCCACTGATATGCTCGCCTCCATATATTATGCCCAAAACCGATACGAAGAGGCAGAAATAAAACAGAAGGAGGTGTTGGATCGGCGGCGTAGAATTTCAGGACCACAACATCCAGACACACTTCGATTGGCGGAACGTCTTATAGATACACTCCAGAATCAGAAGAAATGGAGTGAATCTGAGGCATTGGGATCAAGTCTACTCGAGCAGAAGACGCAGTTGCTCGGGGCAAAACACCCTGAAACGTTATGGGTTGCTGCAAAACTAGCAAACGCCTATCATGCTCAGGAGAACTGGGTCAAGGCTGAAAACCTACAGATTGACGTCCTCAGGAAGCGGAGGGAGGTCTTGGGGGAGGACCACCCCGATACGTTACAGGCTACATTAGACCTGGCTTGCATCTATTCGGCTCAGAAGCGATGGGAAGAAAGTGCTTCCCTCCTCGTTTCCATTGTTCAACGTACGAAGACGATGGAGCCAAATCCTCCAAACATACAAGACGTTATTCGTTTGCTGATTACGGCTTACGAAAAGTTGGAGAAACAAACGGAAGCCCAGGAGTTGAGAGACCTCATGAAGGAACAATAGGCTTCCATCGCATGTATACTAACGTGTAATTGAGCGAATAATTGTATGTTACATTCATTTGAAAGAGATGTACAGTGCAATGACCGTGTTTGGCCGAGCCTAAGACCTGCTCCCTGCCACCACAGGCTGGCGTCAATACGGTGCCGTTTTTCCAACCCTTTGACCCTCAAAACACGTCTTAAGATAAGGCAACTACAAACAGTTTGCAATCAAGACCTACTTCACTTCGATGTCGACGCAGGAACCATTACAATACACCTCAAATGGACTCCCAATCCTTATTCCGAATATGAAGCCTCTTCCTCAAGATGTGTGGAAACCAACAAAACATCTAACCAAGCCCGAACCTCCACCTCCTCCACCTGATTTGGCTCCTGCTGCCGGTAAGTGTGTCGTGCTTGATTCAACCGGCATTTAGAATAGTAACCAAGCGATTTGTAGAGGCTGCAGCGTTACTCGCTGGCGTCGATGGAAAGGCCCTTTTGAAGAAAACAAAACCAAGACGAACGGTTGATTACTTTGGCCCAATGGGGCGCTGGTATGCCGTATGCCTCAGTTTTCTCTAATTACTATTCTTATTTCATCTGAAGTACGACTTTAGCTCAAGAAAACTGCGCCTTCGCCTGGCTATATTCCGCACCTTCACCCAGCAGCACCGTATATAATCGACTTGCTTCCACCAATTGCTTACCCGAATAATCCTTCGACGAGCCTATGTACCAAGTTTGTGCATACAAGTACCAACAAGGTCCGCGGACCAGTCAATTGCGTTACTGTAGGTTTCTGGTGGTACCTCTGTCTGATGAAGCATCTAACTGGAACTCTATCTAGTGGACACCTACAGGTCGACGTGTTCTCACAGGCTCCACTTCCGGAGAATTTACTCTTTGGAACGGGCTCACGTTCAACTTTGAGACTATTCTTCAGGCTCACGACAATGCAATACGAGCATTCGAGTTCAATCATAGTGGTGCCTTTTTGGCGAGTGCTGATCAGGGAGGAGTGGTCAAATACTTTCAAGAGAACATGAATTGTGTTTTCAGCTATCCGGTGAGTACTGACATTGGGTGCATGCGTTTCGAGAACAAACTATAATGGTTTACGTTATAGGCTCATCCATCTGCCATTCGCGGCCTTTCTTTCTCTCCAAACGACAGCCGGTTTGTAACTGGCAGCGATGATGCCACTTTGAAGATTTGGGCATTCGAGGAGAGTAGAGAGGAGAGGACTTTGACTGGTACGATACTCTATTCTATCGCCCTTGCGGGATACTTGTGATTGATGTACGCGAGGCTGACTGAATCTCAGGACATGGATGGGATGTACGCTGTGTACAATGGCATCCCTCCAAAGGTCTCCTTGTTTCGGGCTCAAAAGACAATTTGATCAAATTCTGGGATCCGAGGACAGGGACCTGTCTAAGTACGCTGTGAGAGTCTTTCCTCCTTTCATCTGTTACATCAGACTCAACCCCAGTTTTACCTTGTTGCAGGCATCAGCACAAAAATACCATCCAAGCACTCGCGTTTTCTCCCCATCTGGATGGCAACTATCTCGCTGCCGGCTCTCGAGATCAGAGCGTGAGCGTGTTCGATATCAGGGCCATGAAAGAGTTCCGCATGTATAAAGGCCATAAACGGGAAGTATGCTGTACGTGTCTTTCAGGCCCTCTAGTGCACTCGGAAACTAATGCACGACGCAGCCCTAGCGTGGCACCCTATCCACCCAATTCTCGTCTCCGGTGGCTCTGAAGGAGATTTACTGTACTGGGACCTTTTCTCGCCGACAAACACAGCCAGTGCCGCGCTGCCCTCCACTCTCCCATTTTCCAGTGTTGTAACACCGTCCGAACCCCGTGCAACGCTCTCGCAAGCACACGACTCGAACATTTGGTCTCTCGCTTTCCATCCCCTTGGACATTTGCTGGCCAGTGCTTCCAACGATCATACGACCCGTTTCTGGTCCAGGGAACGTCCTGGAGACAGCAGTAGCGTGTTTAGTGGTGGAGGCGAGAAACCACCTGAAGCAGCCGAAGGAGATGGAGACGATGATGGAGATGATGCATGGGGCCAAGACGAAGGAGAGAATGCACTTCCGGGGCTTGGGGGTATGCCTGGGCTCTATGACCAAAACGTCGGCCCTAATGGTGGATGGGAAGACCAAAAGCTTGGTGGGATGTCGAGGGATACGACGATGTACGACGACTCTGACGCTCTTCCTGGCTTTGGGCCGTCCGATATGGTGGTCGACTCTTCGGGTGGCGGTCAGGGCAGAGGTCGAGGATATGGAATACAGCCTTCCTATGGTCCTCCTGGTGGTGGTGGTGGTGGAAGGGCGCCTTTACCTCAAGCAAGCTCGATGCTTCCAAGGCAGGCCGACGGTTTCAATGATGGTGCAAAGAAATCACGTTGGGGTCCTTAGATAGATGTTCGAATAAAATACGATTTCCCAAATTGTACCTTTGTGATTGCGGCCTCTTCAATTACGCCGTAAAGGGGGCAATAGACGCTCGTCTCCCGGAATTAGATGCCTTGACCTCCACCACCGACTGGTAAAATATACGGTGTCACTGACCCACGATGCCCTCGTTTTATCTCCGCTTCGAGGTACTTTCATCTTGCTACTACCAGCTAATCACTTTGCTTATTGATTTCCGCTTTCCAGGATGCATGCGCAAGTCTGCACAAGGCGTCCCAACAGCCGGAAGAATGGGATAGCCTGGCTGCATCCTGGGCAATATTCAGGAAGATTGCATCTCATTTGGATTCAGGAGCCGGGAGTAGCAGGTTCGAAAACCTGGCTAGACGGCTAGGGTATTTGCAGCAACGGTCATCAAAGGAGCAAAACAGTCAACAATATCACATTAATAACAGGTATTTTACTCGCATTTATGCTATTATTGTCATTGGTTTGCTGATATTCCTTAGCCTTGGCCAGGTTTCCTCGGTGAACAGGAGCCGTACACCCAAACTTGACACTCGTTTTGCATCCTCAAACTCGTTTACAAACACCGGGTCGGACTCACCGAGGCAGGCGCAGAGTCCCCGCATCCATACGGACCAGCAATTCAGTGGGCTCGGCCCTATTTCCCTTCTTGCTACAGCGCGAGAACCCACGAGCAAGCCAATCATTCAACTGTCACTAGATCATTTCGCAAGTGACATTTACGTTCCCACCCATCTTAACGACCTTACGACCGTTCACGACATCCGAAACGACCCTAACGAAATATATATTATTCCTTCCGCATTGCCTCCTACTCCCTTTTCTCTCCAATCCATTCCCGAGGGGTCTGACGATGGGTTTGAGGAGGATACGGTAGTAACGCCTGGACCACCGTTGAGTGGCCCAGTCTTGTTTGTAAACCCGTTTGGAGCACCGAATCGAAATGCACAAATGCCATCACCGCCGCAAACGCCCTCCATGTCAGAGAACATTCCACCTCATCTGAATGACGAAGAAGAGGATGAGGATATGGTATCAGGCTCTGAGCCTATCAACCTGACTGGCCGAATAAAGAAGCTCATGGATCCGCCGATTGTATGTGCTGTCTGGTTGCGGAAATATGTGTACTGATTATCTTTTTCTACAGGCACTCGGCGGGACGTCTGACATTTTCTACGGAGAATGGCGGCTGCCCGTCCCGAAAAGGGTGAGCCGACAGCTCTTGATACCGTACAAACCCTAACCAACCGGCAGGTAGCTGTAAAAGTATTGCGTACTACGAGCACCAATTCAGTCGAAACTGTTCAAAGAGTATGTGTTTCGAACTTGCCGGGGCGGTGTTCCCATCAATTTGCTGTTGTTGGGCGGGGCTTAGGAGGGGGGTTGGTTTTTTGTTGGTTTTTTGGCCTTGGCACGTTGTTCCGGTTTTTGGGTTTTGTTTCGGTTTTGGTTGTTTTGGCGGCATTGTTTTCCCTTTTTGTTTTAACGTTTTGGCTTGTTGCCATTGGTACCTTGCGGATTTCCCTTATAGTGGATGAAGAATGGGTCGGCGCTTTGTTATATTCAAGCCCAGAAGTGCTCTTGGGCCGAACGTTTGAAGTTGGTATGTGTGTGCATGGCGGTCAATGATAACCTCTTTTCTCACGGGTTAATTAGCTAGGCGACATTGTAGCTGGATTAAAATATCTTCATCATTTTCAGCCTCCTATTGTACACGGAGATCTCAAACCGGTATGTCGACGACTTTTTGAACGACTTTTTTCTAAACAGGCAATTATGACAGACAAACGTGCTTATAGCAGACAATGGAGATGCCTGTCTTTGCGACTTTGGATTGTCAAGGCTGATCAAAACTGAGACGGGTGCATCGGGTTTTACGACGTCGAATTTCGCAGGGTCCATCCGGTACATGAGCCCGGAACTGCTCAACTCGGAAGATGAAGAAGCCTTGCCATTGGTGACTACAGCGAGCGATGTGTATGCATTGGGCTGCGTAGGATTACAAGTGAGTGTACACTCGATTCAAATGAGCTTACGCTAACACCCAATCAGATTGTAACAGACCACTTGCCGTATGCGAATCGGAACTTGGACGCTCAAGTCATGCACGACATTATCCGCGGCTTTCCCCCAGCTCGACGACCTTCTCTCGCAGGAGGGATGAAGACGGGAGGCAAACACTCGTTGCCCAAATTTTGGGATTTGTTGACGGTGACATGGGCGGCTGATCCGGCACGTAGGCCGGACGTTGTCCAAGTCTCGCGCATCCTATCCGAATGCCGGATGCCCCCACAAGGCCCACAACTTCGTACGGAGCAACCGGTCATGGTGAACAACATTGGACATTCGCCGACGTACCGTGCCCGACCGGAGCCTGCCCGCGCGAGTTTGGGTGTGACGAGTACGACGACGACGACGACGTCTCGTGGCCTCTCCCGGTCTTCATCGCTTGGTGCGCAGCGGGAGCGGGGCCGTTTAGCCTCCGTGTTCCGAGCTCCGATGAGCGCCAGTAGTAGTGTTAGCCTCGACAGGTCACTCGGCGCGGACCAGAGGAGGACAGTGGGGCCCTCCTTCTCCTCAGGCTCATCCTCGACTACTACAACCGAGACGGTTGCTAGTGCTTTGGCTGCTGTACCTGCACTTGGACTAAAACGGAGCCGTTCGGCGGGCTCGAGTGCATCCTCGTCGACAGCAAGCCTACTCCTGCTTCCTTCTGCGGATAAGCTACATCGGCTGAGACGGTCTACGGGTGCAGTACTCAAAGGATCGCTTCGGAGAGTCTCTTCTTCGACGAATCCCTCTCCGAGCTTTCGGCCGTCTTTGGATGCGACTGAGCAAGTGTGGCATGATGGGTGATGATAGTGGACTTTTGTGTATCTTTAGGACTGTCTCGACTGTATTTTTTTGGTGGACTATACGTGCAAACTTCCTGGGGACATTCCTGATCCGAATTGTTCGCTGCTCCTCCGCCCGCCGTGCTCCCCCTGGCTGCGCAAGTGATCGATTTTGTAAAACTTTACCTTTGATGTCGGCCGTCGGGGAGCGTTCGTTGATCCGATTACAAACCTGAGTCACGTTTACAAGGGACATATAGTACGCGAGCGCCTGAAATTGCGCGCCAAACGCTTAAAACACGGCATAAAAGCAGGGTTAAAAAAATTAGGTTAAAAAGTGACAAATAATCTCGGGTAAATAAATACTCAA
>KN824288.1:495556-561188 GCA_000827415.1 Serendipita vermifera MAFF 305830 | reverse complement strand
GGTGTCTCCAGGGTTGGCTGAGAGCGTGCAAAAGTCAGTAACTTCGACATCAACTAGTCACACAACCGGCTTACTTTTACCGATAGTGCCAATAATGTTGTAGCTGAGCCTGCGAGAAGAAATGCACATATTTAGGTGATGCAAGTTACCATATATCACAATACGTCCCTATTAATAGGCCATCACGTTTTGATGAGGGTTTGTATGAACCACCTTTACGCGTTTCACAACAAAGTATCACGCATAAACTCCAAAAGAAGAGGGTTGGCCACCAAAAGGAAGGGGAAGACAGCAGTCAGTGTCGAGGTGAGCATTTCTTGGTATAATTCGTATCCAAGGCCCAAAAAGAAACACGAAACACGAAAATGATGGAAGATAGGACTAGCGATTGTCCGAGATAGTGAGTTTTCAAAGGGTTTTCGGCCAAGAACCCTTTGTAATCGTTGCCGTACTCTTGTATACTGTTGGTGGGTGACATGAGAAACCAGGGTTATTTGATGTTTTCATAGTTGAACGGCCTCCTTTTAAATGTTTTTCGAATATACCCAATTGCCACCGAGGTGAGTGAAGGCCATTGTTCAGTACATACTCACCACTTTTATGGTGAGCTCGAATCATTCTCTACTTCCACCTTGTGTGCAGTCCATAGCACTACTCACCAGAATATCCTCTATGATTCGGAGGATGCCCGAAAAGGGATTGCTATTATACTGCGGACGGGTGCCATTGAGGTACGTGTGCATACCGCGACCAGTGTTACACTTTCTCTTCTTTAAGACCGTTTATAACAAATATCACGTCTCTAAAAATCAAAGATCAATACCGCCCTCCTCTTGTCCTGTCTGAGCCGTTGCGACATGGTCATTAATCGCCTGTGGTGGTAGACTTCGTCCACCTAGATAGTGGCTCATGGACTGTAATGATACGCCCTTCATTCCCAGTGCCATTATAATCATCTCTACGCGTTCCCGCTGGGAGCCTCTGTAATCCGAGCGAGAGTTCAGGTGAGAAGACATATCGCTGCATGCCAAGTTTGTTTGCCTACATGACCTCCTCGTTCTCTTCGTATGCTTGAACAATCTCGCGATCTGCCCCATTGTCATCCGCATCGATGACTTCCTTGAGTGTGGTCTGAGTGGCGACAAGGCGGGAGAGGCTATCTTCCAGACGACCCATCTCTACAGTAACAGACGTCAAATGTCGTGCAATTATATCCTTCCGAAAGAAACAGTGAAAGCATGGGGTAAACAAGAAGCAGCATACCGTTTGTCAAGGTTTGCACATCTAGTTCGACGGCCATTTCCAATGAAAAGGGCTGCCTATACTTTGGGGTAAAGCTTTCGATGGTCTGTCGTGACAAGGCCGACATGGTTGTATGCTGAAATAGCTGCCTTTACTCGGCCAGTTTCAGAAGCCATCAATGAGTCAGCAATTGCGTATGCAGATTGTGATTGCGGAAGAATACAATAGTTGATAGAAATCAGGCAGGTCGCAGACAGGAGAATGGCAGCAATAATCAACACGAATTCTATAAGAGATGGTAAACTCCTCTCCACTAGTCTCCAACCCCAATGCTAGACAAATGAATTGAGTATATAAAGAGGGAAACGCTAAGGGAAGGAGCGTACCGTCGCTTGGCACTCTCGTAGACCACATATGAAATGGATACCGCGGGTACAACCTTGGCCAAGGTTGGGAGCAATCCGCGATAGAAGCCACGGACACCTTCCTTTGCATACGTCTTGTTTACCACGTCCCACATCCCAGTGTAGACTTGTGGATGTCCAGACGAGCCAGATGCTTGTAAACGCGTTCGGACCAAATTGAGAGGGTAGACGCTCTGGTCAAAGTAAAAAAAAAGGCCGATATCAAGGGGATAACGGGACTTACCGTTGCTCCAACGCTGCCAGAAATACTACCAAATGCAAGTAATGCCAAGACTCCTGGCTCTTCTAACCCGGTGGACCGAAGGTAGGCTAGTTTAAGCGCCTCAAAGGTGGACATGTCGATTGCTATCCAAAGTAAGTCTCATTGTCCATAACGTTTATCGAAAAGAAACTGACCCGAATAGGGAAAGACTCCAACGAGCCCAATCTACAAGTAAATCAGCCGATCATTCGGTACGAGGTGCGACGGCACATACGACTAAACCCCTGTAGAATGTCCTCGTTCCGTTCTCGGCCCACATCTGCTTTACAGTTGGCAAAACATGTTTCATGGTTGTTTCACTCATGAGCCGTGTCTGTCGACAGTCAGTTTGTGTTTAGCACTCGGTCACCAATATCGCCTACTTTGAGCGTTTCTATCGGATAGATTGCTATAACTCGATGAGACTCTATATATAGGTGCACATTGCCGCACTTACATAGTTGACTCGTCAGACCTCCAATCCCTCCCGATAAAAAGCGGCTGGTCCCGCTGATATCGCGCGAATCTTCGACGTGATCGTAATACTTGGCAAATAAGCGTTTAGACGATTCGTATGAAAGGAATTTGATAGCCGATTCCTATAGATGGATTAGCACCATATGGATGGATATCCCGTCCGACTTACCGGAAATATCTTGATAGTGTTCAGTCCGTTGCCAATCCAGTATCCTCGAATTCCACCCTCGGCATATATTTGTGCCACAGCACTCATCAACACCTTTGTGCTTCGCTGAGGATGTAAGAGTGCTTCCGCCGTCAAAGGGCCAGCGACCTCCACCGGTCGTGTTGCTAGGAAGATTTTCAGTCTGTCGAATGGCGCGGTAGCAGTCCTTGAGACTGATAAAACCGGTCAGAACGTATTATTATTCCAGAGGCAAAAACAGACCTGCTCCAGCGATGCCACCAGCTAGCAAGAACTTGAAAGCTGTGTTTGTATCGACATCATTACTCGAATGGTGAGATTCTCCTTCTTCCTCTTTCTTCTTGGGCGGCGGTGATGGTGAAAGTGGTGCTTTGGTAGGCTTTGGGTTCATCCCTGGTCGGTCTTCGGCGCTCAATGATACATCGCCTGGTTTCAGTAGAAGCTTTAGTGTGTGCTAAGTAACCGGATAGTTGCTCACCATCCATGCTCACCCTCGCACTACCGTGCCCGTCATCCCCCAAGTTCTTTCTAAACTCATAGTAGCGATAGATTTCAACGGTTGATGCTTTCCGCGGCATTAAGATGAGGAAATCACGAAACTCGGAAAAGTTGATAGTTTGCGGATGGGGAGCCGTTGACAGGAAATCCATGAATTCGCTCAAAGTGGATGGCTGTAGGGTGATGCCTGTGTACAACATTGAGTTAGCATAAATAGTAGACCTCAGGTAGAGATAAAGCTTTTACGAACCGGCTTTTCCCAAAGCCGTTCGTAGTTCATACGCGTCGAGTCTACCATTGCCGTCCAGATCAAGTTCGTCATGGAATATTGCCCATAACTCGGCTTCTTTTGCCTCTGTGTACTGTTTGGTATTTAATTTGAGCAGGGATTCAGTAAAGGCACAAGGAACGTGCATACCTTGACGAACTGGTCATAGTCAACAGGCCTGGCTTTCGACCCCCCGACACGAGTCATTAATTCTTGATTATAAATATTTCTAAGTCTCTGAATTCTCTCTGCTTCGATCTGATCCTTCGTCGGCGCGCCATTGTGCGACTGAGAGTCTCCATTCCACTTTATCACGTCGTCACTGGCAGTAGGCAGCGCCTTCCAGAGCGCCCGTAATCTTCGTTCTTTCGCATCTTTATCTTCAAGGTTTCGATATTTCTCGAGCGTCTGCGGGGGCGGTGGTGCTGGGTCCGGATCGCTCCGAGTCGCTGGCAAAAGCGGTTGCGATTGGACCCCGGAATAGGTCTCCTCGAAGTTTTCTTTGTTTGATTTCGATTTCGGCATGATTGTAAAGATGGATGCCTACGTGTTTGCCAGACGTAACATCAGGCAGTCGTCGAGGTTCACGAGCCAATCAGAGCCCCACCACAGCAAACCGCTCGACATTGGAGAAAAGAGATGGATTAAGAGTATCTACACCGTTTTAGAATAGTTAATCTTTAGTATTCCTATAACCGGCTCAGGCTTGCCGGAGTAAATATAGGATCGGAATCATGAGTGACGCACTGACAAACATTTGGACCTTGCCCCGACCTTGTGTATGCTTTTAGCGAGAACATTGACACGAAGAAGCTTACTACAGCGTCCTTTCATATATACAGTCCTCAGAATGTCCTCGGCAGCCAACGTAAGAAGTGGTCGATCAGGCATCTAATGCGTATACTAAACACACCCCAGCTCGGCCTCAAAGATGGCAGCTTGTTCAAAACAAAGGGTCTTATTAACGGAGAATGGGTTGGAGCCCCATCCTCATTTGCAGTCCAGAGTAATGAACTATGTACCTTTCGTTTGTGAACAACCCCTGGAACACTTACAGATCCGGCAAATGGGAAAGAGCTCGGCCAAGTCGCAGATATGGGAGTAGATGACACTAAGAGGGCTATAGATGCCGCATCCAATGCTCTCCCTGCATGGTCGAAAACAACGGCCAAGGTGAGGCTAGAAGACTGGATCGGACAAGGTGCTGATACACTACAGGAACGGCATGATATCCTCATGAAATTCTTCAAGTTGATGACGGAAAATAGCGAGGATCTTGGGAGACTGATTGTAAGTCTTCTGATCTCGTCCTTTTGCCGCATGCTCACTCCTCATAGACACTAGAAAATGGAAAAACGCTCGCAGAGGGAAAGGTATGGAACAATTAGCCATCGTCTGGGCTCCTCTGATGGCAGTACAGGGCGAGAATGCCTATAGTGCATCTTTCCTCGAGGTGAGTGCTGACCCTTGATGCGACTTGTAGCTCATCCTTGGACAGTGGTTCGGTAGGGAAATTTGGACTCCCAATCATCTTATATTGACATGGACTAGCCGAAGAGGCGGTTAGAGCGTACGGAGAAGTTTTGCCACCCATGGCAGCAGGCACGCGAGGCATTGTTATTAAACAGCCTATTGGTATGGACGAGTCGCTTCCGATTATATTCACTTACCTTGCTGTTTCAGGTGTTGTGTATGTGCCCGACTACTCTCATTAACGGAAGTCTCAAACATGAGCAGCTCTATCTTGACCCCATGGAACTTTCCATCTGCTATGATAACTCGCAAACTCGGAGCAGCTCTGGCCGCTGGCTGTACTGTCGTAATCAAGCCGGCAACAGAAACACCTTTCTCTGCATTAGCTCTGGCAGACCTCGCAGAACGTGCCGGGGTACCAAAAGGCGTCATCAACGTGATCACAACTTCTAAGCACCTTAATGACGTAGCAAAGGAAATGTGCGAGAACCCAAGTAGGTTGTTGTGTGAAACCATATCCAATTTCTGATCTCGGATAGTTGTCAAGAAGATTTCCTTTACTGGGAGTACGCGTGTAGCTAAGATTCTGGCTGGATATGCTTCAGGAACCTTGAAAAAGTTGGCCATTTCTCATTCAGCTCAATCGAAGCATCAAGCTAATATTCTTTAGAATGACGATTGAAGCTGGAGGAAACGCGCCTTTTATTGTGTTCGACGACGCGGACATTGATAAAGCAGTCGAAGGAGCTATAGCCAGTAAATTCCGGGCCACAGGTCAAACGTAGGTACTCCCCGGACTAGCTATGCGCCCACTAATTCCAAGCCAGCTGCGTGTGTGCCAACCGCTTCTTTATCCAATCATCGATCTATGCCGACTTTGCTGCCAAGTTATCGGCCAAGGTTTCTTCTTTCGTTGTCGGTGACGGTCTTGACGCGAAGACGTGGGTGTTTCTCAGAAAGTTCTACACCTTATTCACATATGGGTTTATCTAGGTCCTACGGCCCTTTGATACATTCCAATGCTGTTGCAAAAGTCGATGCACATGTACAAGACGCAATCTCCAAAGGGGCGACCGTGCTTGTTGGAGGCAAGAAACTGGATTCCATCGGCCCTAACTTCTATGCTCCTACCGTTCTTTCCGATGTGAGCTCAGACAGTCAGAACCATTCTGAGGAGACTTTTGGCCCTCTTGCGACGCTCACAAAGTTTGAAACCGAAGACGAGGTGGTGAACCTGGCGAACAACACTGAGGTCGGCCTCGCTGGATATTTCTATGCCAGAGATATCGGCCGCATCTGGAGAGTGGCGGAGAAGTTGGAAGTTGGGATGGTAGGCGTAAATACGGGCGCAATCAGTGCGGCTTATGCTCCATTTGGGGGAATCAAGGTAAATTGAACCCATTTTTCAATTTCTCTACGCTAATAGGCCGTCATAGGAAACTGGATTTGGAAAGGAAGGCGCTCACTCCATTGACGAATACATGATCACAAAGTCCATTACCTTTGGAGGTTTATAGGTAACCTCATTATTACAATTCAAGAGAGTTTCGTGAAGCATCAACGGTTGTATCCTACGAATCGTTTACTTATGTACTCCAAATGAGACAACGCCTTTCAGTGTTCCCCAGAGCGTCCGCGGATTACGACTTTTTGACCAAATTTGCTCCTCTTTCTCTTCTCTTTCAAGGTATCGTTGAACCCAAGGATGCTCAGATGCAGCGTTGAGTGGTACATCAGGATGAACGAAAGTGGATAGCTCTTCTGGGTCGTCACCATCGTCGGTTTGTTCCGGCCCAGGTGACGAGCCTGATGCTTCCTCGGCCCCGCCTCCAGGTAGGGATACAGCGCGCTTTTGATGGGGGTCCGAGAGCTGTCGTACTCTACTGTTTTTGAGGCGGCCTCCGGCTTCAGAAATTGACCGATGACTACGTGTTCGTAGTTTTGGAGGGAGATTTAGAAGAGAAGTGACGGGAGGAGCGGGAGGCGGGGGAGCTATATCCTGGAAGATTGCCTTCATCCTTCTCTGCAGCCTTTCCATATCTCGTGCGCCATAATAGTTGTGGCCACCACGAGCAAACAGGACGGGCTCGTTATCTTGTGGTTCTACTTTGAAATTCGTGTATTCGTTCTGTTCCACGGGAATGTGATAGAGGTGTCCGCCATAGGAGTAAAATGGATGAGCAGAAAAGTGTGCATAGCCAAAGAAGGTGGGTGGCAACGCCGGAACACCTAGTAGAGAGTCACTATAAGCTTGAAATGGACTTAAATAGGGAGGGAATCTCACCGTCCATATGACCAATGATCGGCCATTCAGTGAGCGAGCTTGCAGAGTCGCGCCTTTGACGCCAAGTTTCGATCAGTTCCCTATAATGGTTGACAAGGGCCGGGTTCGCCACTCGCGGTGCCCCAAATGTCGCAATAGTGACGTTAGTCTTCTGGGGCAATAGAGGAACCTCGGGCTCCAAGCCATCTGGAGCAAATGCCTTTTGTAAGAGATCTAGAAGAACCAAGTAGCTCACAGCACCACCAAGCGAGTGCGCCGTAATAACGAGATCCCATTCTTGATTATTCTGGTTTGCCAAATTGGCTTCCATAGCGGTGATTGCGCGTTTGAGTGCCATGAATGCAGGGCTTCTAATGCCCCGGTAAACGCGTTGAAATCCGTCGTGAACTCTCCAACTGTACTTTGAGGGATGACTAAACGAGGTTTTATATCCGAGAGGTGCTACCATCACATCGTAGAGGGCCAATCTCGCGTTGGAAGTTCCAGAGAATGCCAAAATGATTTGGGGCCGGTTTGTAGCTAAATGCTTTTGTTATGAAAGTCGTGAATCATGGAAAGTGCTTACCCAGACCGTCTGGTCGATGCGACTCTGCTACTTCTATGGATGGCGTCCTAGGAGACATCCGCAAAGCACAATATCCTTGTAGGTCCCCTCGTGTACCATAGAACTTTTCGACCATCTGTATAGGCTCTAATTCTCCATTGACCACACCCGATAACGTCGGATACTGCTCGAGCGGCAAGGTAGGACGTCCCATATGACGTCGATTCTCCTCTGCGAGCATCCAACACGGGTCAAGAGACCCATGCGAGATCTCTGCGAATTCTGCGAGGGCATAAATCGATTGCTGAGTCAAGGCGGCGACACGCTCTGTCAGGGGAAGTGGCGACGTCGCCGCCAGAAGACTGGACAACCAACGAAAGTTCTCTTCGCGTTCAAAATGTGCTGCTCTAGCATCTACTTCGTCAGAAGCTGGATTAACGACTTCAGGCTCCATTATCTAATCATGAAAGGCAGGCAGGTGGACCAAGGGCTTTCGCTCTTCCGGCGCTACCCTCGAAAAATATGGCTGCCACTTTTGGCGACCCGTTGACTCTGGCAAAACATGAAATATCTCCGAAAAAGGCTTATGATCTCGCTCCCGTGTTTGCTTCCTACAGCAAAGGGCTGAAAACGGAATACGCCACCACTGGAGTGCATGCAGAAGGCATTAACATTATCGATGTAAAAGGCAACCATCACACATAGAATACACTTCTCACGAATCTTCCTAGTTGACCAGTTTACAAACGGAAGCAGCGACATTATTAGGACCAGATGCCTCTTTTGCATGTCCTCCAGTGACGAGAGTGATCGAAAAGGAACAAGCAGAGCGTATCCGACAAACATATGCTATATTAAACTCAGAGACGCGAAGGGCATCCGCAAAGCGCCCGCAAACGCTCTCTCTATGGTCATCGAATGAAGGATTGGCGTCTTTGGAGCAGGTCCACTCTGTCACCGTAAGGTCGTGTAGTCTCAGACGGAATGTTTCACTGATTACCCTATAGCTTGCTACGCCAGCTGTAGCATTGTACGCGCCGGACTCTATCCCCGATAAAGTGGTCCTGATTTCTTCAGAAGGGACCATAACGACGTACGATTCTAAGCTTCAAAAAAGTGATCAAGAGTCTTCCTCTTCGGAATCACGAAAGCTTGTAAACTCTTTTGTCTTTGATTCGGCACATTGCAAATTTGCACGCGGAAAGTCTCCGTCCGTATCTGGTGCAGCCATTGTCGTGACAGTACTCAAACGGAGAAATGAAGTTTACTTAGGAGTTTCCTTGGTTGGCCAACACGTGGAGACTGTGGGAGAGGCCCCAATCCAGATTCCTGGAAATGTCAGTTTGAAGGCTCTGGATGAACTCTGATACTGACTACCTACTTTAGGAGATACTATCCGCGAGTTGCAATGCGGATGGTTGCCTAGCTCTACTCGGTAAGGCTTCACTAAATTGGTCCCGCCGATTGTCTCAACGAACCAAGATTCGAATGGATCTATATTCAGCTTCATGATAGAACCCCAAAATAATGGAATAGCTCTCTCTTCGCTGGAAACACTAGCATTACGGGGCATTACTACTAGCAGCATGTCGCTTTGTTGCCTAGAATCAACACACGTACTAGTGACTGGTGTCGAAGTCGTCAATTCTGACATCGTGGTACTACTATGGGACGTTCAGTTTGGAGTCTTGTTGGCGGAAAAGAAGATAGTCAGGCCGCCTCTCTTATCAGCAATCCCAGCAAACCGGCTTCAACTATCCATGACATTCTGCGATGGGAACCAGACCTTATTGAACGTATCCTCCGCTAAACCCTCCAATAAAAAGGAAGCTTCCACCTCTGGACCCAAAGCCATAACGATGATCATCCCACATTCCATTCAGGTTGGTTCGAGTCTAGCGAGCGCTATTGGCCGGGCAAAAGCAAGTGAAAACTGGCTGAGACCGGTGAACATCCATTCAACCTCTGGCTCAACTCCCCACAAAGATGGTCGTGAAGTGATGCTAGAAAGCGTCACAAATGCAATTGAGAGTGGACAGCCGGAGGTAGCGGATAAACTGTTCTTTGAATGGGAGGCAGAACAGAAAGCGGTGGTAAAAGCCTTAGCAAAGGAGGAAGCCAAGCGGCAAATGGCGGCGCTTGCTCCAAAGCGCGCGATTAATGGACACGCTGGTGGTTCAGAATCGGAAGATGGCCCTCCAGATACCAAAATTACCGTTAGACACGTGAGTCCTTCTCGTAGGTCTACATGGGGACTTGGTTATTTATCCTCTATATAGGTTCACAATCAAATTGATTGGGGACACTCCTTCCTGGCTAAACTGATGCAGGCAGTCCTTGGTCCAACTGGTACCCGTAGTGGTAGTCCTACTACTTTCTTATCGAAAATACCAGCTTACTTCCTTGAGCGAAAGCTGGTGAGCAACCAGATCATCGAGGGTGGTATTTTAAAGGTGTTACAAGAACGCGGGGATTGGGTAATCTACTTTCGTCCATAGGAATTACGCAAACTTATTAAATGTCTGCAGTTATCTATCCGGTGGTTGCTCAGGAATACTGTGGATGTCTCGGAGGACCATTTGATGGCCCTCCTTCTCCATAGCGTTCACTTATATCGCCAACGGTCGAAAACCAAACAGGACAACACAATGGATGTGGACGAATCGTCGCCGGTGAATGTAAGGGTTCCCTTTCCAGTCACGCAAGTATTGGGCCATGTCATCGCATATCCGACTTCTGCGCCTCCTTTACGACTCGCAATTCGACAACATTTTACCGAGATGGAAGATGTGATTGTCCTCATTGAAACCGTCAACAGTTGGATATCTGAATCCGCCAACAAGACGCTTGCGCTCAAGCTGGGAGATATAAACGAGGAGCTTAAGCGAGAAAGTCATGAAAAGGCGGTTGAAAGAGATGGCCTTCCACGTCTCGATCTGGTATGTTTATCATTCTGGCGGACTTTGACAAGGCACTGATGGCCATCATACTAGCTCGTCAGCTTCGGCACTTGTCTACTAGATGCGCTTCTCCTAAATCTGCTTCAATATCGTCGAGCTCACCGGCCTTTACGCATCATGGCGAAGCGGCTCGCGTCCCATCTCCCATACTTGGAGAATCTAGACCGACTGCGTGGACCCCTAGAACCGTTTGTACAGGCTGATCGCCTTAGTAGACGGCCTTGGGAAGAGCGTAGAAAAGGTCCCAAGGCACGAACTCAAAAGGATGACAACTACGAACTCAACGTGAACCAGTACCAAGTAGAAGAGTTCTTTGTATAGATCAGGGAATCAATAACGTCTATCACTAGCACATCTATAACACATGAATAAGACACCAGACACAAGAAAAATTAAAAGCCGTTGGAGCTTTCTCAAACCAATGAGTGAGACCTTGCCACACAAAGTTGAGGTATACAGTCAGGCGTTAACATTGGCAGCTCCCCTCTACCCAAACATGAAGACCCCGTGAAGTCGCAAAAAATAAATCTATCAAGCTGCAGCGCTGACCCTGATCTCTGGAGTAACTTGCGCAGGTAGGACTGCCTTGAGGAATGGACCAGCGACCTTCTCCAATCGCTTTCGAGCAATATAACCAAACAGTAAATGTGTTGGTCGGTAATAGTATGGCGAGGTCCAAAGGAACGACCGTCCATATTCGGCAGACGATTCGTAATTTTCTGCAGGGAAGGATTAATATTTGGAAGCGAGACCTGAACCAAAGGTCGAAAAAAGCTCACCTGAGATCCTGGCTCGCAAGTCGATCCAATCCTTGGGTTTGTCCGTGATGATGGCATCCACACCCCACCTTACGGCCTCGGTCATTTGGAGAGGATCGTTAACGGTCCAGACCATGATGGATTTTCCTGCCGCCTTGGCATCCTTCCTGCAAAGGAAGACAGTTTAGATTTAGTAGGACGATTTTCCTATCTCACCTGAAGCGTTCTCCTTCAGTGGAGGCCAATGCTATGAACAAAATGCTGAAGGCGTCACATGATTCCCAGAAGTATTCTCTCGCAATTTCCAAGGAGACGCCAATGTGCGCCAATGAGAGATAAGGAAGATGGGTTTTGGCAGGTACGATAAAGGTTGGGTGCCACAGGCCAAGAACGATACGAGGGGCGAGCGTAGTCTCCCAGTTTTCCTGAGCCGAAATCGTCTGGTGCATGAGTTTGAAGAGACGGTCGGGATTGTTCTGCACTTTGACATCGACCTAGATTTTCGTTACAATGTTGGTAAGGCGCAATACCGCAGGCAACGCAGAAATGAACCTACATTGAATTTGACATGACGGTTCTCGGGAAGCATCAACAATTCAATAGTTTGGGCAAACGTTGGCATGGGTTGTTTTGGTTCTTTGAGGGTCCTGCAGTGTTCCATTCCGTCTTCGCCGAACCAGTTCCGTTCCTTGATGAGCCCGACTGCATCGGTAGTCCGAGCGAGGTCTGGATCATGGGACATGATTACTACGCTGTCGAGCGTAACGTGAACGTCTGTGGTATCCCAATTTTGTTAGTTTCTCCTTTGCGGAAACAATTCTCTTTTGGGCGCACCGCTCTCTATTGCATGAGCTCCAACGGCAATGGCAGCCTTGAAACTTTCCATAGTATTCTCTGGAAATGTGGCGGCAGACTGTAGACAGCGTTACAAATGAGTCTCTAATAGCCATCATTTTTGGGAATATGCGAGACGACGTACGCCGCGGTGTCTAGTACACGTTGGTCAGTGCCGGCCGGAAGCTGACGAACTAGTTCTACTCACCCCCAACATTCAGGAAGGGTACGAACAGGTGAGGAGGAAGTCATATTAGTAAATTATGGTGGGTGGGGTAAGAGTTCTGGATAAGGAGACAGCTATTAGCCTTAAATAGGTCGGGGTGGAACGTTTGGAAGAATGTACCACCTTCGTGAAACGTGCATTGACGATTGTATAGAGCCTTAGCCGCCCTGAACAGCATTTAGGGGCGTCTTCTATCTCTAAACAAACATTTCTTATAAAGAGTACGTCCTCGTGCCATGGCCCGTGATCCTGCGGGTGTCAATCCGAACGTCAAAGGGACGGGCAACC
The DNA here is from genome assembly GCA_000827415.1 of Serendipita vermifera MAFF 305830. NCBI lineage: Eukaryota > Fungi > Basidiomycota > Agaricomycetes > Sebacinales > Serendipitaceae > Serendipita > Serendipita vermifera. Next base: position 548,483 of record KN824288.1, on the reverse strand, counting down.
TGGCGCCAGTCCGACCACGAGACGGTACGAACAAGGGCGGATCTTAGAGGTCGTTTAAAGCTGAAGAAATACATTCCATCCGTTCTATTGTACTCGGCAAACACGACTACGCACTTGACCTAACTCACTCCATACCGCTTGAAGGTGTACCTGGGTTCTAGTGATTAGACCACGTGAGAGATAAAAATCGGAAATAATCCACATACCCTAAGAACGCGACGTCCATCTGAGAGTTCGACTCTGTGGTAACCAGCGGCTTGTTCTTTGACTCCAATTCGTTGACGGGGAAATAACTCGTGTCGGTGATACTGGTGAGCGAAGGGACCCAAGGCGCTTGAATATCACGCAAAATCGCCCATTCGACGCCTTCAAAGAACTTTGATGCTTTAATGGCCTCTAAGCTGAGACGCTGCTCCTTCCAGCACATCAGCCCCCTGATCAGTCCTTCTGCTTCTGGAGAAAGGTAGACATCGTCGGGAAACACCAGGGTGGTAGGCCAATTCATAATCTTTTGATACGTCTCCCGAGGGTTGTTGTCCATGGAACAGAAGGGGGCGTAACCGACGAGGCATTCAAACATGATGGCGCCAAATGACCACCAGTCGCAGTTGAGGTCGTAGCCTTGTCCCTGGAAGATTTCCGGAGCAATGTAATCGGGTGTTCCCACTGTGGAGTATGCCTGATATCTTTAAGTGGTATATCGATAGCCGTCGCTTGCCCTACTCACCAGCCTCCGCCTACTCGAACTGTTCTTCCATGTATTTATCGCGTCCTTTCGGCTCATTGTCAGGTGTATGGGGTTGCTGACCATCACACTGTTTCGGGTGGCCTGTTGTGTGGCGGTCACAGGAGATTGGATGGACGCTCCCGTGCCATTGACCGATGCCAGGAGGTTCTTGTAGTAGTTCATGTCATGCTGCTTATGGAACCCAGTAGAGAGTCCAAAGTCAGAGAGCTTGAGATGACCATTGCGATCAATCAAGATGTTGTCCGGTTTGATATCACTATGCGATATATGAGCATAAGATGAAAACAAGAGTTGTTTACAGACCGATGTATAAATCCGAGATTGTGGACGGCTTCGATGGCCAGGCAGCATTCCGCCATGTAAAACCTTGTTACATCTTCTGAGAAGACTTCGTATTTGATTAGCATGGTCTGACATGACTTATCAGTCTCTTCCTTCACAACTCAATACGAGCGTTTCTGACCATCAAGTCGCCACCCGGGAGGAACTAGGGGAGAATCAACAGCTAGAAGAGCTAAACGAGCAGTAAGGCTGACCTCCATGACCAGATAGAGATAGGCAGAATCCTGGAATGAGTAGAACAATTGAACTACCCATGGCGAATTTGACTCGGCCAGGACATCGCGCTCAGCGCGGATATGCGCAAGCTATCAAAGGGTAAGTAGATGACGACGGCAGCCGGAGGTGCAAACACACTTGATCTCGCTTAACCATCTCATCCTTTTGGAGCGTTTTCATGGCATAGATTTTCCCAGTGTCTTCTTTTTGCACCAAACGAACCTTTTGGAAGAAAAGCCACGGTTAAATACCCAAGCATAACAAGGAACCAACCGAACGTCACCTCTCCGAACGCGCCGGCACCAATCAGTTTGACGGTCCTAAAGTCGTTCAGACCGATTTTGGTTCTTCTGAGTCGAAGGAACGTTGATTCTGTCTTTCCGAGCTGGGCCAGCTGTCTTCGCTTCCGATCGTCGGACATGGTGGGGTCGTTGACCAGTTTCGTCTCAATCTCTACACGCCTGAATTTGGTAAGAAATAGGTCAAAAGGTTATTCTGGTTTAATCATAGAGCGGCTAGGCCGACGCGTGCCGTAATCGATAAAGTATCGTCGACAAACGATGCACGTCTAATCTTTCATATTACGATATGAGACATACCTGGTGTTTCTCTGAACAGCAGCCTCTACTGCGAGCTTGTAGTAGTGTTCCAATTTCAGTTGGAACGCCTTGGCTCGTGGAATCACGTCTTCCGAAAAACCAACCGTGGATCGACTAAAGTAGACGTAATCATCACCCTTGTCGTTGAGGTTGCCCTTTGCTGGATTGTCGTTATGGTCGACATCCATGTGATGGTCGGTGGCTGCCTCGCCTGGGACGTTTACAGAGCTCATAACTGGTATTTTTAGAAGGTTATAAGGGAACCTTTTTGGAACAGATTCGCAGTCGAGGGTAAAAAGTCGAGAATGCGAAGGAGGGCAACAAGCAAAGAAGGAAATGTCAAAACTAAATTGCCGGTGGTTGCGGGAGTGCTAGCTGTCTGTTGAAAGAGTTGGATTGCTTTGTGCTACGCTTGGTCGCCAGGGGTGTTTTAGTGTCTTGTCAAGTAAAGTGGTCGCGGAAGAACGTAGGTGACCCTGCAAAATGAACATCCATCCATCCCTCGCACTTGCCAGCTTATATAGCCATCATTTTTAAAATATCACTTGACGATTTTGCAAACGTCAAGACGGTTTTACCGCTTCCGAGTCCCCCCAAGTGGCCGTTGGATGCGATGAATTGGGCAGCGACATGCATCGTGGAGTCACAATCTTGGTGGCAAGCTGTGAGCAAATTTAAAACAATGGCGCTACTGAATTCGTTTTCCATGCGGTGTGTGGTAAACACTCTACTGCTTTGAGTTAGCCCCGAACACCACTCATGGAACGATTCCAGAGAATCATAACTTTGAGATGGAGGACGGTTTTTACCCCGCGTTGATCGAACGGGTAGTCCGTTCGGTGGCTCAATTCGTCTTAGGCTTAAGCTTACTGCCAGCCATTTCGACCGAATCTCCGCCGCTCGTTTCTAAGCTCACTCTAATTATCCAAAATGTCTCAACCATTCGTGATAGATTTACCTATCGATATGCCAGATGGCACTCTACGCTGCAAGCGGCATCATTTAGAGATTTGTCCCCGCTGTCGCGTGGATTACACCTATATGCGCGATATTTTGAGAGAAGAGGCTGAGGAATCGGAAGAATCTTCAGAAGATGGCCCTTATGTAGACGAGGAAGCGAGGAGGCAAAAGTCCAAACAGACTCGGTGTGCAGTGTGCCGTCAACCAGCGACCAAGCAATGTAGCCGGTGCAAAAAAGTCTATTGTACGTTCATGAAGCCACCAAATTCCGATGTCTAAATATTCCCATAGATTGTAGTGTCGAACACCAGCGAGAGGTACAGAATTATACGTGCTATATCCGCTCCTTATTAATCAGCGTACAGAACTGGAAGGAGCACAAGAGCAGTTGTGCAGAACCGGAAACCACCAAGTACGATCTCCCTCGCATTTCATTTAGCATTGAGCCTAAGCATCCTTATCTAGCCCCTCCAAACCACGTCTCCTTTTAATGTCCCTGGGCGGGAACTATCAGTATACGAGCGGGGCTTTGGGCAATATTTGCTGGATGATAAAAGACAAAATGGCTGTAGTGACCGCGGTGTCGGCGGGGAAAGCCATTGGTCTTCTCAACTCATCAAAACCCCCATATGCCGTCCTTATAGCAGACCTCATTTCTCCAGAGGATCATTCTGCCCTCCTTGATTCGCTCGTTCAATACGCTCGGGATGGTGGCACAGTCGTTTTCGGGATCGGATTTCCGAGTTTTACCATCCCAGGGAAGTTCCGCGAGATATTCACCCGTTTCGGGCTTCCATGGATAAGTGGGGATTATGGCCGCCAAGATTTTGGCTTAAATACAGAATTTCTACCAAAGAAGAAGCCGAAACAAAAGAAGAAAGGAGGAGCTGTCCAAAAGTCGACCACTGCTCCAAGGAAGGAACTCTCGGAAAGAGCTCTCAATCCATTGCCGGAAACCTACAACATGAAGGCGCTCCAACTCAAGAATGTTTCCCTGGAACATGCAATCTACCTCAATGTGTCAATTGGAGTAGAGGGGAGAAGGGAAAGCGGGGGAGTCTTCGAATCGCCCGCTACTTTTGCTCCTGTGGGCAACGGATGGGTGGGGTACCTTGGAGATGTAAATGCAGGATATGAAACCGAGTCGGGGCCTGTACTTCAAGCCATGATTGGGCCACGAAAGACTGAGGTCGAACCTAGCGTGGAACCTAACGTTGGATCCTATAGTTACTGGGAGGATATCGATTGATATTGAATAGGAGACACATGGTAACTTTATATAGGTTACTTCAACATTATGTACCATAAATAACGGATGGGCACGCTGTTGTACTATATACACTTTTGAACCCTGACCACATTGGCCGGTCAGAAAATGTCCCTACCAAATGACTTTGAGGATTCTCCTACATGGGGCAGTGTATCTCAAGGTGCTCCAGCCGATATTTTACGAGATGCTATGAGAAAGGAGGCGATCATAAAGTACGCCACCGTTCAGTTTGTTCGATTATGGATTCGAATCTCACGTATTGTTTCCAATCATTCAGGGAGGTTGTTTCTGGTCAAGAAGATTTAAGAGGTTTGTCGCCCCCCACATAATTTTGGTCCATGCCTCACCATCAGCACCTTGTCCACTGTATAGCGCTCCTTGGGAGAGTTCAGAGCGTTCAAGATGAAGTAGACAAGCTGTTATCTGGAAATGAGATGTTACAAGTGTACATCGAAAACCTGTCCAAGCAAATAGCCCGCGGGTAGTCAACGCTTGGATGGTTCTTAATGTGAGTTATCCTTTGCAACGGCTTCCGCATTTCTCAGTATCTTCAGAGATTCAATGGTGCGCCCGGAATGGGTAGGCGCATATGGTCGTGTTGGGATACTCTACAATTTAGTCTATTTGCTACCTAATACTAGCTACCGGTAATTCCTGGATGCTTTTCGCATCATTTTGTGCACGTTAAGCCCATAAGAGACCACAAACGGCCCATACCGTCCAGATAGTGTGAACACCCATGATGACTGGAAACGGTTCCACTCTGAAACCACCCGTCTTGACAGTCGCCGCGCAATACGAGTACATGACGATACAAGCTCCGTGAAAGAGGGCAAAGCAGAGTCCCAACGAGAAACCGACGTCGGTTTCGCGAATGTGATAGGAGCGCAACAAAAAGCAGAGGAGTATAAAAGGGAACAAGAGGCAGGCATACGCTCTCGTTGCAAATTTGGCGTAACTATTCAAGTGACCCTTTGAAGGATGGAACATTGGAAAGGTCGACAATGTTATGAATGAAAATGTGTCGAACGACTGGAGTGCCAGTGCAGAAAGATACAAGGCTTGGACCCAAAAAGGATTTGTTTTCTCATCCTAGAAACTATTCTTTAGTTGCATGTGCTTGATTATTGATCGCGCGACGAACCATTATGTCAAATTTTACGTGGAAGAGTTTACGTAGAAGAGAGACCGTCAACTGAATGTCGGCGCCGAGTCCGCCCGGGCCGTCTCAACCATCGAGGGACGCAACGACCTGATTGATAATTCTATCTTTAACCAGCCCAAGAATGAAGCTGCCAGGGCTCAAATGAAGATGACAGGTAACCATCACATCAGCGATCACAGGCCTTTGTCGCGTGAAAATAATAGATTATAGTGTACATTCCAGACGGTCGTCGTCGAGGAACGTGTGTAGTTGGTATAGTACCGAGATGTCTGCGAGACTGACTGCGACTGATCTCCAATCAGAATCCAAGGCTGGGGTAACAAAGCCTTCTATTTGGCCCATTCTCTGTGTCCCACTCAGGTCATCGATCACAGACTTGCGCATTGTGATTCATTTACTCATATAAAACCCCGCTGCCGTCGCTTCATCATCCTTACTTATCTTCGACGCTCGGCCGTCCCCATCTCGTCTTTCAACTCTTCCCAAAATCCACCACATCAGCAACATTTTCATGGCTTCAGCACTTCCTTCTGGTGCACAAACTCCGTCCCTCACACACCTCAAGCGTCATCGTGAGTTCTTCTCTTCTATTTACGCCCAATCGCCCAATCACTCACGCGTATCGCCCACTATAGCCGATCTTCAAGCCCTCAAATCCGAGGGAAAGACAGAGGGAGGTGAAGGCATCGAGACGTACGTAGCACTTTCTGCCTTTGTGTCGCAGGCTGATGGCCAAAATAGACCAGGACATGCCCACCACTTTTCAAACAAGGGAATCGACCCCAGTGTTCTCAACAGTTCCCTCAAAAAGCACATAGCAAAAGGTGCGCATCAGGGCGAAAGACGCCTCAACGACTTCAGCGCGGAGCCGACGGACCGGCTCAACCCTCACTTTGCGGAGACTATTGAGCAGCTGAAGGAAACCACAGCCGAAAATGGTACGCCCAAATAAAACCATTGGAATCTGAAGGAGTATTGACACGTACACAGACGCGCCGGCTGAAGAAGGAGAATCAAAGTGAACGTGCTTAGCTGCTCGTAAGCAGCGTTGCAGCCGTCACGTTGAACCATGTATTACTATCAGTCATGTAATCCTGAAACAGTGGAATCGATCTTTTGGAGGATCAGCAGACGATCATAAGCACACTAATACCGAGTGATTCCGAAAGCCATCACAAAGCGGGATGAACGCGACGTTTTAATGGAATGAGAGTCCGCTGCTCATACCAGCTTTTCGAGCTGTTCTCTGGACTCTTGGACAACCGCGTCCATATGCTTGATCCATTGTTCTACCGTCAGCGCGGATGCCTTTTTGCCGTTAACCCCATTGGGTTGTGGACGATGTTGTGTCGGTGATTCCGGGGGAGGTCGTGAAGAGAATCGGACACCTCGCGCAATGGCGTGCGCATGGGCGAGAACAGGTAAACGTCGGAGAGCGCGCCCAGAAAGGCCCTATGAATGCTGAGTTAGCTTCGTGACCATTTCTTGAGCTGAATGTATGCATACCTTGCACTTTTCAGACAATGTCCACAGCAAGTTGGACACGTCCCACTCTCGTTGTCCAGCCATGGCAAGTCGGTTTGAAGTATTTGACACGAGTCGATTTGGCACAGGCTAGCGTATATTTGTAAGTATGAAACACGAACGACTGGAGGCTGGCTGACCAATTGATGAACAATCCCTTTAGACATGAGCTCGATCAAGCAACTATGCAACATGTCGTAGATAGCTTCCGTAGGAGGCAAACCGATGTACCGCACAATGTCTGCTCTGTCTCTGAATGCAGGATCTAGCAGGGGTATATGAGATGGTGAGTACTCTTGTAGAACGGGGCTCACCAATAGCCGTCACAAGATTACTCGTGGACATAAACAAGACGTTCTTCTTGTGCTTGAGTTTGTCTAACTGTGTGAGGAGCGCGTTCACAACGCGAAGGGCGTCACTCGGCTCTTGGCCAGATATCGCCCCAGCCCTCGCCGCGGTCAATGACTCCACCTCGTCAATCAGTACCACAAGGAACACGTCTTCGTCTTCAGCCATTTCAGAGACAGAGGCGAATAGCTTTTGAACGAGCTTTCCAGATTCGGAGAACCATCTGGAGAAGAGAGAGTGGGAATTGATCTCAAGAAGACGACACTGCGTATAGCTGTGACAAAATGCCGTCAATATCGATGCTGCACGCGGTGCTATTGTGCATTACCGTTCGGAGAGTCGTATCGAAAGCTTCTGCGCCAGAGCTTTACATAGCGATGTTTTACCTGTACCTGGTCTGGAAGTGAATTAGAACAGACTCCATCATCTAAGAAATACACTTACGGTCCGTGAAGGAGAACGACCCTTATGAAGCAGGGTCAGCATAAACAGCACCAGCATTCGATGATTCGACTCGCCTATTCCACGCAATCAGGTTGGCTTATTAAACATGTCAGATGGCGAAAAACTCTTTTAGATCCTACTCACAATCAATGTTTGCCTCAGACAGCAAGAATGTAGCGTAAAGATAGTTTAGTAGATGAGGTTTGACGTCGTCATCATAGACTAGACTGAGTGCTATTAAGTCTTCCAAGAAGCTTGGGACGTGCTATAGCTGTACTAACCTATCCCAAAGCGTATCCCATTCTATGCATGGCAGTTCGGTGACTGTCGCAGCAGTAACATCTTCTTTAGAGTTTCCTGTGGAAAGGTCGTCCTGTTCACAGACAATAGGCTGATAAACGTGAATCTCCAGGCAAGCACGGGCCATTTCTACTCGATTCCTGGGGCTGGCTGGGGAAGGCCATCGGTCAAATTTTCACGCGTCAAACACGCGTAAGTCTCTTCTGAAAGTACTCACAAGTCTCACAAGCGGCTATTCTATCGACATTCTGTTCAAGGCGAGCTTCCGATTCCCACCCTGTGATATCGCTCGGTACGAACAAGACTTCATCCTGTGAGAGATGATCTAGAACAAGTTGCTTGATGAAATCAACGCGCGCTGTTGACCGTTTCTTTAGTCGAACTTCCACGTGCACAGTGTGCAAAATGTCTAGCTCGTCTTCATCAACGAGACGACTGTCTTGCATTGTGATTTCCAAAGACTCTACAGGAGGCGACGTGACGGGGCGAGAAGTCATTTGGGATGCAGAAGTGGCGAAGGCCAAGCTTGCAACTTTGTGCCTGACCTCCTTCATGGAGCCAACGAACGAACAGAAACGCGGCTTCAGAGCTGTGAGGATTTATTTTGGTGTAATCACTATAAACTAAGTGGAATATCTTCATTCATAGATATCAGACAGTCATCTCGATCGGGACCGTCCCACCAAAAGGATTCGCAAGTCAGAGGATGTACGTTACCTCGTTTTAGTCTCTTTATCCTTTCGAATGTCCTAAATGACGCGTCGTGGTGTGATTTAGGCAAATGCAGACGCAGCAAGGAACGCGAGTCAACCACTTCCTTTTGGCTTCAATGTTGCAGGCCGACTAATGCAGGAAAGACCCATATCATCTTCTGTGCCCCAAAGTATTATTGAATTCTCCGAAAACGAGGTGATAACCATATAGGATTGTGTGGCCAACCACTAATGTCATCGACCAGTCTATATCTATTCGATATCGCAAGCAAGGGCCGCATCGTGCACGGCCGTCTGATTTTCCTCTACCAATGAGATCTATTTCACACCCTATACAGCTACCTGCATCTGTGACGCGGTCCACTCAAACCGAACCTGAGGCTCCAGCTAGCGCAGAAGTGGCTGGTCTCCGGAGCGCTTCACAAGAACGAGAACTTTCTCTTGCAGACGAACGATCTCGAATTTCTAGACGTCCATCTGATGCTATATCAGAACCTGCTTACGACGCTCAAGTTACTGGTAGCATTGATATTGGGGAACCTGCTCTTCTTGGCGATAACGGTCTCCACCACGACTATATCCAGTCTACAGGTCATGATTTGCGCATTCAAACTGACGCTTCCGGGAATTGTTTGGCGAAACGTTCGTCTACAACCTCTGAAACAACGCCGCAGCTATCCACTCCCGCAGATGTTCCCAGTCAAGTTCTCACACCATCCAATCCCGTCATCGAATCTTCTGACCCATTGTCACTTGTACCATCTTCTCCATTCGACTCAACGGCCAACGTGAGAGTAGAGAACACAAACCCATTCTCCAATTCAGGTAGTCAGCAAGCTGCTGCTAACATCAAAGGAGCTGTTCCTGGAAACTCAGGTGGGGACATCGTAGGGAAAGTTGAGTTGCCAAATGTGAAGAGCAGCACGAAGAAAGAAAACATTTACCCAAAGCGCGAAGCTGATATCAAGCCTTCCAAGGCCGAAGACACGAAATCCAACCTGAAATCGCACGAAGCATCATCGAACCTTTCCAAAGCGTCGCCGAACCATCCAAGCATCCCCAGTCAGACTCGCTCGGCCAAGAAAATACGCACACCATTTCGCTCACCCCTCTTTAACAAGACACTGGCTAGCAACCAGCAGCAGCTGAGTAGTGACGGGCCGCCTAGTCGTGCGATACAGAATAACTTGAGCTCTGCGTTACAACTGGCAAAGGTCACCCCTGAGCTGAAAAAGCGTGGCGCGTTGAGTAGGATCAAAGGCACCGGGACTACGGCAGCGAGGGCAGCCTTCAAGTCACCCCTTCATCCTGGTAAAATGACCAGCGGGTTGCCAAAGCCCACAGCCAACGTACCATCCTCGTCTCGCAAGAGCACGACGACCTCGCGCAATGATACGGCACAAAATCGCTTGCAGTTGCTACGTCGTGCGGTGATGATCAAAGAGAGCGGAGAAGACGAAAAGCTGGAGGTTCTCGTGGTCAAATGGAAAGAGGTTGCAAAGGAGGTCGCCTGGGAGTTGTGGGGGCTCGTAAAAGAGGGAAATGTTGGTGAAGGTGGAGACTCGCGTTCACTTACTGGTCCTCAGGCTGGTTCTGGCGATAGGACTCTCAACCCATTCGGCGGAAATGCTATGTGGGGAGGTTCTGGATTCGATGCTGAGATGTCTGGTCGTAACGAGGGTCAGTCTAATTGGGGCTGGGATGATGCTGGAGAAGAGAGAGATGGCGCAGCAGAATTTGCAGGTGCTAGCGATGGGATGGAAGAGGCAGGTGCTCCAGAGGATGAAGATGTGGATACCAAGGTCGAAGAAAGGAGCATGGGTACCATGCTGCGACAGCTGGGAATCGCTGAAGAGACGCTTGGTTGGGATGAAGAGGAAGGTGACTTTAAAGAGCTGGCAGCTTGATGCGTATGGGGTTTCGTCTGACTTTCTTGACAACTGGCAACATAAACTGTAGCACGAAAAAATAAATCAAATTCCAATACTGTCTATTGTAATGACGGTTTTGCGTATTGAATACTATTGATAGCAAACTCTGGTGGTGCCTTCGGGTTTGACTGGTAGACAAGTCAGAAGAAATTGATAAACCAAGGCGAAATCACTAACAGACTGCCCACGAGTGCTTCCCGTTAATCTTTTGTCTCTATGCATCATCATTTCGTCCCACTCGTCGATACCGTATCGCGGTGGCTGTTTATCCATCAAAGGTTAGGGCTCAGGAGTATATATTGCGCTTAGAAGAGTAACAAGCCTTTCCATCATTGTTCAAAGTCCTCGCTGTTCTGAAGAGAGTGCCGCCGACAGTAAACATTGTGGTCATAAGCACTGCAAGGCGGAATAGAAATGCGTTCAACATCTCATAATCAGCATTTTAAAGCGTAATTTAGAAAGATGAAAGCTCACCGACGGGAAGGACAGCCTCCCATGGAACCGGCATCGTTGTCGAAAATGGAAGAGTTCAAGGTGTGACCTTATCACTTGTCGCCGACCTCGACAGCCAAGCCAGAAACAAGACCACGTTGTATTCGATTATTTCTTTATTTCTATCACAGTACTAGTTCCTGTTAGTCCCCAGTGATGTCAAGTATGGGTAAACGAGAAACGCCACTGCGAATATTAATCGGTATGTGTGCTATCAAATTCTTTAGGTATATGGAACGAGTCTTTCGCTTTTTACTGATTTCTTAATTGCGTGACCGGTTAGTGGGTGCCGGGGCTGTTGGTCTATTTTATGGATCTCGCCTTCACCAGCCCCAGAGCAACGTTCTTGTTTCTCTGGTGTGCCGATCGAACTACAACGCTATCAAGTCGAACGGTGTCAAGCTCCAGACGCACAGTTTTGGCGATTACATATTCCACCCAGAGCATGTATTCAATTCCGTACAGGCCGCAGACTGCATAGGTCACTGGGACTATGTCGTCGTGACCACAAAGGCACTTCCTCCATCTGATGCTTCCAAGTCTGAAGCGAATCTCATACGACCTGTGGTTTCGGAAGGGACGACGATTGTCCTCATACAGAATGGCATAGGAATAGAGAAGCCGTATGCTGATGCATTCCCATCAAACGCTCTATTGAGTACTGTTACAGTTGTTAGTGCTGAGCAGCTCGAGCAAGGGATGGTCAGACAGAACAGGTGGACGCGGATAAGTATTGGACCATGGAACAGCGCGGGACCGAAAAGAGGCGAAGAACGAATGAAGGAGTTTGCGGATATCCTGAAAAGTGGCGGTGTGAAAGATGCAGAGATGTACGACGAGAGAGGGCTCCAGTTTGTACGGTGGCACAAGATTGCAGTACGTACGCTTCGCCTTTCACCGTTTCTCTATGAAACTCACACAATGCCAGATCAATGCCTCCTTTAACCCGTCATCTGTTCTGTCTAATGGTGCTTCCAATAGCGGCATGGCGGCAGATCCGTTATTAAAGACTCATATCCTCGGCACCATGTACGAGGTACTTCGACTGGCCGAGGTGGTCCTACAGTCTCCGTTGCCGTCTAAATTTGCTACTCCGGAGAAAATCGTCGAGAGCTCATTGCGAAACACTGCCAAATCGGAGGGAGAGGCGTCGCGGCCTTCGATGTGGTACGACTGGGCGGGTGGCAAGCCTCTAGAACTGGAGGTAATCCTAGGAAACGTCGTTCGAGAAGCTGAGAGGGTTAATGTGGAGGTTCCAAGAATCCAGAGCATGTATGCGCTGCTCTATATGGCCCAGAAGAGACGGGATGATGCGAATAAGAAAGCCAAACTGTAAACTATTTCATCAGATATGATTTGCTTGATGTGAACTAGGGCACGTGCTTATTTTAAATTAAGCGCGCGCCGCCGGGCCTGATCCGTCATTCGCACCAAGACATTCGCACTGCCGGTGTCTAACTTGGCCTCTCCCTCATCCACTGAGACGATTAGGATGAGTTCGAGTTCGTTCATCAGCCTCGTAGCCAGAGCTGGTAACTCCTCTGCTCCAGACCAGGTGCGTATCGCGTTTCCTGGTACATGCAGCTTCGGTTTGACGAACAGGATTACATTTTACAGGGCGGAGTGTTATCTGGCTTGAATCCTGTGGCATTTACTACCTCTGATCCAATCCGACTATGGATTGTGCAAATCGGTACGTAGTTTCAGTTTGAGCGAGCAGGTGGCCTGAGGCTTTCCACAATAGTTATCATCATCCTGATGGCCCAACTCTTGGCGCTCGTTCTTGGGCGTATCAGGCAGCCTCGTGTGAGTTCTGAATTCCCTTTACCCCTGAACCGAGTTACTTGGGCAGGAGCGAAACTGTATTGACCAGCCTCATGTCCCTCTTGTCTTATCGACCCATAGGTCATCGCAGAAGTTATTGGTGGCATTATTCTTGGGCCAACGGTCATGGGCCGCATTCCAAACTTCAGCGCAAGCATTTTCCCAGACGTTTCTTTGCCTTACCTCAATCTCACCGCCACGGTCGGGTTGGTGCTGTTCCTGTTTCTCACCGCGTTAGAAGTCGATGTTCGCATCATTCAGCGTAATGCAAAAAGCTCCACTCTCATTTCCCTTGCCGGCATCGCTATTCCCTTTGGAATGGGAGCCGGGATTGCCGTTCCAATCTACAACACTTTCGTCAATCCAAACGTCAATTTCAGCTACTTTCTCCTCTTCACTGGAGTTGCCATGAGCATCACAGCCTTCCCGGTACTCTGCCGCATTCTGACCGAGCTGAAGCTCTTGAATAACCACGTCGGCGTGATAACTCTCAGTGCTGGTGTCGGAAACGATGTTGTGGGTTGGGTTCTGTTGGCACTTACGTATGTCTTTCACCAATAGTCAAGTTTTATAGCTGATCCCTTCTGCAGTGTGGCTCTGGTGAACGCATCTGGGGGCCTTACGGCGCTATATGTGTTCCTTTCATCTGTTGCGTGGACACTATTCCTACTCTTCCCAGTTAAATGGGTATACTATCGGCTTGCTGTCAAAACTGGGTCGATCGAGAATGGAGGGCCTACTCCTGCGATGATGATAATTACCTTGCTCATTGTCTTCATCTCAGCTTTCATGACTGACATCCTGGGTAAGCACCAATTTATCTTATTCATGGGGGTTCCTAATATCTTCCAGGTGTTCATGCGATTTTCGGAGGGTTCATTGCTGGACTGATCATTCCACATGAGGGAGGATTTGCGATTTCTTTGGTAGAAAGATTCGAGGATCTCGTTACACTCCTTCTGATCCCCATCGTAAGAGTATTCATTCTTTTTCATCGTTATTAGTCCCTGACCTCCCAAAGTACTTTACACTTTCCGGCCTTAAGACAAATCTAGGCCTCTTAGATACAGGTATCACATGGGGATACACGATTCTTCTCTGTGTCGTCGCTTTTGTCGGAAAATTCTTTGGCTGCGCTATTACCGCAAGACTTTGCAAGTTTACCCTCCGCGAATCAAGTGCCATTGGTCCGTAATTTTTATGGTCTCATTCACGCCTGTTTGACAGAAACATATCAGGTGTCTTGATGAGTTGTAAAGGATTGGTGGAACTAATCGTGCTCAATATTGGTCTTCAGGCCAATATTCTAGACCAGCGATTGTTCTCGTGAGTTTATTTCCGCCATGTCCAAGACGATACTGACCCTTGACTTGCAAGTATGTTCGTTGTCATGGCTCTCGTACTCACATTCGTCACCACTCCACTTGCACTTGCCGTCTACCCCCCAGAACACCGAATCCCTCAGGTCCCACTGCATCGCGAAGTGAAAAAGGGAGAGGAGGAAAAGGCCATTGAGCGAAAAACGGAACCAAGTGAAGATGGCTTTAAGTCGCGATTCTCCGTCATTCTGAACAGGATTGAGCACCTTCCAGCGATAATGACGTTGACCCAACTTTTACAACCATCACAGTCCTCATTCGGAAACAGTACTTCGCAGTCTTCCGAAGGCGGCGGCCCGGCCCCTATCGACCTAAACGAAAAGGTTGTCACCTTGGACGCTATCCGCCTGATCGAGCTTACCGAGCGTACTTCAGCCGTGATGCAGTCCTCCGAGGCCGATGAAGTTCTTCAGAGAGATGCCTTGGCTTCAATCTTCCAAACCTTTGGACACCTTAATTCCATTTCGGTCTCCGCTACCTTGTCCGTAGTGTCCCATGAAAGCTTCCCCGCGAGCGTCGAATCTCATGTGCACGAGAAGGACTCTGACATGGTGATCATTCCCTGGCATATCTCTGGGGAGGATGCTTTGCCAAGCGCGGTTAGCTATAATCCATTTGACGGAGTCTTTGGGCAAGGGAGAGCTGCACCAAGCGAAAAGGCATCCTCCGTGATGTATTCACAGTTTGTGCGTCGCGTATTTAGCACTGCACCCGCCGATGTCACCCTTTTCATCGACCGAGGTGTATCGCATGTTGGTGGACGAGGCACTAGCGCGGCCCAACATATCCTGGTTCCTTTCATGGGAGGTCCTGATGACCGTATCGCTCTCGAATTTGCCGTCCAGTTTTGTGCAAACCCTCACGTCACCGCCACTATTTTGCGCATTAAGAAAGTCGAACAGGATGCCCTTTCCCCTGTCGAAACCGGTACTGTGGAAACAGAGTCCAAGGGTCCCCATGCACAAGGAAATGTCACGACTGTCATGTCCACGTCCGGTTTCCCAGATACCATCTACGCCCTTCCCACCACGCAAACTCGCATGGAGTCAGAGAACGCGGACAACTTGATCTTTGCTCGTTATGCGCCAAGCGCAGGAGACAACACTCCAGCACTCCCGAACCGCGTCAAGGAAGCTCTGACGAGAGTGAAATTCGACACGACAGCCACTGCAGACCCTCTCCATAAATTACTCGAATACGTCAATTCCGAACGGACGGCATCCGGGGATGGCAAGCGCAATTTGTTGGTACTCGTGGGCCGTGGAAGAAGAATGGCTGCCGAGTCTCACCATGATGAGATCAAAACGATCATGCAGCAAAATGATGCAAAGAATGCCGGTGTTGGAGGAGAGACGTTGCGGACTGTCGGCGACATGGCAGCCGCTCTTCTCGTCGGTACAAAGGCCAGTGTGTTGGTGATGCAAGCTGCCTTGCCCAGCACGGATAATTGAAGCAATATAGAGCGAATCTAGTGCCTGGTTTAATCGACAGATAAAAGGCTGCGGTGCTATACATGCGTCCCGACAGTACGATTAAATCTGTAAATACAATGCTACGAATCTAATGGTTGATGCACAGTTTAGTTTCACCAAAAACATTATTTGATACTTAGTCTACATTTCACGCTGAAGAAACTCTATGAAAGCCGCGTCTTTGTCCTCGAAGTCGGCCTTTTCTAACAAGCCGTAGCGCTTGCCAATAAGTTGCTCACTCAATGCGGTCTGATAGTGCCTCCCACTGTCACCGGACTCCAAAAAGACGCGGCACTTGGTTATGATCCCGTGCTTCGCGGTTATCTCCACAACCTTCACGTATGGTCAGCAAAGACGGATAAAAGAACCACAAAGCACTTACAATATGCGTGCCATTATGCTCCCAAGATATGGTATGGTCAAACTCCAAGGTCTGGCCATATTTCCATTCCCAACTCTGCGGGCCTTGTCAGTGTATGGTCTTATATGGTACGTGACACCCGCCTCGAGCTCCTTTATACTCTTGGTCACAAATTCTTGTTCCACTGGATACTTTCCGCCCATCAATCCTTTTTCAGTCACGGTCGTCACATTTCCATTCCCGCCAAACATCGTGTCAAATGACTCGACCAGCGTCTGGATAAACTGAGTCTGGTTGATTTCAAAGTCCACCATTTCGGATATATTCTTAACAGGAGATCGAACAGAGGCAACAGAGCGCCCGACCATCGTATCCTTGGTGTTCCGCAAAACCTCACCGAGGAGGTCAAGCCTGGAATTGAGCAGCATTGTACCATGATGGTATGCTCTTGTATTGATAATCTTGTATGCCGATCCAGAGACGTATTGGACATGGCAAAATATCGTCAGTCTAGTGTGCGCATAGTAGGAACAAAACACATATCTTGTATTCCCCCACGCAAACGTCATTCCTATCATTGATCCAGGCTCCCGGTACTTTGAGCCGCTTCAATGTCTCGAGAGCTAGCTGAGTTCCTTTCTTCCGCTCAAACGACGCCCTTGGCATATGCAACGAAAAGTTGATGTTTCCGAGGTCCTATCGTGTAATCAAAGGATCAGACACTCGCATTTGTGTGGTCTCCGAGTAAACTTACGTGGTAAACGGTTCCACCACCACTCCGTCTGCGTATGAAGGGAATTCCAGCTTGTTGAAGCGCGGTATGGTTAATTTCTTTCCACGGGTTCTGAACAGAGAACGTTAGATATAACTCGCAAAGAGGGAAGGCCCTTGCCTGATTTCTTCCAATGACTACACAAGGTTCGTTCTTGTAGACCAGGAGAAGAGGGGTGTCGGCAGGGGCCTTACGAAAGAGTCTGAGAAGTGTGGTTATTGAAAACTATAGGAAAGGTAAAAGAATGATTTCACGCACAATTCTTCGAGGGATAAGTTAAAAAGTGGCGAAGGACTCAATGAAAGATAGACAGAAGACATCTCTGCCAACGGTACTGTGCTTGATGTCGCATTATACCGAACTGATTGTATAAAATTATGTCGAAGAATTAGATTCGCATGTTTCGTGAATTTACAAGACCGTGGCACAAGGGTGCGGTAGGGGAGAGGAGCAAGTTGCATTATAGCGCTGGAGAAGGATCTCCATTGGGGTCATATACATTCGCGAGACTTGCATGGGAGTATATAGTACGATGAGAGGTCAGGTAAGAGTTTATACATAAAGCTTTGGTTGATAGAAGGCTCCCGGACTTCACTATGCTTCTTCGTCATTCTCATCCTCCACCAAGGTAGCAAACTTGACCTGGACTGGTCGTAGAGAGCCTATATGTGCGTACATCAGTTACAACCATATACGCGAGGCCATGTCTAGCTACTGACCGTCTGTATTTCGGAACTTGACATAAGCCACCTCCCATGCCTTGGTGAACACATCCCGCATTCTCTTCTCTCCATCGATGATTTCAAACTCTAACCTGTGGCTAGAACCTTCTGCCCCGCCATCCTAGCCGCTTACATGTCAGTGATGCAGACTTGGGGAAAAGGTAGCCGATGATACACATACCTTCTTCGTTTTACGACCGACACAAATCTCAAAATCATCCGTTGTACTGACACTTGGGACGTCCTTTTCGTTTGGAAACTGCGTCAGCGCCGAGAGGACTTTGGCCTTTACTTCATTAAAGGTCATTTCTTGTGGACATGGGAAGAGTATTGTCGTCTTCATTTCGGCGTGTGCGATACGATGATCGAGTAAGTATTTCCAAGTGACATGAGGTGTGGCAAGGCAGTTGGCGAGCACGGGTAGCAGTCGAAAGTATGTAATATGATTAGAAGAGCTGCATTACACTACTTTGATCGCATACCTTGTGGGTTTTGACCATCAATTGGACGGCTTTATAACGACTTCGGTACTGCATCGCAATCTCAGTCACCAGCACAATAATGCGAGTATTTCCTGATACAAACCATATTAGATTATGTGGATTGTACGTATGTAGGCGTCTTCTGAAATGTATGGTAATGTCAAAGTCGAGGTGTTGCTTTGTTCTTCGACCTCTTCCAACGACCAACTATCCTTTTCGTCGACGTTGGTCCGTTTTTATTTGAACCACTCGTCTTCAAAAACTCCAGCTAGTTCAATATGAGTCACTATGGCTTTCCAGACCGCGGGACGCCGTACAACAATCCTGCGCCGATGCCAAAGACGGTGCCGCATGTAGACGAGATAGGAGCGACGAGTGCACCTTTGAAGAGTGCAAGTTTCTTTATCGGCGAAAAGTGCAAAGAGTTCAACGGTGAGCCCCCTCTTTCGTTCCCATTCGGGGTCTGGTGACGGTGCATATGCTAGCTTGCCGGCTTAGTGGCTGGATATAATGCAGCATGAATCGCTGTAACGGTGCTCATAAGACATGTTTGATATGCTCCGAGAGCCTGTACCACACTGTTTCATTCTTTTGTGCTTCTGTATCAGCTGATGGATCGAGAACTGACGTTATTGTTCACAGAGGACTTTATGCTATGTAAATCCAAGAACCCGTCCGAGAAATGCCTTTTGGAAGGTAGAAGAGTGACCCGGTGTGCGGCTGACCTGTACGTACATTCACACCCGTGCTCGTTTAAAAAACCACGTTTGGCTGACTATAGCTATGCTCGGAACAATCCGATTTATGACATAAATCTAGGCTTCAGAAGATGCAGGCATCGTGCGCAAAAGAGTTTGAGAGCCATTGGCAGTGCCTCGAAATGAACAACCAGGTGGGTATATTTGGCAGCTGGGAGGTCCCAAGACTATGGGTCTCATGCGTTTTACAGGAGTTTTACCCGTGTCGGAAAGTAGAGAGGCCACTGAATGCGTGCATGTTCACAAAGCTGGCAAGTCCCTCTTCTAAATCCAATCAACGATGCAAATGTGCTGACGCCACTTTAGGGTCTCAAAAAGACAATACCGGGGACACCCAAGGGGGCCACACCCATTCACGAAGTAGAAAACCCTATCCACCAGCCTTTACTAAAGTAGTGAGGTACAAACCCCCCTGGTGCATCTGTTTGCTCGCGTGTCGCTCTTGCCTATAGTATGACAATAGAGCCGATTAGAATTGACAGACTCTCGAAGATGTAGCAGCGCTTCGTCAGCGCTCCCGTCAGATTTGCTGGGAGTTTGCTATAAGCAACCAGCTGGTGACCTGTTTCCGGCTCTTTGCGAGCGTATTGGTAATTACATTGAGTTGTGGCTGAAAAAGGGATTCTACACATTTTGCCACAGTTCTCCATTCGTCATTCCGATGGTGACTTCCTCCGATCAGTGTAAGGGCGCCACCGCAAATGGTGTGGTTGTTTCCTTTTTTTCCTTTGGTTTGCTTTGTTTTTTTTTTTTTTTTTTGGGGGGAATGACTAGGTGAGACATGCTCCAGCACTGGCAGTGAATACAATGATGGCTGGGACGTTATCCCGATAGCGGCAATCTGTAAATTTGGGGAGCCGGTTGTTTTTAGATGAGCGTAAGAAGATCCTGGGATTCGCTCAGTGGAGGCAAATCCGCTGGTACTTCTCCCAAACGGCCTGACCGAGCTTCATCCCGTTGCAGGCCCGTATTGTATAACTTCATTATTAAATTAAATTGCTCAGTCTGCGGAATCAAAGGCTATTGAGCATGCCTGGAGAGCCCTCCCTGGTAGCCTGGGCACCCTCTAGCGGCGGAAATTCGCAAGATGCGGAGAGGCGACAGTTGCCAGTATTGTCCGGGTTTGTCGAAAATGACGAGATAAATTATTGAGCCGAAGCTTGGTCTGCTGAGCCTCGAGGTTGGGAATTTCGATAGACGGGAGCTTACATGTCCCTGAGTGATCGTATTGGTGGGGGGGCATTGCATTTCAACTCAGTTTCAAATTTTTTTAGCAACGCGCCGACCGAAGAGTTAGCATAATGCCTTGCTTTGTTTAAACATTTTCTTTCTCCTCCTCTTCCTTCTCCTCGCCCTCCCACCATGCCATCCCTCCACGACTCGCTCACGTCCTCCGCCAGCTTGTCCGTTGACAATGACGGCTTTGAGATTGTGTCCGTCATGTCAGACAACGACTTGCACCAGACCACCGAACTCTTGTACAATTCTCACCCAAACTTTCTTAATGGTGGGCCCCACGGCGGCGGTGGTTATCTCGGGCGCCAACACAGTCACACGAGCGAGCTCCAACTCCCTCAACTCCCGCCAGAGCCTGTCCCCGCGCCAGGCGCGCTTGAACGGTTCGATACCGCTTGTTTGTCCCCAGAGGACGTCCAGAGCTTTGTGCGACGATATGTCGATGGTGAAGACTCTGAGAACGAGGAGGAAGAAATGAAAGAACCGCAGGCTCAGCCCGCTTTGGACGAGAGTTTGGCAATTGGAACACAACAAGATGCTCTAAAGGGTTATAAGATTAACAAACCACCGACGATGAGACCCGTTAGAGTGTACATTGCCGCTCTGTACGATGTGCTTCACCCAGGGTACGTTCCCTCTTCTTGCGGAAGCAATCCCCGAATCATATTACTGACTTTACTCTTTCAGACACGTTCTCAACCTTCGTCAAGCGAAATACTCCTTCCCTTCAGTCCACCTTCTCGTCGGTGTTTACGAACACGCGCCCTCGCATGCCCCAGCAATCTTCAGTCACCTCGAGCGTCTCGAAACAGTCCGACACATTCGGTACATTGACGAACTCATCCCCTCCGCACCAACCATGCTCACCGAATCGTTTATCCGCGAATGGAACCTCGATTACATTGCATACGAAGAAGACACGCCCTGGGCCGATCCAGGTTATCAACTCGCCCGCCGGCTCGGCAAATTTTTACCCCTCCGCGGAACCGGCGCCATCTCGACCGGAGAGGTCCTCCAACGTCTCAGAGGCGAAGGCGAGAGCAGGAGCACAAGCGCACTCGGTTATCATTCCAAGGATCCAACACTTACCACTGGTTCCAAAGGTCTTGCGCCCAGCGGTCACAGTTACCCGGAATTCACACCACTCACCCCGGCTTCGTATCATGGGGACGCGGGCGAACAAGATTCACCCCCGCCTCCAAATCCAATAGAACTTCTCGATCCGTTTACTAATTGAGCCTGTGCCCCTCTCACGAAAAATGTCTCGGTCACCCTTATCAGGTCAAGTATGGCGATATGGTCCCGATATCGCGACGTTCTCCGGCTTTTCAACAATTATGCACTATCGTATTCGGTTCTGGCAACGAATTGACGACTCTTTGGTACCTATGCGATACCGTTTTCCCTACCCACAATTTGGCTTTTAGCTTGTACATATGCCAATTTTGTACGATTTCTTAATCGGCTGGTGTTTTTTCTTGTACGTGTACATAAAAAAACTCCTCAAAAATGCAGTCTCGTTTTTTTGTTTTGGGAGAGCGTTTAATTGGCTTGGTTTTTCTGGTGGCTTATTCCATTAGGCCCCTTGCCGTTGATTCGGCCTTTTCAGTGCTTCTTGGCTGTTTTTGCCGTGCCAATCCTCATGTCTACCCGTCGGAACAACATTGCGAGCAAGAAGAAACCGAACATGGCAGTCGAAACAGTCAATGGTTTGGCAAGGTGGGCTTTTACTGGCACCGTATATGTGACCTAAAACGCGATGAGAATGGTGCGTTAAGATTAATAGGAATGGGACCTACATATACCATTCCGGTGTGTTGATCCGTCAACGAAGACGACCTGAGGACGACTGCGGGACGCCCAATGGTATCGAGGTAGGTGATATGTGTGTACTTGCTCATAGCGTCAACGGGGAATGGAGGCTCCACATGAACGTTCCTATAAGAGTGATGAAATTAGCCATTAGTCACCTTTCGAAGGAGTAAACTCACTCTGCACCCTCGGGAAGGACAAACGTAAAGGTAGCTTGATCGACAGCTGCGCCAGGGACAGGAGTCATGAATGGCACACCGACGACATACTTTCCAGTCTTCTTATCAAACGTCGCCGAGTCGCCGAGTGGGGCATCCCATCCAAGCGTATAGGTATAGTTCCATCCACCGAGCAGGGGGTAGCGTGGGCGGATCTCCATGAAAGAGGAAGCCGCAGAGGAGCGCTTAGTGTTCGATTTGGGCTTGGGGGTTTGTCGGTAACGAGAGGTCGTCACGTTGCCAATCGAGTCGTAATAGTATGGCTTGTGGATCCCCGCTGGGAGTTGGAGTGTCAGGTGAGTAAGGACTTGAGTAGAGGGCTTGTTGAAGTAGCGTGACTGTTGGAGCTCGAGGCGGGAAAAGTGGCCCTTTAACCTATGGGTCGATCAGACGGGGATCAGTCTTACAGAGAGGAAAAGAAAATGGCTTACTGGGGTCCGTCATTACGGATGTGTACGCTGTCTTGAATGTTCAGGTTGTCTCCCCAGTGGCTGATCTCTGCTGAGCGATCCAAGGAGACTACGGAGATGATTGGGCTATCGTATTCGTAGTGAACAGTCAATAACTTTTGGTTTTCACGTTGGAAAGGGAGTCCAGTAGTAGGAGGCAGGTCCTGGAATGGGCCATAGGTGATTACAGCACCGCTCCTGGTCGCGACAGAGTCCGCGGTCGTGCCAGCGTATTTGGAGAGTTCGGCGGGTGCAGAAAACGATGTTACTTTTGGGGACGGTGCCCTATAGGTCGATAAGGTCAATAATTTTCATAGGTGCTATTCACGGGTAGCGACGTACCTAATTTTGGTACGCTCCGAAAGGGTGCGATAAGGGGACAGAATGTAGGCTTCTGTAGAGAATTTGAGCAATTGAGGATCTGCTTGCTTGATAGATTCTGGGAAAGGAGTCGAAGCATGCGAAAGGATGGAATTGACGACAATCGTGGCAGTCGCATCCTCCGCCATGGGTGGTAATTCGACCGAATACAAGTAAGCATTGCTAGTAAACATGAGCGACATGTCTTAATACCATTACTCGGATCCTCACCTCTTCTGGTTGAAGCCAAACTTTTCCAACTTGAGCGTTTCCTTGCTGCCCTTGAGCTTGACGTCCATCAAGGCCGTTTTCTCTTCGTCTAGCTCAGATAGAGCAAGTGTATAAACATTTGGACCCAGTTCTCCGAGCGCTTTGATGGCAAATGTGGTCGTGACGTGGGTCAGTGACCCGCCGAGTTCAATGGTTCGCTGCACATTCGTATTCTCAAATGAACGCATTGATGTCGATGCACATTGAGCTGAATGAGCGGTCAATGCTGCTGCCAGCAGCCAATGGATTAATCCCATGGTCGAAGTGGTCTGGTCGAAACTTTCAAGCTCGATTGAATGGTCCGCTGCGCATCAGAAATCTCATTTTATTTGCGTATTTCAGGCTCAAAACTCAGTGGTTTGCAAAGAGGGAACGTGACAAGGTAGAGGGATTAAAAATGCATGTACCGAGCTTGGCGGAGTAAAGTACACAAGGACTATTGATAAATCACGAGCACTTTCTACGAGTCTGAGCTGCAACCGCGACATCCTAATGAAAAAGATCAGTCCTACGTGCTAGAGGAGTGGGGTGAAAGACACTTGCCGCAATGGACACATTCAACCACTGTTCCTGCCTTTACTTGAGCCTTTGGAACTCTGCAAATGCAAGTAGAGCCTTGGTAGTTCATATCCTGGGCGAGTCTGTCAGCGGCAACCTTGTAGGAGGGATACCAACGACTTACCTTGGACTGGATGCATCGTACACAGCAAAGCTTCTCATAACCCGGCTTTTTCCATTTGGCAATCAGACTATAGAGGTAGGTTAGGGTGAGCTCGTGCAGGTAAGCATACTCACTTTGCATCCGCGTAGCCTTGCTTTATAAGCCATTCGTAGAGTTGCTTGGAGATAGCTTCTCGCTTATAGTAAAGCTCATAAATGTAGCGGGAGCGTGTATGTGAGACGCGCATTATGGGCCACAATGATTCCGTCTTGCGCTTTCCTTCGTGTGACTCGTTTTCTAGAAGAGAATTAGCACGTAGAAATCATTTGTAGCGAGGTATACATACCAGCATCGCGCATTTTGCGGGCATAATCCTCCAACACCTACAAGCGCCTCTGTCAGCGGAGCACAAACGTTGAGGCCATAACGACGCACGGATTCAATCTCCTCAAATCCTTCCGGAGGTGGCTTTGTACGGCTCGTCCTAATCTTTGGCATTTTAGTGGTCACCGAGGCTGGGTCCAAGGTGAAGAAACAAAACTTCGTCCCCGCCCTTTTGATTCTTTCCCAACTCAACCAACTCGAGCGTTTAGAAAACTTGGCAAATTTCCAAACGCATATATTGATGCTCCCTGTTTGTCAACATTTTCCTTGCACGAGGCCAGCAGCTGAACCAGCATGTCCCCATCTTTACAGACGCGGGCTGAGAAGAAATGCAGCTAGGATATACAGTTTTGAATCTAGCGTTGATATGGGTCAACACCTATGCGACTTTTAAAACGTTAGATCGAAAGTCTGCAGGCAAAAGGTCATCCTCATCCCGCTTTCAACAACGCAATAAACGCGATATGAAGTCGTGTCTTTCAGTTTGGGTTGTTTGGGTATGCACAAGTCTATCTGACCTCGAGTGGAAGTAATTAACTTTTAAACCAGGTTTGTTGGAAGTACCTCGAAGGTGTTGTCGACACGACTATTGGAATATTTATCCCCTTTCTACACGAAATAAAGTGCCTTTTCATTCTTTTACTTATTCTTACACGGCCATGGGTACGTCTCAACCAAAAGTAATTTCGGATTATTGTCCTGATTCCCATCATCCAGGGTGCTGAGCCCTTGGTTCTCAACGTTTTAAGACCGACTATACGACCGTATACGGGTATCATTGACGCATGTCTTCACTGGCTTGAACTCGGTGGTGACTTTGCATTCCTACTCCTTTCCTTACCAAAGCATATGTTGGTGTCTTGGTGGTATTCGGCAGACGAGGAATCGCCCACAGAAACTCAAAAAGATACGAGCGAAGTCAAAGGAAAGGAAGCCCCTCGTACCACAAAGCCTCCATTACCTCTCCCTAAGGTTTCAGATTCGACAAAGGCAACCCCTCCAACAGAGGATGCGTCTGCCGCTACTTTGGCTGCAATTGAAGCACATAGAAAGGAGCAGGAGCAGCAAGCTCAGGATGAAGCCAAACTTCAGGAGATCCAGGCACAATCCGCACGCGACCGCGCCGCACACTTACGCAGAGTCGCTGGACCACAACCAGGCAACGGTACCTCACGAACGCTAGCAACCGCTATGCAAGATGCCCCCGCCTCTGCATTCTCGTCTGACTTGCCCGCTTCGGCCATCAACTTAAGCAAAGGACCGGTCTCTAGTTCGAGAGACCCGATTCGAAAGCAGCCCTCGTTTTCACGACCCGACGTAGCTTCCAGCGTGCGGAATACACGACCCAGAGAAGCAGAAACCAATCCACCCTCGTCAATCTACCCCCGTGCGGCGTTGGCCATGCCTGTTCCAGTACGGATTCAACGTCCCCAGCCAAAGCCAGCAGTCCATGCAAATGTCTCGGCAGCCATTACGAGACCGTCCAATCCACCTCCCCAAATGCCTAGTGTAGTCGTACCAATGAGCTCACAAACGCTCCCGCGACCTCCTCGAACACGCGCTCCTGCCCACCTTTCGCAAACCACGAGTGGCAGGTCAAGCGATACGCTTACTTCTGGTGGTTCCGGAAGTACTTTGCCTGTTAGCGAGTTTGGAATGGGAGGACACCGGAGAGAAAGTGCCGACGACGAGGATACTGCCGACGGAGAATCACAAGAGAGCAGCAGTGCCAGTACGAAGAATCAACGATGGAACGACTTTATGACATCGCTCAAGCAACCCCAGCAGGCTGCTACTCTCCCACGAAGTGCGGGTGGCGCTCAAACGAACGGCAACGCTCGTCGTGATGCTGTGTCGACCACACGGGGTCATGAAGAGAGAGTAGAGAGGATTGCGGGGATGAAGAGGGAGGTGGACGAAAAGCTGCAGCAGATTGCAGCGCACTCGGGAAAGAAATATCCGACCCAACCACAAGATTCTGCTCGTTCTAGAGCCGTTCCTTCCAGAGCTACAAATGGTGGCGAAGTTCAGCCATCTGTCATCGGATCGCGAACCAGGAATAC
The DNA here is from genome assembly GCA_000827415.1 of Serendipita vermifera MAFF 305830. Taxonomy (NCBI): domain Eukaryota; kingdom Fungi; phylum Basidiomycota; class Agaricomycetes; order Sebacinales; family Serendipitaceae; genus Serendipita; species Serendipita vermifera. The sequence goes on along the minus strand of KN824288.1, from coordinate 522,208 downwards.
ACAGAGGATGCAAGTCGATGATTATGACGAGTTTGCTGCTCGGTCTGCCCCTAATGGTGATGGGAAGAAGCGCTCCAGGAAGGTATCAGGACGACTTGCTGCCGAATCATCTTCGGAGGAAGAATCCAGCTCCAACGAGGAAGAGGCAAAGAGGTCACCTAAGAAACGGAAGAAAGACTTGGAACGAGATGACGAGATGGATATCGACAGTGCCACCATGGTCACAGAGAGTATGTTCATTGCCCTTCGGCCCTAATAACTTGATACTTATTATTTCATGTAGGTGTTGACTCAAGGTCGTCCCGACCGAGCCGTGTCGTGAATGTACGAGTCAAGGACAAAATGGTGCCAGTTGTGCCCGCTGTTACTCGCCCTGGAACCGCCAGACCTGTACGGAGTGTGACGAAGAAGCCTTCAGAGCCGGCGATTGTGCCTAGTGTGAGCACTAGGAGTCGAGGGAGGCGAGAGCCTACGTCGTGACACTCTCGAGCCTATACCCTATATTTTTTCTCAGAAAGCAGCTGGGAAACTCGTCTTAACTTATCACTAGATCATCATTTCTGCAGATATACACGAATAGATAGTTATTAATGACATGCGTCACTGAACCCAGAAAAAAATTGTGTCTAAATCATAGCGAGCATGCCAACAGCTGGTCTTCCTCTATTTCTTGCAGCCGCCACGCTGATCATGACGCAGCTCAGAACGAACCCAGCAAACCTATATATGCCGTTACGCGTGTATCAGGCTCCGAGTCGCATGGCCCAGTAAAATGCTGAAAACAAACCTGAAAAAAGCAACTCTAGATATTGACCTTTCTTCCAAAACGGTGCGAGATGACGCAAAAATTGATCGCAAGACTGCGGGGGTGACGGGTATTCGTCGATTGGATGTTTCGCTGCCTACAGAAGAGGACGGTGAGAGGTATGGTCTTGAAGATGCTCCAGTCGATCGAGGCGCAGGTTTGGCCGTTGAAGACATGATGTCGCCGGGAAAAAAAGGTGGCAAGGCGGAGTCTAAATTTGGCTCATTTCGACATGGCCAGTCTAAGGTATCACTTGGAGGGTACATAAACGTCCCAACGGTCATGTCACATCCTTGTGGCTTGTAGGTCAATAGGCACAAATTTAACTTTCAAAGGTGGACTGCATATTTGAACGCCACTAGACTCTCCGAAATTGGCAGAGGGTCTCGTTCCTCCAGTTTCCCGTTCTCTTCCGTCCGCACTTTATCCTAACTCATGGTATATTGTGAAATGAGTAGAACTTAGGGGCTCTCGTGATACGAGAATGGCACAGAAGCAACTATCTTAGATAGCACTATACTGGTGAGATGTTTAGATTGCGACGTCCATTGGCATCAATGAGATACACCTTTGAACGGCTGCTTGGAATGTGACTTAAACACAGCAGATAGATGTGCCGAGCGTGCAAAACTTACAACGGGATTAGTAGCAGGTGGATTTGCGTTTTTGGCTCTCGCCTCTCAGAACTAACAAACAAGTCGGCTGGTATCATCACAATGCACAATGCCCGATATCACAATGCCCGATATTATTACAATGCCCGATAAATCGGATTCCTCCTCGGATCCCCGTTCTGTTACACCGCCGCAACACAAACTCGTAATAGAATCAACACCGTATAGAAAAGACGGAATATCGACTTCTAGTGGCTCTCAGGAAGGCCCCTTGTACGCCATTCTTCTCTCGATCACTTCAATTTGGAGTGGCTGATCACATTCTGCAGCCGCAAGGATCTTGCTCCGTCCCTCTTTGAAGACATGCAGCAGTACCAAAAGGCTTCCATTGATGGATTTCTTTGTGGAATGTTGGAGTTGGTTAGAGAACGGCCTCCGCCCGAAAATGCAGGGTCTCTACAACCTACGACCTCCCACTTCAGCTCGCCCCGGAGTTCCTTGGTCGACCTTTACAGCTTAATTCAATCTGTAGGAGTGCCGATTGCCAATGAGTTTTGCGACATGGTGGGTCGGGAACTTCTTGAGACATTGTGAGCCCTCTACAAATATCATGACCCGATTCCTGACTTTTCCGAGTTAGTTGTAAAGAATCTGTGGGAACGAAGGGTTATCTCACTTTTTGCAAAATTGTAAACTCGATATTGGCAAAAACGAAGACGCAAGAGGTCGGAGGGTTTCTAAAGAGGAACAAGCTCGACATTCTCCTTCACAATACGAGCGAGTGCCATGTACCAGCTCACCATGCTGGCCAGTATTCAATCCGAATACCCGACTGCACTTTCCTACCATGTGCCATTGCCATGCTTTATTACGACGAAGATACTCTTCAAGGCAAGTCAACCAGAAACAATCACCCCTCCGACTTCGAGGACCCGGACAAGCTTTGGAATGCGATTGTCACTCGATTCGCGGACAAAACATTGTCGACCAAGGCGCCGAGTAATACCCATAAGTACATGGGATGGGACACACCCCTGGGTGTCGTTGGGGTAAAGAGCGGTCGTAGCCATAAACCTAAAATTCCGGCCTTGTATGTGGGAACGAAACTTGCAGACGACACGAGGGAAGACTATGTCAACCGTACGGACTCGAGGAACACTAAAGAAGGATCTCCGATATCACAAAGTCCTCACGAAGCCTCAATAGGCGGTAGTCACTCTGCCAGTAAACGAAAGGCGATAGATGAGGCAGGGCCGCATCCGGAGAAGATGATAAAGACTGATTCCGGAAGGGGTGTATCTTCCCCCTACCCGGGATCGGAATCCGGGATTCGCTCCATCGAGTCGGAGCTCATCTCCGAGATCCAATTTGGAGGTTATAATGCGGAAATGCTCTCAGCAGCTACCGTGATAAGAAAACATACAATTGGGATGATGTATAAAGGTTGGTACAACCCACTTTGTGCCGTGCCTTCGAATTAATCCCATTCCTCTAGCGAACAGGGTGGAATTTTGGTGGTTCGACCGCCAGTGCCCCATTAGGTCGCCACCGTTGAATATCATTGCCGATCTTCCTCGCTTTGTTGTGTTTTTATGGATCCTTCAACGGCTTACTCGGGAAGGCTGGGGATACGTCCCGGTCATGCACTCTCCCGACTCAAGTAACTCGTCTGGGATTCAACAATCCTCAACTCAGCCAGCACCAGACGAAGTGGCAGGTAAGGATGCTGGAAAGATGGCGCCACGTGCCCCCGCGGTTATCATATGCGGGAAAGATACATATCATACACCTGATGCATTTGCGAGAGTACATCACATCTGGGGCCTCAACGGCAGGAAGACGACCGTTCGTAGAATGACTAGGATTGCTGACAACAAACAAGTTGTCGTCAAAGTGGCGTGGCAGGAGGAGTCTAGGACGTCCGAGAAAGTGATCTATGACTTTATTAAGCAAGTCGCAGAGGACGACCCGGTGGTCAAGGAGCATGTTTCAGAACTGCTGGATGAACAAACCTCCACCGATTACAATACTGGGACTTTCAGAAAGCACGCGGGGATTCCTATTTCTAAGGAGAAGCGAACCGGCTACCGAGTTCTACGGATTACGGTGTTCATCGAACTAGACGGGTGCATTACGAAGCTTAAAGGGGAAGACTTCTGGAGAGCCTTCCTTGACTGTCTTGAATGTACGCACGTTTGACGCCTGTCTCCCCGCCTTCATTTCTAACCACACACATCGTGCAGGTCATTACAAGCTATGGCTTGCTGGGGTCTTTCATCGAGATATCAGCGCAAACAACCTCATGTATAAGATTGGAGAGGACGGAAAGATTCGCGGAGTCCTGATCGACTTTGACCTCGCCAAACTACGTGGAGACGCCACCACAAGCACCGAGCGCATCGGAACACAACCTTTCATGGCGTTGGAAATGCTGAACAGTATCCCTATGAAGACACCTCAGCCGCATTTGTATCGACACGATGTGGAGGCTTTTTTATGGGTGGTGATCTGGGTCTGCGCTCACTATGTCAAGGGGAGTGAACGAGTCGACGCCCCTTTCAAGGCTTGGGCCCAGGGCGATGCTCAGAATTGCCTGAAAAAGAAACTTTTCTTTCTTTCCCCTTTCTACCGTCGCACTGGGCTATGGTCAGAAGACCATGAGGCTGATGTCAGGCATCTTCAGAGTATCGTTGATCACCTGCGTCAGCAAGTATGGCAGCTGGAAGAGCAAGCGGGTACTGTTCCACCAATGCCTATGCCAGAAGAGCCAGATGATGATGACGCCACTCGTCGCTACTACAAAGAAATAACTGAGGGTTTATTTTCGGAAAAGCTCGCGAAAGCATAATAGAATAGATTTGTTCTCTAAAGGGGCACTATGTAGGAAATACCTCTCTTTTGTAGCCATTATTATTGCCCAATGTACATATGCTCACACCTACTCCTAAGACGATGCGAGTTCCATCTGACGAGAAACACGGGCGAGGCGAGCCGTCGGGGAGGAGAGGAGTTATGCCACTTGATAGGTTTACATTGGGGATTCATAACAACGATATCTGAATCCTCACTGCGTTGCGGCAAATGTGGGATAGAAAAGATGGCCACGTATCAATCAAAAGGCATGAATGAATACTACTCTACAGGAGAGGACATATAAGATATGCAAAGACTAGACCTGGCCAATGGACCGAAGGCTCAGATAACCCTCTTGACCTCAAAGAAAGACTAAAGACAGAAAATTTAGCAAGCTAAATAGCGACAAAGCATAGAAACTCACCTTGAGATAATATACCTGCCAAGCACAGACCACAATAAGCAGTAAAGTCTGGAACACCGACCACCACATTATCCGCTCATTAGTGGACTCCGCAGTGTTGCGGTGAACTTTTTCTCGAACGACAATATATTCCTGCTCGTCTTGAACGGCCTGCAGACCCTGGGCGAGAGCACGAATCTCTCTTTCTACTGGAGCCATATGTTCATCTTCTGACACATACATGACGCCGTGAACGTTGAAGCTTTAGACGAATGAGCGATAATCTAGACGGATGCTCAAATGTGACAAACCTGACAACTTTGTCGGCGATGGTGCTCATCACATTGGAGAAGCAGTATTCATAGCGGCCGTCTTTCTTCGCGGTAATGGATGCAGTGCCCGTAGATTGTTTATAATGCTTTGCTAGTGCCATGTTCATAGGGTCCGAGAGCTATATACTGCGCGGTTAGCTGCCACGCACAACTTCGCAGGAGTGCGAAACGTACCCAGAAATCAATGTCTAAATGCCCGCCACCTCCTACTTGATACGTAACAGTCATCTAAAACGCAACTTAGGGTGAATTCCGGCGCCATCATCGGTGGTTTGACGGACCTGGTCATGGACGTGAAGATCCTCAAAAAAGCACTCCTTCTTCGATGCGCCAACTTCCACCGTATGAGCTTTTGTTGATGTAGATAAGAATAAAACAAATGTGGCCAACAGAACGGGCAGCCTGGCCCACGAATACATCATGATGGTCGGTGCCAAGTTTTAGAACTTGGATTCCGCTGAAATATCCATTTCACTCGACCAGTCCATATGCCAACTTATACTTGATTAACATGCTATTTTGACTACAATTAGACTATGCTTGATGGCTCAAACGAACCTGAAGACACCCCACACTCGAGTGCATGCAGCAGTGTCAACAACTTAAGTAGGGATAAAAGGAAGAAACACTTATTATAAGATAATAAGTGATATGGCTTACGATAACTGGCATGAATATGGCCGGAATTACCTACGGACCGAGTAAGTAAACCATTCGCGATCGGAAGGACGTAATATACCCTCAAAGTCCCGAATGACATGCTATGCGCGCTCTTTTCTCCTCAATGGCAAAGGTTCTCGCCCAATGCAGACGTTACCTTGGTTCAAGACCCCAACCTCATCCGAATTCTCAGCGTCGTTAAGGGTGGCTCCGAAGTGTTCTCGCTTGCATAATAGACATGTCTCTTTGAGAGCGCCGGAACTCGCAAAGTACAGGCAGGCGGTGTGATCATGCGAACCTTTGCTTCCTCGCGCCTGTCGAATGGATATGTATCTCACCCTGCGGCAATAGGGCGTTTATGGGCTGCATGAAAATGACTTCTTCGTAAGTCTTTAATATGTATACGCGCGCTTGAGATCGATTGACGCCGTTCGTGATCGTTCATCACCGGGGGGATTGATTAAAGGCGGCGTACACTCGGGACGGCTGTACCGGATGCCTCGGGAGGGAATAATGCGCTATATGCAGCCTAATTCTCGTGAAAACGCACACGCGACTGAGAATAGACTTTTGTCTGGGGCTTGGGAGTCAGCATGGGAAAGCGGCGCATCCTATTCCTCTCCAGTGGCGGTTGGATTGTTCCAGTATTACCTCACTAATCGAATATAGGACTTCTTGTGAATCTGCCTGATATGCGGTGTATGCGAGGTGCGCATTCTCTGCAGGACAACCACTATAGGATGGGATGAAACGAACTGAAGACCCGTTTGGGCCGTCTTATCTGTAATTATTTTCTAAAAATGGAGTCAAGTTATCGTGGGCACTACTTATGGCGCTGCGGATCATGGTTAACCTCCAACTAATGCTATCAGGACCATTCAGCTCTCCGTAGATTAAAGGAGATGCATCCCTGAACCAATGGGCTTGTCTTGTCGAGCCATCCCTGCCCACAGAGAGAGAGGCAAGTGAGGATGCAGTAAAACAGGTCCATCTCCGATTCAAAAGACGGTGGCGTGAACTCGGAGGAGCTCGCACCGAGATCCCTGTAGCATATCTCTATTATTACAAGTCAGAGATAACCAGCACCACTCTTTTCTTTTAGGGAAGTAACATAAATGCTGGCAGGCAGCTTAGAGGGTTTTTCTCACGCAGAGGCGTTTTGATTGCCCTGCAGGTAAAAAAAAATCACACAATGACATAACTCACAGAACTGTATCATACACTATCATCAACCATCCGCCAACCGTCGGGGAACCGTCTGATCTACAGGGCTGTCAGCTCGCTCGCGTATCAACTGATCCCAACCCAAGCGCCAATCATGCAATGCAATGCATGCAAAAATGATGTGATGCGAAAGTGTAAAGCCTCATGCACGGCAAAAAAAGAAAGTAAACGCTTAAAAAACGGGGTCCACATGCGCCTTCTGCAGGCTCGCTAGACTAGCAGCCGCGCATGCGCCTCAGTGTGGCCCAATCAGGAAAAAACCGCCTTGGGAGCCCAGCACCGACCCGGCACGGGCGCCACTCTAGCGTAAGCCCAAGCCAAAGACGGACGAACTTTTTTCCCTTGTTAAGCCTTTTTCTCTCCCTTTGAATTGTTGGTTGTCAGCGTATAACCTCGAACCGAGATCGGGTGCCTGGTGAGCGCAGGAGAGTCGCAATCTCCGGCGCAAGAGCCCAGCCAATAAGTCGGTTTGGACACATATTTTCTAAGGGTCAGCAATGGTATTTTGGTCACGTAATATTGCGCAACTTAGCGCAGTCTATAAGGGGTGCTCTAGCGAAGATGCATAGCTCTACGTAAGGGAGGGTAGGAAGGCTAAAGAGGGGCGGGTGCGGATAGCGGAGCGAAGGTCTTCAGTGAGGGAGAGAGAGCTTGTAAAATAAGGGGGTTGATGGGGGTGGGAGCACAATATTGAACGTCCGCAGGTGTCTGAGATATAACAAGATCCGAAACAAGAATGAGAGTGAGAGCGTTGAGCCAAGATAACACACGACGAGTATGCGGCGTTTTGAAGGAGAGAGCTTTATAATACGAGGGGATAGAGTAAACAAGTGACCCAAGAAAACAAGATGTGTGGACGGCCTAGTAGGAGAAGACCATGAGGTAAGGGTTGAGGACGATGGGATAAAGAATGTGAGAGGCGACGACGATGGCGAGGGGCACGACCACACTCCAGACTTGGATGGGGACTCTCCATTCCATGGGGACGAGGGGTGTCATGAGCACGATCATTCCGGCGGCGACGGTGAAGGAGCAAATGAGGGCGACGCGGAACCGTGACAAGATCTTGGGGACTTCCAAGAAGAAGTTTGATCGCTCGACTTCCTTCTTTGTGGCACCCCATTGAATGTTGTACGACACCATGTGGGCGAGGATGGCCTTGCTCAGATGGATGGACAAACCACCGAAGAAGATGAAGCTGTAAAGAATAAAAAGTCAGCTGGGGAGATAAATAGATAAGGAAAAACTACGCACAAGAAGGGAATCCACATGACGTTTTCGAGGAACGACGAAATCAAGCTGTTGTGACCCAAGCGATATTCCAGGATGGAGTAGGCAATGTTACCGCAAATAGGGAAGACAAAGCTGATACCGATCCAAATCTCGAAACTGCGGAGGTAGTAGCCGTCGGTGGGGAGCTGCCAGCCAAGAAGGAGGTAATTGAGGAGGGCGAGGGTGAACGAGGCGGCGATACCATAGTACGAGAACATGTAGGCCATCATACTGATCTTGTAATGTACCGGAGCACCAGACCACACAAACTTGTGCAATTGAGCGGTGATGGGGCCCTTGGTGAACCATTGATGGACGGGGTTGAAGATGAGTTCGGAACATCCGTATGCGTACTTTTCCCATCGATTGAGTTCATCGTCAGCCGTGAGCGAGACACCCTCCTTGAAGCCACCGTCCGAGTAACTGGCCCAGCGTACAATGTAACCACCGAGTTGTAAACGAAGCGCCATGTCGAAATCCTCAGACACATTGCTTTCCGACCAAATCTTGCGTTCACCATCGGCAGGGTCGATAAACGCCACGTCCTGAATCGCGCTCCAGCGCAAAAAGGCATTATGACCGACGAAAGCGGCAACCTCGCCATTGGCAGCGGCAAACGAGATAGCGTGATTGATACGACGAGTAAAGTGTGCGATACCGTTTTCGAAATAATTGTGCGCGACCTGCATGACGTCCGATTCGTGCTGGATGACACCGAGCTCGGGTGACTCTGCCATCTCACGGGCGGCGTCACGCAAGCAGTCTTCAGGCACAATCGTGTCCGAGTCGACGATGAGGATGATCTCGCCCACGCGTAACGCACGTCCGTTCTCGCCCCATGGCTTGAAACGGTTCCCGCTTTCCTGGTAGACCTCGTCCATGGCGGCACGGAGAGCAAGGTCCTCGAGCGCCTCATCGTCCTCGTCCTCTTCGGCGTCCATAGCAGCAGCGGCATTGAGCGCGTTGGTCCATCCACTCATCTCGCCGTGTTCGCCATGTACAGCCTGTTCTTGTTGCTGGAGTTTGAGGGCACGGTTAAGCTGGGAGGCAGCACGGGCTTGTGCGAGCGCCTGATCGTCCTTCATGAGCCGTTCGAGTTGCTGTTCGAGCTTGAGCGAAATCTTGAGTGCGTAGTTCATGTTGGATGCCTTCTTGAACCGTCCAGCACGCTTGAAACCGTCTGGATCGCTCGAGTGACCGGGTCGTGCAATCCAGCCAATTCCGTGTTCAGCATAGTATGCGCGGCGCTCGGCGGCTTGGGCGGCATCGATGAGTTGCATACCGTCGTCGCACATCATGATCGTCGAGGTACCTCCTTGACGGGCGTACGTTTGCATGGCCTTTTTGAGCGACTCGCACGAGGGAGCAATGGTTTCCTTGAGTGATTCCTTGTAGACGGGCATTTGGATCGTAATGTGCGGGAGTTTGTTGTCCACTTCTGGGTTGGCGGCTGGACGGACGGCCGAGTAGTATTTCGAGTTTTGGTGGTATTGCGCGACGGGACCAATGGCTTGGGTGAAGATACCGACGACGGACATGGCGAAGAAAAGGGAGACACAAAAAAGGAATGGAATGGTGGCGACAAGGACAAAGCGCATAGGGTCATGATCGAGCCAGTATTCCTCGAGCAGCATCTTGATACCGGTTCCCATAAAGTCTGAAATAAATAGCCGTCAGTAACCAAGCATTGGCAACAACCAGAATTAGACGTACAGAGACAGAGCCCGGCACCAAGACCGTTGTACACTGGCGCAAACAAGCGCGTCGGTCGTGTCGCCGGTTTGTCGGCTTCGATATCGCCCCCATTCTTTTCCGTCTTCCAACCGAAGAAACTCTTTTTGACATTTGCTCGTTTCTCATTTTCCTCTTCACCGGTCGTCGTCACGTCACGTCGACCTGTCGTTCTCGACGCCCGTTTCTCCGCGGTTGCACTCGACTCGGCACCATTCGGGTTGAGAGGTACGTTTGCTGTGGAGTCGTATGGTGAGAGTTTGCCCGAGGTGCCACTGGTAAAGAGGGACGGGGCAGGCGATTGCAGGTTGGTGGGTCGGTTTGACCAAACGAGAGAGATCAAGTGCTTGTCAATTTCTTGGCAGCTGGGGAAAAAAAAAAGAGATAACATCAGTACGGGTATGTCATGGGAGGGCGTGGTAAATGGTAGGGTGTGGGTGCAGTTGATCTCCCACACTCTTGCCCCTCGTCCCTGAGCAGCGCTCGGTGCCGAGCTTCTCTTCTGTGTCTGGCGCCGGACACGGGAAGAAGCAGGGACGGGGAAGAAACGTGGTTTTATGAGGGTTTGGATAAGGGGACATACGTCGGAATGATGTGGTCAAGGTTGCTGGACCAGCAAACGAGGCATCGCTCGTCACGCTGTAACAAAATAAGACACGGCATAATGATGTGTAGACTGGACATACGATGAAGGCGGCACACTGTTCCTTGTCAGCGCGAGGGAGCTGGGTCATGGTATCCAGGATCTGAATACGGCTGTTTGAATCGAGGGCAATGGAAGTGGCGGTTTCAGAGCTGATAGGAGCAATAATATGAGTGTCTACACATGTCAGGAAATGACACTGGGTTACTCACACCGTGGTGAGGGCGGCATGGACGGCAGCGGAACGAATCTTGACAGCCACGAGAGGGTTGAGGCCACGGACGGCGGCTTCAAAGGGAGCGAGCTGAAAGTTTTCGTATGGAAAGACACGAAATCTTGGAGGGTTGACGTCTATGCGGAGAGCGACACCGGCTTGGACGGACTCTTCCTGGGGCTTGAACCAGGCCTCGCCCTGGGTTTGTTTGAAGATGTGGTGCAGGATTGCGTCGTATGCATCGTAATCTGAAGACATTGCGTCCTTTGGGAGTACTGCAGGTAGGAGAGAGCCAGAAGGAGCGATCAGGCTAGAGCCAGAAGGGGAAGGGGGACGATCCGAAGCACCGCGGAAAGAGTAGTAAAAGCTTGATGCCATGATATGTAGATTATAAGGGGTGTAAAGACTGTATTGAAGGATGCGTATGGGAAACGGAAGAAGCTCAGTAGCCAAGCACAAGCTTCTTTCTCAACGGGTAATAGCCGGATGCAATACTCTCTCTACACTGATCAACGTTGCAGAGTGCTGACTTGCTCCACCCTACGTTTCCGTTGTTGATTCAAAAAGAAGATCAAAAGGTTGCTGGGCAAAGGACGGACGGAGTAGGGGACTAAGAAGTATATGGGGCACAAGTTGAAATACTTTCAAGGAGCCAAGCCGTGGTTAATTCAGTTTTTGACAATTCGATAGGTGGCTGCGACGCGAGAAATAATAATAAATATTATTTAATAAAAGTGTCGAATGTCAACAAACTAATTATTTAATTAAAATAATCCCAGGGCCCAACGTTCAGGAACACTTATCCCGGCTAAAAAAAGGGGAAGAGGCAGATCACCCTTTCACATCTTGTTCCCGTCCGCTTCCGTCTCTCTATCCTTTCCTTTCCTTCCTCACCGTCGTTTGCAATGGACAGATCACGTCCCAGCACTTCGTCTAGGTCGTCCCAGGACCAGTCCATCCAGAATCCATTCGCCAGCAGCGAATCAAGGGGCAGCCCCCACTATACACCTGCCGCCGTCCCAGACTCTCCTTCCGCTGCAAATGGTGGTGCTTTCCCTTTCCATACGAGTCAGAATCAGGCTGGTTACATGACCCACTCGCCCTCGTCCAACTCCATTCACCAGCGTCGAAGCGGCAACAACAACAACGCCACCGGAAATCCTATGAGCAGGCCCGGAACCACCCAATCACACCTCTCTGCGAACCAGAACGGTGGTGGAGACATGCTCACGTTTGCTCCGCGAGCTCGTGATCCTCCGCCCGCGTCGTTCATGGGTCCTCCCCGAATTGGTAGTATGGCGTCGAGAGACTCGGCTTTTGCGGCTCCTCCCGTCCGCCAGCAGACACCGTCCATCAACGATCCTGGGTACCGTGCAAAGCCCGTAAAGGCCATTCCCTTCAAGTCTACCGCTCTCCAGCGTGATGAGGACGGTAACACCAACATTTCAAAGCCCTGGCTCGAGAAAAAGGACCCCTACATCAAAATCTCGTATTTTGTCACCTGGTCCCTCTTCTTGCTTCTCGGATTGGGTGGTTCCGCTCTCGCCATCTTCCTCTCCTGGCGCGCATTCCCCAAGATTCCCAACTACTGCATTGTCCTCGACGAAAACTTTGACTCGCTCAACAGGGACGTCTGGAGTCACGAAATTGATCTTGGTGGATTCGGAAACCATCAGTTTGACATGACCACCGACTCGGAAGCAAACTCGTATGTCAAGGATGGCAGCCTCTATATCACTCCCACTCTCACGGCAGATACCGTCGGCTATGACCAGATCCTCGACGGAACCATGTACAATCTCACTGGTTGCACCAACACCATCATTGACCAGACCACCAACGCGTCCATCCCCAATCCCGACGCTTGCGGTGTCATATCTAACCGAACCACCGGAACGATGATTCCTCCGGTCATGAGCGCCCGTCTTACGACCAAGGGAAAGTACAACATCAACTACGGAAAGGTTACCGTTCGCGCCAAGCTTCCCCGCGGCGACTGGCTCTGGCCCGCCATCTGGATGTTGCCCGAGGAAAACTTTTACGGTGAATGGCCCATGTCCGGTGAAATCGATGTACGTTTTTCCTTTACTTTTAAAATCATTTTTTCTGACTATCTTCATAGATCATGGAAGCTCGTGGAAATGACAAGCAGTACCCCGCTCAAGGACGCGACTACGTCCGTGGCTCGCTCAACTGGGGACCTACTACCTTCCTCAACGCCGTGTACAAGACCTACGGATGGTGGTTCGAACGCCGTCAATCGTTTGACCAGGGCTTCCACGAATACACGCTCGAGTGGACCCCCGACTTTATGTGGATCTACGTCGACTCGCGCCTGCACCGCTCGCTCGATCTCTCCTTTGACAAGCCGTTCTTTGACCGTGGAAACTTCCCCGCCGTCGTCACCAACGTCACCTCGGGCCTCCAATCCGTCCTCCAGAACCCCTGGCAGGGACGCCCCAACTCTGCACCGTTTGATCGTAGCTTCTACCTCATCTTGAACGTTGCTGTTGGTGGCACCAACGGTTGGTTCCCTGATGGTGCTGGCAACAAGCCTTGGATTGACAACTCGAAGAGTGAGTTTTATGTTTTCGGATGATTTTTTCATGGTACTGACTCCCTCTCGCAGCTGCTATGCTTGACTTCTGGACCAAGAGGGATGATTGGCTCCCTACCTGGGGCGAAGGTGACGACCACTCGATGATCGTGGACAGCGTCAAGATGTACCAAATCTGCCCAAGCAACTAAAAAGGCAACTCTCCTCATCACTGTACTTTTCGTCTCCTTCATGCGCGCACGAACGAACGATTTGGGCCCTTGTTGCTTTCAGGTTTACAACTCTTGGATATCCCACACACGGCTCTCTCCCATATTTTCACTCTCATCTGTTACCATATATCGCGGTCAATTGTTGCAAATCAAACAACCACCCTCAAGCAAATTATAAAACAATCAACCAAACAACTTATAGAGATGCGCCGAGCATCATCGTCCCCTCGTTTTTTTAACTCTTCTCCCCTGGCTTTTATCCCCCCTTTTTTGCACTGTGCCTGGCTAGACGGACAGAGATGATGTTGGTAGTTGCGCGTGCGCATTTCTCATCCCATCCTGTACCCCCTCAATCCCTTGTCTCCCTCTCATTTTCTCGGTTTTCTACCTCCCACATCCACTCGCTTTCTTCTGCCACTACCAGCGCACCGAATTAGCATAGTCAATATATCCTTGGTAATCACACCCCCCTTTTCTCATGTGACTTTAAGTTATCTAGAGCGTCGGTTCCTGTAAGTTTATTTTCGTCGTGTGCTCTAACTTTTGGCGTGACGTCGCGACGATCGCCTCGGAACACGTGAGGGCTCGAGCCATTGCTCGGCCTTGGACTCGTTGGCGACGACTGACGACGACGACAACCAAAAATAAGTTAGACAAAGAAGCTCTCTCCCGTGTCGTTCAAAAAAGCGCTGCTTGTCGTTCAGATGCTCGAGTGCAGAGCTACAAAGGGCTTTACCGACGTCTCGACTACAATCGGCGGTTAAAATCCCTCAATTGTGGCAGTAAGGTTACGCTAGGTTGTTTCACATCCTGATAACTTGTAACGGCTCCGTGATAAGTCTCAACCTTGGTTATTCTTGTCCTTTGCATACTCCGCTCCGAGACTACCGACAACAACAACCGAACGCTTGTGGCGTCTTTGCGCAGTTAACTCTCACCCAACTATTTAATCTCACATCAAAGCGGCGACGTATGCACTGTACATTTGGGCGCATATCGCATAATAGGATGAAGTGCCAAGAGGTGAATCAACCCTTGCTAACTGATTGCCCCTGGAAATAACTATCAATTGCATACTGTTCAACAAGAAGAGTTGGTGTTGCCCAACATAACATTACTTCTCAACGGAGAAGAAGGGAACTGGACTAGCGAATATATATGCTTTCTGGTCCGTTTTGTTTTTGGCGCCTATCAGTCAAGAGTCAATAGGAAGCTGGCTTCCGCCGTTGTCCAACACAACACCCGTTTTAGGGGGGTTGAAGATGCAGTGCCCTCCTTACTAGGCGCCACCATTTCAACACACAAACTTGCTTCGAATGGACATATCCGACGTTCGATCCGCGGGACATTGAACCTAAAGCGAGAGAGTGACCCGTCCTATGCACGGCTCTGCGGTCGCCGTCGGCTACTGCCTTGAACGGCACGTACCGTTGGAGCCCATTTGCCAATACTTTTAATATCTGCGGAGCTCTCCGTTTCTCTTGGCTTTTTTCATTTCCATCCACCATTGCCTGGTTGGCTTCGCGGAGATTGCAACCGTCCGAAGTGCTAGGAGATCGAGGAACGAGCTATTAATTGCCAAGCAAGACGCGGTTTTCACATCCTACACGTGCCAAGTTCCGCTCCTATCTTTTTTGTATATGCTGGCTGCTTCACCAAATTTTTTGATAGGATTCAAATACAACGGGGCCAGACCGACTCGGGACGCTGTAGATAAGCATTGACGACCCTTGTTCCACCTTTTGACGTGGGAACATTTTTTTTCTCTTCACTTAACCGTGAGCCTGACATGCCACCCCTCGTACCTCTGCATACACAGGAAAAAAAGTGAGTAGAGGGAATACTTTAACCGTAATAGTCTATGCCCGTTGCATTGATTGTCTTTCTCCCCCTGCCCAGTCTGCCTGCCCCAGCCCCGGTATACCGGAACCGTCAACGGGAAAGCGCCTCGCGCGCTTCGTCCCAAATGTCTCGTTGGCCCCATACCCCCACGATAGCAGCGACGACCATCCAACAACCTGCAACCGTACCAGGAGCGACTTTGTCCTCCTTGTCCTCATCCGTAACAAGCTGTACGAGCCGAATGGCCGCACGGGCGAGAACGCGTAGGGTACTGATATCTCCGCCTACGAGATCGGGGTCGAGGAGACCTAGCAATGCGAACATCCAGTGCTGGTGCACGCTATCGATACGGCGCTCGAGGACGGCGCCCCCGTCCTCCCTGTCCTCCCCTCGCACGTTTTCGTCCTTTTCGGATCCCCCTGACGACCCCTCTTCGAGTCCATCAGCGTACTCGGTGATCCAGACCGAAAACCAGTAGAGCAAGCCCGTCGTATTGCGCTAGAAATTTTTTTAAGGTTCGTCAGTGGTAGGCTAGTTGTGCAATTTGGAGACACGCTCTTACCGTGGAAAACTGCTTGAGCATCGAAAATGTTGGTTCACGCGGTTCGCTCGATGGTGAGCCTGTGATAAATTTCCACCATTCTTCACGATTCTGCCAATTGGGAAGTGGGATCTTTGGCCATTCCCCCGGTGCGTAGCCAGTTTTGAGTGCATGGCGCAGATTCTATCCCATCATATGCATGAGTTAGTGCTCATACAGTGAAAGTTTATAGCCGCTCACCTGACGGTACGTCGTAAAATTTTGCATATATTCTGTACGCCATTCTTCAGATGGGAATGCAGTGTGCAGCGTCTTATTTGTTGGATTAAATGCTGTATGAGCACCTAAAGGCGTCGCATCCATCGCTTTTGGAAGTTCAGCGCGCGTGTAGCGTGGCAAGCGGCGCGAGTCGCGTCTATAACGTGGCCTTGTCAGTCAAAGCGAAGAATATAGGACATAGAACAAAGGCATAGAGCTGTGAGAACCTTACGGTGAAGAGGTATTCCATTCCATCTTGTGGGATACCGTCAAAGCCGGCTGGGAGGCTAGCAATGGGTAACGCTTGGTTTGGCGCATAGTCGCCCGACTCTTCGTCCGATTCACTGCTATAATCGTCTCTTTGCATCCCAGAAACTACTGCTAGAATAAAGAAATGGTTTCTTGGCGGTGGCAAAGGGGTCCAAGGTTGGCGCTTTTTGTTTGCCCTCCACTTGTTTGGCTCCTACTTCCGTTCTCTCCCCTTACTCTGAATACAACCTCTTTTTTACCTCGGTTTTTCTTCTTTTCAACCTTCAGCTACATAGTCATGGAAGCCGGCGAGGAAGAAGAGGACTTGGAGGCGATTCAGGCTCATTTAGACATGACTATGGCTCTCACGTATGAAGCTGTAGAAGCCGCGTTTAAGAACAGTACGCTTCCAGACGACATGGTCTATGAGACCATAGATACATACAAGCCACGCCCACCAAGGTAAGCCGATTTTGCCCTATACGTTACGATATTAATTGGAAAACCATGTAGACTTGGGGTAGGTGCTAAACCTCGTGATACCACTACAAACGGTATCACTCCCTCGATGGCCCGCGAGACCGCACGTTTGCACGGTCGATTAGCGGGGAAGAAACGTAATCGCGAAGATGCCGATGAAGACCCCAAAGGTACAACAAATGGTCTCAAACGCTTGCATTTGCAAGACTCGAGTGATGAGGAAGAGTCTCGCACGGCGACTATTGCCGCCAAGGCAAAAGACAAGGGGAAAGGGAAACCATTCGATAAATTCTCGTTACCCATGCGTAACAAGAAACAGCAGCCGAATGGGGTGCAACGCCCTGCGAGCCCCGAAAAGTCTACGGGGACCCCAACCCCGAGCTCGGGTCCTCCCACGAAAGACGAGGGAAAAGGTAAGATCAACCCGTTCTCTAGCAAACTGTCGGACGACACGCGTTTTGTTGCGCCTGCTCCACCTATGCAGATTTCGATACCTACCACGACGGAGGGAGACAAGGCTCCTTCACAGCCAGGATCGCCGTCTCGACTCGTGAGCCCTACTGTATCCAAGGCTTCGTCTAGCTCGCGTCGTTCGAGCACTTCACGTCACTTGATGCTGAAGCATGCGGCTGCTGCGAGTTGCCGCATTGTGTCTGTGGAGCCGGCCTCGCCTTCTATCCCTCCAACCCGTTCCTCCACATCCGAGTCTGCTTCTTCGAACCGTCCCTCTACGTCTGCGCCTACATCTTCCCCAAAGTCGGAGAAGCAGCCGCCGGTTCTACAACTCGAGCCGATTGTGTCTCCTAGCGAGAACCTAGGTACCACAGAGGATGGACAAGGAAAGAAGAAGAAAAGGAGAAGGAAGAAGAAGAAGAAGCATGCCTTGGCGATTTCGCAAAGCGGGGGAGACCAGGGGTCTCCAGAAGGCGAGGATAGTGAGTAGAAGAGCTCTACTACCCGCCAGATCTGTGGCACTCGTTTGGACGCTCATTTTTAGCGCTATCTGTTCTATTTTTGTCCAGTCTCGTTATGACCCTCCACTCATGTCGTTAGGAAGTGTATGGATCTGTGGATGGCTGCATTCAGTGGGCCACCTGAATTGACAAATAAATTTGTTTACAATTATATGACATTGATTTACCACCCAGGCGTTACGTAATCGTTTACGCCCGACGAACGAATGAGACGCAGACTCTTGTTTTCGCGTTGCCTCTCGGCACTTGTTCCCGACCTCTTTGGCCATCGAAAATGGGCAAGAAAGACAAGACAAAACTCAAGTCAAAAAGCGGAGGAGGCTCGGATGGACATGGTAGAGATGCTGCTAACAATGTGGAACTAAGTGAAGATCCTGGCGCAGCCGCTATCGCAGGTTGGGGACGCTCAAGTCACGCTGGCGCCGACAAGATTGATGGGTTCGGTCCTGGAGGCTGGGGAGATAATATTACAGAGGAGCATCAACACGTTGCATGGCAGCCTGAACCTGGAGGTGGTGGCACCTGGGACGCTCCTGCACCAAACATTGGTACGTTGCGTATGCGACAAATCTTTTTTCGTTCATCGTCTAAAAAAAAACTTGTACTCGTCTAACAGGAGACTGGTTGGGAGATAGAGGCGAGGAAATCCCGGGTTTGTTCGGGTCTGGCCCAAAGAAACATCCTAGTGCTGCCGTGAGAATGTCATTGGCAAGTCAGGCTCTTGGTGGAGACCCCTCGCCAGATGTCGCTGCATTCCTTGCGAGTATGCAGGCGCACACACCGTCCCCTAAGCGTGCTCCAACCGAATTATCCGTTCACCGTTCGTCCGCCGCCTACTCTAGCAACCCTATCCGATCCGCATTACCCACACGATCAAATTCGATAAGTGGGGTCCATACAGCCCCGAACACCGGCGCATACCCTGCTTTGCCGAATGCAGCAAGCCTCCAACAAACACGTTTCTTCCAGACCAGACCCTCCCAGCCTCTATCCACAATCCATTCCGAACGCTCTCTCTACACCATCGGAGCGTCACCGGCTGAAGCGGCCAGTGCTCCTCCGGGTGTGTCTCATCATCACCGCGACTCTCATCTTCAACACCACCGTGACACATGGTTGCCACATACTGCACCCGCTGGGATGGACAATTATGGATTCGAGGACGGGTACATGACGGGCGACTATCTTGATCATAATATCAGCACCGAAATGCTTGGAATGCAAAACCAAGCCGAGATGGTTAGCTTTCAGGAGAGCGGCGGAGAGGCCCTCCTCGCCGCCGATCTCGCCCTTTTCAGGTCTCAGCGTCCGGCGAGTGAACGGTTGTACTGGCATTTCGACCCCAACAACGACGAAAGGGTTTCTGGACTTCTCGAGTGGGTCGAGGTTATGAGCCATGGCCTTGCGACACTTGCTGTAGGCGGTGCTCCTTCTTGACAAGTTCTTTACTGACGGTTTGCTCTCAGCTACACAAATATTTAAATACCCGGTGTCGTGGTGCCCTGATATCCAATGCTGCATATCGCCCAGAGAAGACGCCAGAGGAACCCGCCTTTGACTGGATCACCTTCGAGCAGGCTCGAGGTACCCTAGATGCAACATTCCAAGAAGGAATTGCCAAATAGTGCGCATCTATTGTCTCTTTCCAGTCACCCACGATCAGCTGAAAGCGGAATATAGTGACCCATCTACCACATTTATCGTTTACATCTTTCTTTTGTCTCCAACTGGCAACTCTATGGGTATCTGGAAACGCAAGCTTCCTATCCCAGCAGAGCTGCGCAATGAATATGCTGGCGAGTTGGCTCAGGTCAACGCATATGTGAACAGAAAACCTCATGTCATCGCGGTGGAAAAGTGAGTTATCCAACGGCAAACCATATCCGTCTATTATTAACACGTTTGGCATCACAGACTTCCCCCCAATGCCAGGACGCCAGGAGCTCCTAATATACGTCATTCTACGAAACCGTATGGTAGCACGACGCAGCACAACCAACCCAGTTCCGAAAAGCAATCACGATCACGAACAGCAAGTACACCGACGCCGGCGAAGAACGTACTTACTCGGGGTGGAACCAAGAAGGATGCCACCGAAAAGAAGGAGAAGCGGAGTACATGGTCTAGGATCTTTGGTGGTAAGAAGTGATTTGGCGGGGGAGAGTAACTTATTGTTTGGTTTCTGTTCGCGCTCTCTCGCACCCGCCATCATTGTCTGCGACCATTTCCTTTTTGCCACCCATGTACGCTTCTGTAGCTGAGCCTGAGTTGTATGTTCGTCGTGTCATCGCTGTATTTCATTTGGGTATTAGCACACTGTTCTTTGAGATTCTTCGATGTTCCTTGACCGTCTCTTTGAATTGTCGACGTGGTTTATCTGCATCTGTAAGCGCCGAGTCCGGTGGAGATTATTACTTGACCATCTACCACAACCGCCATGGCTGCTACTGAAAGTTCTAAGATGGAGATTGATGAACAAAAGATTGATGAAGGCCTCTATTCACGCCAGCTGTAAGCCGGACAAGTTGCACTAATGCCGCAGACGCTGACCGATGGTGGCTCTAGCTATGTGCTCGGCCACGAAGGTCCGTTTCGCATCCAAATGAATCTGAACATGATCTCAATTTGTATTATCTAGCAATGAAGAGGATGGCTGCTTCCAACGTTCTCATCGTTGGTATGCAGGGTCTCGGCGTCGAGATCGGTATGTCCATTACGCGTGTAGACAGTTTCACAGCGCTCAGTGTGTGATTAGCAAAGAACCTCTGCTTGGCTGGTGTGAAGTCCGTCACGATCTACGATCCCGACTGCGTCCAATTACACGATTTGAATTCACAGGTAGGCCCCTATTTGCGGACGGTCAGATCACGGTATTGACATGCACATTTAGTTTTTCCTGCGCCCTGATGATGTCGGAAAGCCTCGAGCAGATGCCACATTGGCCCGCCTGGCTGAGCTCAACGCCTATGTACCCGTCCACGTCCTTCATGGTACCGAGGGACAGCAAATCACCATCGAGCAAATAAAAGGATTCCAAGTCGTCGTCCTCACCAATGCTCCATTGTCTTTACAGCTGCAAATTAATGCGTGGACGCACGCCAATGGAGTGCATTTCATTGCAGCGGAAACTCGAGGACTCTTTGGGTGAGTGAGGGCAACTTCCTCGTTTGATTTCACTAAATTGGCATGATAGGTCCGTTTTTAATGATTTTGGACCTCGGTTCACTTGCGTAGACCCTACTGGCGAACAGCCATTGACGGGAATGATCGCTGAAATAGATAAGGTGAGCCACTAAATTATCAAGAATGCAATATCTTATACTGTTGTAGGGCGAGAAGGCTATTGTCACCTGCTTGGACGAAACACGGCATGGACTCGAAGATGGAGACTTTGTCACCTTTACTGAAATCCAAGGCATGACCGAGCTCAACGGTTGCGAGCCAATGAAGGTCATCGTCAAGGGCCCTTATACCTTTGAGATTGGTGACACGAGCAACTTCGGCTCTTATGTCAGAGGTGGTATCTTTACTCAAGTCAAAATGCCCAAGATCATCGACTTTGTGTGTACTTTGATCACATTGCAGGATATCTCTGACGCGACCCATATAGAAACCCCTCAGTGAATCGTTGAAGGACCCCGAGTATTTCATGACCGACTTTGGCAAATGGGACCGCCCAGCATCGCTTCACGCCGGGTTCCAAGCCCTGTCTCAATTCGTGGAGCAAAATGGCCGATTACCCAAACCACGCAACGCAGAAGATGCCGCCAAGGTAGTCGCTCTAGCCAAGAATCTGGCTGGCGAGACGGAAATCAACGAAAAGGTGGTTGAGGAACTATCCTTCCAGGCTCAAGGAGACCTCGCCCCTATGAACGCCGTCCTTGGTGGATTCGTTGCACAAGAAACTTTGAAAGCCGTCAGCGCAAAGTTCCACCCTATGGTTCAGCATATGTACTTTGACTCCCTAGAGTCTCTTCCAACCGAGCTACCGACTGAGGCCGATGTAGCACCTACTGGCTCCCGTTACGATGGACAAATCGCAGTGTTTGGGAAGAACTTCCAGGAAAAGATTGCAAATCATCGACAGTTCCTCGTTGGTGCAGGTGCAATTGGTTGCGAGATGCTCAAGAACTGGGCTATGATGGGCGTTGGCGTCGGCAAGAAGGGACATTTGCACGTCACGGATTTGGACACCATCGAGAAAAGTAACCTGAACAGGCAATTCCTCTTCCGTGCCAAGGATTTAGGTCACTTCAAATCCGAGGTCGCTGTGGCTGCCGTCACCGAGATGAATCCTGACTTGAAAGGCCATACTGACGCGTATCAGGAGAGCGTTGGGCCTACTACCGAAAGTGAGAATTGTCGTCCGCCAATGATGCTATTTCTAATATTTCACAGGCAAATACAACTCTGATTTCTTCGCCTCTCTTGATGGAGTAACAAATGCATTGGATAACGTGGAGGCTCGTACGTAAAATGGTCTTATTTGAGAATCAGAGCGCTAAATTCCATACAGGAATGTACATGGATCAACGATGCGTTCTGTACCAGAAGCCCCTTCTTGAATCTGGTACACTCGGGACCAAGGGCAACACTCAAGTGGTTGTCCCTCATTTGACGGAATCTTATGGGTCCTCTCGCGATCCTCCGGAAAAGGAATCTCCATCATGTACCATCAAAAACTTCCCGAACATGATTCAGCACACAATCCAGGTTAGTTATTCTAGCGGACCGGTTGAAACCTTATCTAAATCTCTTCAAAGTGGGCCAAGGAACGATTCGAGGAGTACTTCGTCAAGCCAGCGACCAACGTCAACGGTTACCTGTCAGAGCCAAACTTTGTTGAAAATGCTCTCAAGTATTCGAGCAATCAGAAAGCGATGCTTGACCAATTGAACAAGTTCCTCGTTTCGGAAAAGCCTCTGACGTTTGAGGAGTGTATCGTGTGGGCGCGTTTGCAATTCGAGAACGACTATAGCACAGAGATACGACAGCTTCTTTACAGTCTTCCGAAGGATGCGGTATGTTGTCTTCAACTGATTTCCCCGCTGTCCTGACACTGCTCTCCAAGGTCAACGACAATGGGATCCCATTCTGGTCACCACCCAAACGCGCACCTGATGCCTTGGACTTCGACCCCAAGAACGTGAGTGGCTCACTCTTTGCTTCTGAATGTTCTTCGTTTATTAAATCACGTAGCCTATTCATTTAGATTATATCATCGCAGGGGCAAATCTTCATGCCTTCAACTATGGTATTCATGGAAGCACCGATCTAGATTTATACGCCAAAATTGCTGGTGGTGTAAAGTTGCCTCCTTTCGTGCCTAAGTCGAACGTCAAGGTGCAACTAACGGACAACGATCCTCCACCGGCTGCTGATGAACCTGGTAAGTAGATTATTTCTTTTCGTAGATTTTTCTGACACAAGATTTAGATGAGGGAGACTTGACTGGCTTGATTGCCTCGCTCCCTGCTCCATCTTCCATGGCCGGGTTCCGCCTTAACCCCGTCGAATTCGAGAAGGATGATGATACCAACCATCACATCGACTTCATCACCGCCGCTTCTAATCTTCGTGCTATGAACTATGGCATCGAACCCGCCGATAGACACAACACCAAGCAGATTGCTGGGAAGATCATTCCAGCCATTGCTACCACCACTGCCTTGGTCACCGGTCTTGTTTGCCTGGAACTTTACAAGGTGAACTTCGTCCCAAGCCTCTCTTGATATGCTCTAATCCGAAGCCATAAGATCATTGATAACAAGAAAGATTTGGAGAAGTATAAAAACGGCTTTGTAAATCTGGCTTTGCCATTCTTCGGCTTCTCCGATCCTATTGCAGCACCAAAGCAAAAGGTGGGTGGGATCTCTCCCTCGTGCCGCCTCATTGGCTGACATTAGTAACAGCTGGGTGATTCTACTTGGACTCTTTGGGACCGCTTCGAATTCAAGAACAATCCTACACTTGCAGAGATTGTGGAATGGTTCAAGAAGGAGCATAAACTTGACGTTAACATGGTGTCGCAAGGCGTTATCATGCTCTGGTCTCCATTCTCTGGCAAAGCCAAGGTTTGTTCCGTGTCTTGGATACAGAAGCAATTTGGCTCAACCGACCCCTTTTTTTAGACCCAAGAGAGGATGAAGATGAAAATCAGTGAGTTAGTGGAGATGATTGGGAAGAAGAAGCTATCTCCCGACACTAAGCATCTCGTCGTGGAGATGCTGGTTTGTGATGAAGAGGGAGAAGACGTCGAAGTAAGTATCGATTGATCTATCGTATCCCTTCAATTAACAGCTTTACAGGTCCCTTATACCTTGGTGTACCTCTAGAGCGACGGTAGAAAGCAAAAGGAAATGTATAATCTTGCAGTCACATCTTACACAGAATCAAAGGTCTCTGAAGCGTAAAATTTCAAGCATTCTGAAAAAGAACAGACAAATCAAGCGTTTAAGGAACAAAGACAACCTCTTTACCGAAACCTGAATTATCAGCCGCCGCATTCAAGGCTGCTTCAACTTCCTCCAGCTTGTAAGCGCCAACAACTTCCACGCCAGCCACTTTACCTAGTTTCACAATTCCTGCCTCTATCATGGCAATAAGCTGGACGATTGCTCCGCGCTCGTACATGAATCTCCCACTGATTTGAAGACTCTTGATCATGACGAGGGGGTAAGGAATACTGATATCTTCCCGGATCCCGCCCATCAAGGAAACTTTGCCGTACGTCTTGAGAGCCCTGATGCAGCTCGCGATATGAGTGCTCTTGGCGGCTGCGGGAGGAGAAAAGTCGATGTATGCGTCAAACCCTTGACCACCGGGAGAAGCCTTCTTCAACGCTTCCGTATCTGCATCAATATTTCCGACGAGTTTAACAGTGGTCAAACGATCTCCGTAAAGAGGTCCAAGGACGCCTGCCATGGTCTTTAACTGGTCTTCATTCCTTCCGGCAGCAACAACTTTGGCTCCCAAAGCAAGGGCCATGTGGACAGCGGCGCCGCCAAACGAACCGGTAGCAGGAGCGACGACGACGCTCTGACCAGGTTTAATGTTGAGGTCGACGAGGCCACCCATCGGGACCATGAGGGTTGGGATATAGCAAAGGTCGTTGATGGTGTATCCCATCTTGTTGATCAAATTTTCTTCGTCAAGAGGGTAGATATTCTCGAGGGGTGCCTTGACATATTCTGCATAACTTCCGTGGCGCCACTCCTCAGCCATGAGCTTCTCTGCGGGCCCCATAGCAAAGAGTCCTTGGAGAATGTTGAGTGATGGGTCGTCACGGGCACGAATGTTGATTTCGACGATCACGAGCTGACCAGGGCGGAGCGTAACGGCATCAGGACCGACAGCAGCAACGCGACACACTGCGCCAGAACCTGGGGTGATAGGCAACTGCATGGGGTATGGAATCTTGCCCGAAAAGACATCCTTGCCATAGGAGACGACGTGGCTGGAAAGAACCTTCAAGATGGCAGATCCTGGTACGGGAGATGGAGTAGGAACATCCTGAAGCTTGATATCGAGAGGATCGGAGAAAGAGGAGAGAACAAGCGCTTTATGAGTCGTAGGGAGGCTCATTGTCTATATTTAGACCGTCAATACGAGTCCCAAGTAAAGGAATAATTATATGGCTCACCGATGGTAGAAGTTTACTTTCGATGTGATGGTGTTCTCATGAGGGAGAGGGAGGGGGGGTTTATATAGCTCACGGGTACCCTTCGACCTACGACATCACGCTCGGTGCTCCCACGGATGCCCGAAAGTATTATCAATCCTTATCGGTTCGTAATTGAAGCATTTGTATCTCGTTAGCTGAGCAAGTGATGCCAGACCTGTAGATTTGGGAGCGTGTCTGGACATCCGAAACTGAATTGACCAAGTGGTCAATGGCGAAAAATATCTCAAAATAATAAAAATAGCCCAGTAAACCATGGAAATACCACCTTTAAGAGCTTTGAGGCTCTGTGATGAGCGCCTTTGTGGGAGAAATACAGCATTGACGAATTGCACTCTACAGCCATTTTTGTCCGATTTCCAGCTGCGATAGAGGCCAAATGAGCCCTCTCCACTGCCTTCAGTCTCGTAGATAAAATTATTTGGCATCCATGTCGCAAATAGTCCTAAACTTCGTCCAATCTCCCCCACAGTAAGCCGGCCATTTCTCAATCCAATCCCTAAATGACTGTTTAATAGCAGTAAGATGTCCTTTCATATGAATCATTGTGGCCTGACCCAGTTCACTTTCTGACTATTCAAGCTAAATGGGTAGATGGTTGGTCGGAATTAGGTCCCCATCCGGCTGGCTGCTCAAACGTTCGAGTGAAATACCTAAAGAGACACTAGTTGTTCAATGAATAGGGAGTCTAAGTGTATTTAGAAAATGTGACGTAGATCATGTCTAAGGAGAAATAACAACTTGTTTACCGAAGCCGGGATTAGCAGCAGAGGCACTCAGAGCTGCTTCAAATTCTTCTAGCTTGTATGCACCAATAACTTCAATGCCACCTCCCTTACCGACCTTCACTATTCCGGCCTCCACCATATTAATCAGTTGGACGACCGCTTTACGGTCATACATGTACCGTCCTCTGATTTCCAGACTCTTCAATACCACAGGTGCATAGGGAATCTGGATGTTTCCATGAATATAGCCCATCAAGCAGACCTTGCCAAACGTCTTCATGGCTCCGAGACAGCTGGTAATATGGGTGGTCATCGCGGCCTGAGGTGGCGAGAAGTCGATGTATGCATCGTAACCCTGACCTCCAGGGGATGCCCGCTT
>KN824288.1:441887-486019 GCA_000827415.1 Serendipita vermifera MAFF 305830 | reverse complement strand
TTTGAGAATTGAACATGATTTTCAGAGGTGGTCACTCGATTTCAAGAGTGAGTTATGGAGGCGCTTGATTCCTTGGCCTCCACTTCTCTTTGCCACCCCTGATTACCCTTTTTAAACCGCCTCCTACTTTGAACCCCAGCCATGTCCACCAATCCCCTCGATCCCGTAAACCCTCTCGATCCCGTCAGAACTGTAAGTCTTGTCGTGAACGTATTACGCGTCGGCGGTGGTCGTCGCTGATCGACGCCTCATCGCGGACACGGCCGTCCTTGTGGCAACGAGCTGAGACATCCATTGAACAGGAAGAAGAACACGATCCTCATTACGAGCCAGTCATCCGACTTACCGATAAGGATCAAGTGGAAGTCAAGACCCACGAAGAAGATGAAGAGGCGCGCTTCAAGATGTACGTAGATCCTTAGCTTGAAATGCAATCACTATGCTGACCTCAATCAAAACCTAGGCGAGCCAAATTATTCCGCTTTGATCCAACCACTTCAGAGTGGAAAGAAAGAGGCACTGGTGACGTCCGCCTTTTAACCCACAAAACAACGGGAAAGGTTCGCCTGGTGATGAGACGCGATAAGACCTATAAAGTGTGCGCGAATCATGCCAGTATGTATAATCGCCACAAAAAAAAAGTTTCATCGGAAAGCTAATCACCACTTACGCCCCCCACTAGTCACCGCCGAAATGAACCTCCAGCCGAATATTGGCTCCGACCGTTCATGGGTGTGGAAGACTCTTGCAGATATGGCTGAAGGAGAGCCAACAGCGGAGACCCTTGCCATCCGATTTGCCAATTCGGAGAGTAAGTAGTTTATCTCAGTTCTTGCTCCTTCTCACTCAAACCGCTTTCAGATGCTGGTCAATTCAAGCAGGCATTTGAAGAAGCTCAGAAAACAAACCAAGAGCTGTCGAGTGGACAACCGGCGACTGTGACAACGTCGTCCACCGATCCGGCTGGTCCTTCTCCTGCCGCTGCGAAGGAGGCCACAGACAAGGAGAACGCTGCCAATGAGGCCGCTCAGCCACAAGAAGATGCTGTAAAGGAGCCTGTCAGCGCCGCGTCTGATTCAAAGTAGAGGACTTCTGTCATCACTGAGGGGAAAATTCATACCAAATACAATGTTTTCATACTCATGCAATTTAGTCCTCTCTGTTATTACCGTACTTTGCTGAGATGTAAACACGATATATTGATGCAGTGCTTCCTAAGTATGACACAAGCAACGAAAGAGTAGACCCATCGATTCCAGTCCAAGGTTTATGGGAATGCATGATGATACAAGGTTGGCATAGTAGAATGCACAAATAATCAGGTAGAGGGTATGATGTAATGGGGTACCTATAGTCCGTATGCAAAGAGCTGGCTCCACTCAGAGCCGCCAATGAGAATTGATCTTGGCCGGTGTCAACGAGGCCGACACAACTCGCGCAGGTGTACGCGTTGTCGTGCTTTTGGACAATCTATGAGGAGGGGGGGTTGAAGAACGATGAGGAGATTCTTCAGCTTTTCGGATGAATTGCAGAGGTGCAAGGGGCGAGCCTGGAGAGCCAGACGAGTGAACAGCGCGAGGACTGGTTCCATTAGGAGTGTGAAGGAATACGGTGGGAGAAGGTCGTTTGGGTTCTGGAGTCACTGGAGGCCGTGGACGGTCCAAACTTGGTAATTCTTCCAATATATCATCGTTATTCTTGGTGACCGTGGATGCGCTGATCCACTTTTGTTCTTTTGATCCGAGAATTGGCATTTCGGGGAGTTGCTCGACCAGATGAGCAAAGTGATCCTTGAGGAATTTGGACAGTTCACACCATCCACCTCCCACTCTCTACAGGTATAGTTAAGCACAAGCTAATGCGGAAAGTGAGATCAAACATACAACCATGACGGTCTGAGAGCGAAGGATGCGACAAAAGCACAACTTGGCTTCCTCATCGTCGCCAATCCAGTATTTGCCACTTTTGTCCTCCCAATTGCTATTGCTGGAAGCCACTGCTTGAATGGGCACGCTTACTGCCATTTTATTGACCACATTTCCAACGGCCACATCCAATTTGTTTTTGGGATTGGCCACGTAGGGTTTGCGCACAGGTGGCTTGGGAACCGAGGGCTTTGGCGTTTGTGAAAAGGACGACCTCGTGCCTCTTGAATATCCAGAAACGGATCTTGCTTTGGTATTGATACTAGAGGCCTCTGAGATGGTAGGTGAAGGGGGTCGTAGGGGCTTTGGTGTTTTGAAAGGTGAACGGGGGTTACTGGATGACGGCTTCGTTGGAGTGATAGGGAGATCGGACGCCACTGTGCTACTGGTACGTTGACGAGACGAGAATGTGGATTTGTGCAACGACGAATTCGGGTCACCAAGCGGGCCTGAAGCCGATCGCTTTTTCACTATTTTGAATTCCTTGCGTTCCTTTGCTGGAAGAACAAAAGCAGCAGAGGCCGTCCGAGATGAACTACGAGGTACGACTGGAGACAACATACTTGGCCTAGGGCTGGGACCCAATCCAATGTTGCCTCTCTGCTTTTTGGATGGCGTCTTATCTGTTCGACTTGATGGCGTCCTTTCTGCCCGGCCTGACGACGTCTTCTCCGCTCGGGCCATGGGGGTCCTTTCTGCTCGATTTCTGATAGAACCGATTGACCGGGCAGAAGAGCTGCTACCGACGGAAAGACTGCTTGTGCGTCCTGAGCCTTCGTGACCACTGGCCGTACTTGGCCGCGACTTGTTTGCAAGTCTCTCGGTGCACATTTCTTGTAGCTCCTCCCATGTTTGCTCCAAGCGCTCCCGCTCCGAGGTTGCTCGGCTATCTGGAAATATGGATTCGCTGAGGTTGTCCAAATCCTTGAGCAGGCCACTAGTAAAGGCAAGTCGAGCGGAAAGCTGTTCCTCTGGAGGCTTGGATCGATCTGATACGTGGGATGACTGCAATTCAGTGGTTGGAGCCACAGGATACCCGTCGACGTGTTCGAGGAGATCGCTCAAAGCGGCGTCACATCCCGAGATCTTATTGGAGATCCATGATAACTCCTGGCATCTATCCAACAAAACCCTTGTAGCATCAAGTTCGTGCTTCAGGTTCTGGATCTCGGATTCTACTTCGGGCTCATTGTCCTGGAACCGGTAAATCGTATCTGCGACTGCTCCTATCTCTGCAAACGTGGATTGATGACGGGCGACCAGGGCTGGGGTTGGGAGAGCACTGGATCGGGCCGAATCTGACGGATTGGCCAGATTTTGGAGACTCATAGATCGTAGGCGACGGCGCAGTTCCTCTACTAATGATAGGATTGTGAGACTTTCGCCCGAATGTCCATTAGAGCGGGGAACAGAAGGGGCACCGAATACGTCTATGGGAAATATTCAATAAAGTTCTAAGCTATGGATCAATATGCTTACCGTCGAGTATGGATGAAGAGGCGAGCTTTGCAAATTCGCTTTCCGCCAGCAAGCGTCTCTGCTCCTCGTCGACACGACGTCTTTCCTCTTCTTCTAATCGCTTTTGTTCTTCTTCTTGTAGCTTGATTTGCCGCTCTCGTTCTTCTGCCTCTGCCTTTTCACGCAACTTTCGTTGCTCATCAGCTTGGCGCTCAAGGGCTATCCTATCTGCTTCAGCCTGCTCGCGTTGACGACGCTCCTCTTCTTGCTGGCGTTCCAGCTCCCTTTGTTTGATTTCCGCCTGCCGACGTTCCTCTTCTTGCTGGCGTTCCAGTTCCTTTTGCTTGATTTCCGCCTGTCGACGTTCCTCTTGCTGGCGTTCCAACTCCTTCCGTTCAATCTCCGCCTGCTCTCGCTGGCGAGCCTCTAACTCTTCTTGTTGCTTGCGTTCAATTTCTCGCTGCTCAAGGGCAAGCCTCTCGGCTTCTTCGCGGGCAAGTCTTTCGGCTTCTTCGCGTTGCCGAGCAAGCTCCTGTTCCTGCTTCATGCGCCTTTGCTCCTCTTCCAGTTGCTGTGCCAAAGCCCTGAGTCTTTCTTCCTCCTGCCGGATGGCCAATAATCGGGCTTCTTCTTCCGCGGCTTTTTGAGCGTTTTCTTTGTCCAATTCTTCCTTTCTGGTCCTTTCTTGCTCTTCTCTAAGCCGAGCCTCATCCTCGATGCGTTTTCGATCCTCTTCCTGCTGGATGCGAAGTGCCTCCCGTTCAGCAGCGAGTCGAGCGGCCTCCTCCAATCGAGCTTGAGCTTCTTCATCTGCCAATCTTTTGGCCTCGATTTCAGCTTGCTGTCTAGCGGCTTCCTCCAACGCCAATCGTTGACGGGTTTCTTCCTCTTGCTGGAGGCGAAGCCGCTCTTCTTCTTCTCGCTTGATCCGGTCCTCTTCTTCCTGCTTGAGGCGAGCTTCCTCCAATAATCGCTCACGCTCTCTGGCCTCGGCTTCAAGCCGCTCTTTCTCCAATCTCGCCCGCTCTTCTTCTTCTTGTTGCTTCAAGCTGTCTAGGGAGTCCCTTTCTTGCTGAAGAGCGGCTGTAATCTCTAAGGTTGCCACTTCGAGGTCGGCAGCCACTTGGTCGAGTTTGGCCTCTAGGTCTTTTTCCGTCTGCATACACGGAACGATGACAGACTCTTGCATCTCAGGATCTTGTGCACCGGGCTTGCTGAGCAAATCCCGGAGGGCGTCGCGGAATGGTGGAACTGAATGCGTGGTGAGGGACTTTGAGTCGGCAGCGATAGCCTCGATGGATTTGAGGCAGGTTTCAAGCTGCTTTATCGCAGATTCATGGGCCGGAATCTCGGAACTCTCCTTGATCACGGATTCTGACACTATCTGTCGTTGTTCTGCAAGTTTTTCTTGTAGAGCAGATAATTGCGCTTGTAATTCTTGAACCGTATCATCAACACCACGCGCAGCTACCGCGAGCTGCAAGTAGTCTTGATACCTGGAAAGCTCTTGTGCCTTGGTACCAATCCGGATCGAAAGGTTATTGGCATCTGAGCGAACATTATGGTCGAGAGAAACAACATCAAGGGGAAGGACGAATGGCGCTGGGGTGTTGGGAACGTCTACATCTTTAGACTGCAAAAAATTGGCGAACGTAGGCTGAGCCGAACGCAAAGGGCCTTTGAAGTAGGCGTCTGGCTTGCCCACAAATATAACCCTGCTCGGAAGCCTTTCTGAGAATTGCGATACTTCTTCACTCAGTACTGAATGCTGCTGTTGCAGATGTTCAATGGCACCCCTGTTCGAATCTGGATTTGAGGTTTTGGACGAAAATGTCGCTAGTCTGGCTTTGGTAAACTGCGGGATCATTTCTGCGATTCGCTCCTCCAAGTTTAACTCTTCCTTGTGCACTTCTGCCATGATAGATGCTTGTTTTGTCACAACATCGTAGAGTCGTTCCATTCCTTTAACATTATCCAGGTACTGGTTTACGATGTTTGCTCCACTTTGCAATGCTTGCATCACTTCTGGACCAACAGACGGTGAAAGGCCAACGAGGGGGTTGGTGATGTTGGCCGGTATGTTTGCGGAGAGATTGTCGAGTTGGACGGAGATGCCTTGGGATTGGCCAGGCCATGTCGATTGGTCCTGCACCATAGGAGAGCGCAGTGGTTGTTCTTGGCCAATGGGAAGCCATTTCTCTCTTTCCATACGACCCGCCAATTCCGCCTTTATAGCATCCAAGCTCTTCCAAGTGCCTCCTATGCCGGCCCACACTTTTCGAACGTCCCTCAGGCACGCAGCCTTGGCCAGTGCTTCTGCTCGTGTGTCGGTCGCGCGTTTCTTGGCAGCCTCAAAATCGGCTAAGGCTTGATCTAGTGTTCCTGAAAAGTCCTTGTGTAGATGAGCGCCAGTGAGGGTGCGCATTGCGTCGCGACAGATTTTAGCGTCGCGATTTCCAGCGGCTTCTGCCTCATCCAACTCTCCCGAGATGATTGGCAACACGGCAAGATATGCGCCATGTGTCATGGGATCTAAGCAATCAATGGAATCAACACGAAGAGGAGACCCATCTCCGTCCTCGACTTCAGTGCCTTCGAGTAATCGTCGAGTGCAGCTGTCAAGCTTCTTGGTGTATTGCTCCAAGCGGGCACACGACTCATCCACCTTCTTGACGGCGGCATTTTGGCGTTGATACTCTTTTGCGACAGAAGCAGCATCTTCAACAAGTCGTTTTGTATGCTCCAATTCTTGCACCAAAGCCGAAATCACGGCTTCATTGCACGCTCGCTGGTCAGGATATGATGGTAGGAGCGGCTTGGGAAACAGGCGAGGATTCGTATGGGTGGCAATGGTAGTCATGCGTTGAGCCAATGCTTGAGAGCGAGCCAGGAATGCGGCGTCTTTGGCGGGATCCGGGTGTTCTGATAATGCAAGTGTTACATCATCTCGCAAGCTAACAGCCGCTGCCTGTTCCTTTTTTATCTCGTCATAAGTCTCATCGGCACTACGAAGAGTCAGTACGGGAGATAGCAAATTGATTAATGTCCGTACCGTTTCCATTGAGTGACCAGTTCCATTGAAAACCTAGCAAGGCCATCTATCGGCTTGGCATCATTCTCGAGCCTGTCTTGCTCATCCAAAATAGGGTCTGGGATTGGTTTCTTCTCCTTCTCGATCATGCGATCAAGGGTAGTACCCGCTGGTGCAATGAGATTGCGTTTCCACGCTCCAATTCGTGTAGTGAATCGAGCGGCTTCTCGGGTCAGATCCTCTACTACCCTGTAGCGAGGATTCCGCGGCGTTGAAAATGTAGAGTTTCGACGAGCCGTCGTAGGAGACGTAGAGGGAAGAGGAGACACGAAGGAAGAAGGGGAACCATGCCCATTCGACATATTCAAGCTGGAATGGGTCGAGTGGGCGGGAGCCTCAATCACTTGCTGGTACGCCTCTGGTTTCCATCGTGCAGTGGTCCGAATAAATTGATCTAGCTCCTTTTGAATTGCTTCCCGTTCCTGCCATGCTTCCAAGCGCTTTTCTTCCCAAGTTAGGCGCAAGCCGGTAAGCTCGAGAAAGTCTGAACGGGCACGGAGAAGATGGACGAGCTTGTCTAATCCCAATAGGGTTGTGAGGGTGACCTCGATCAAATCTGTATCAGCAGGCGACAGGTTGCGCTGTGTGGCGGCTGTTTCGAGATATTTTAGAACCTATAAACGCCACGACGTGATTCGACTGACCCTTTGCAAACTTTTTGAGTCGTCTCATATCGCTTGCGTCGAACCTTTCTGCTTCTTGCTCGATGGCATCGTGTTGTTTTTGCCATTCCTCGAGTTGATCACGCGTCGGGAGACCTGGGATCGGCATAGACGATGATTTGACGAGATGCTCTAGGTTATTGAAGAGATCTATTGAAGGTAGCTGTTCTAGGAACTGGGAGGTTTCGTGTCATCAAAAAACCGTTCAAGTATAATAAATTTTTGAGCCAGAGAAAGACACCAACCCTGATCTTCTCCTCTATCCACTCTCTACGGGGTATAAATGCCTGCAATTCCTACTGAAAGGTGAGCAAATGCGGGCGTTGTTGGCGCTGCCTTGTGGCGAAGGCTCACCAGGATTTCACCCTCCTCTAATGCATCTTCTTCATCTGCGAGTTTTGAGTCTCTCGTGGTGATTGGACTGTCGATTGAGGGTTGGCTCATGGACGCCGTATCAGAGGCTGGAAGCAACGAGTTCGACGTTGCTGCTGCCTCAGTTGCTTCAGTGGCCGACATGGCGATTGTTCGTGATGAATGATTCCGAATTGAGAGTCAGAATTAGATTAACATAAAAGCTCCTGGGTCGTAAAACGTGAATGGTGACAATGGTTCAAGGACGGGAAGAAGGAAACTAGCGTAGCGGAGGCATGTCAACCGCGTACAAATTCGGAACTTGATTTCACCGCGAAATTAATTTAGACTCAGCCTTGTGTTTTTAGCTTGTTTTATCCAGAAAAATATAACATTATACGGTGAAATATATATGTACGTTGTCATCGTAAAGGTGGTTCTGGCGAACTATTATTCGCGGTGTCCTGCAGTCGTGGAGAATGATTCAGAGTCATTAGGATATATCTTACCATAACTCACAGTACGAGATGTAGGTCTGTTCTGCAGTAGCAGGGCAAGCTGCCTCAAGCGTAGTACTCCAAACCGGTCTGGCTCACCCTCCTGAAACAAACCCCTATCAGTCAATCACTCGAATCGTAGGATCCTATTTCTTACCTTGAGCTGTGTCTCCTCCATGAATGCAGCGATTTGGCCAAACGAGGAGCCCGTCTGTTGCCCAATCTCGTCGAGTAGTCTGCAACATGTCAGGTATCCGTTTGAAATTACTGGGAGAAGTGAATCTACCTCTCTATACTCCGCGTTTGGGCGTTGCTCTTATCAAGTTGTGCCTGCATGATGGAAAGCTGCCTCGAGAGCCGCTCCAGCTCCAAACACCTCCGATCAAGCTCTTCGACTTTCAGTTTCAGCTCCACCTGTGTCCTTTGATGCTCTATTTGACGTGCCGCTGCCTCCACGTCCCTGGCTTTGACATACTCCAGAAATCGGCTATTACCGTCCTCTATGCCCGACCGTATAGACTGGATTGCTCCGCTTTGACGAAGGATATGATGTCGTAGACGGACATATGGGGCCAGGCCCAATGCCACAGACACGCCAGTGATCAACAGCAACGGCGGTATGATAGATGACGCCGAGAAGCGTCGGTTGTTGGAAATGGTCTGATTGGAATCTAATGACTCCATTGCGGTCGTACCTTCATTAGGCACAGAAGTCGCTAACGGAGTTGAAGAGGACATATCTCATCCCAGCCTCACGTGTATTATGTCGCCTATGCCCCAACCTCCTATCAGTCAGGCTAAGGAAGCTCGTGCCGAAAGTGACCGGGTTATTATAGACTTACTGCCTGGACTCATACTTATGCAGTCACTTGAGGCCTTATCGTCTTATCTTGGGACCATGGTATAATGTTCTGAGTTGGGAACCATCCATGGATACTATCGCTTCATCAGAAACCCTATCTATCTCACCTTTAAAATGATATCTTCAGTCCCACCTCGCCTTATCGCGGGTTTCGTCTCTCCATTATGTCCTCCATCACTAGCTCGAAGAACAAGGAATTAAAGCACGGCATGGTCTATGTAAGTGTAGTCATTGGCGTGCGAGCACTTGTTATGGACTAAACGAGGACCTAGTATAGTGTTCGAGGGGGTGCTCGCTCAAAAGGTGTAGAAGATGTCGCACGCACCCAGGTTCCTCACATTCCGCCAACGGCATGGGAAACCCCGTTACCAAGAGACACAGTTCGTACGGCACATTTCCATAAGCTTCTGTGACTCATCATGCTTCAGGCCGCTCATTACCTTCGTGGTGGGACTGGTAATGAATGGCAATATGTTGTAGAGGATGGGGTATTTGAACGAGCACTAGCGCACGACCGACTTCGGCTACAAGAGTTGAAGTGGCATCAATATGATCTCAAAGTGGCCAAGACGGGCGTACGAGGAGGAGCCCGTTTTCCGAAGAAGAAAGAGCCCAAAGACCCGAATGCAAAGAAAACCGGACCTAAGGTCATTTCCAGTAAGTCGGTGGTCTCCACCCCGATCGCATGTGCTTACCGCGGCTAGTTTTCCGAAAGAGGGCTGGCAGTACGTCTTCTGCGGAAGCCAGTGGATCTTTACCTTCACCGATCTCTCCGAGCGACTTTTCGCTCTCACATTTCCCCACTAGAGACTTCGAGGAGAAATCTCTCGAACAGCGCTTGTATGAGCTATCCATCGCATCCTCCACAGATCTCGAGGGGTCTATTGCGCTTTCCGATTTTACGGCACCTACATTCTTACTGGCTGATTACGATGAGGATGATTTGCAGCACTCATCATCCGAAGAGTCCATCGCATCCACCATTGGTCACCAACGGATTCGCTCACTATCTCTGTCCAGCGAAGCCATGAACGATCCCCTCGCGGGCCCAAATGCATCTCCAGTGCATTCGCACGGGAACTACAGGTCGATTTCTCCTGGGATTCTCGCCTTCAAGCCCGAAGGGATCCAGCCATTGGATCCTGATCGTTTCAAAGGCGCCGAAATGTCCCCTGGCCCTTCCGATCTCGCACTGTAGTTTATCTTTTGGACTTTTCGAAATAATGTCAAGTACTTATCGCACTCGAAATAGATGGATGGTTTGTAAATTAGGCTCTAGGCTCCTGAAGGAAACATATGTCAATGAATCACTCAAATTATACCATGCTATCCTTCACCTTGATTCGTGTCTCCTACATGAATCCAGCGATTTGGCCAAACGAGGAGCCCCCTTGTTGCCCAATCCCGTCGAGCGGTCAGCAGCATGTCACCAGTTGGTACATTTGATACTACATATCAACGACTTGTCATACTCCAAGAATTGGTTCAGTTATTACTACCCAATGCCACAGAAATGCCAGTGATCAACAGCAACGGTGATATGTAGCCGAGAGGTGTCGGCTCTTGAAGATAGTTTGATTGGAATCCAATGACTCTATTGCGGCCGTACCTTCATTCGCCACAGAAGTCGCTAAGGGAGTTGAAGAGACAATTATCATCCCAGCCTCACGTTTATAGCCTCGCAAGCTGGATCCGATTGGTCTCCCAACCTCCTATCAGCCAAGCCAAAGAAAGGTTATGCAGAAAGTGACCGGGAAACTATGGACTCACTGCCTGGATTTGTGCGCAGCCACTTGGTGGTCTTATCATCTTATCTTGCTCCAATGATAGGACCCTGTCAAATGTTATTAGTTCGGAACTACTATCGCTCCACCAGAAACCCTATTTAACTCATCTTTAAACCTGATGCATTCTGTATCTCCTCACTTTGTCACGGTTTTAGTCTCTCCATCATGTCCTCCATCAGCAGCTCGAATTCTACCAGAGATAAGGAAGCAAAACCAAATAAAGTCTATGTAAGAGTAGGGCCCTGTATACAAAATATTTGATATGGATTGAATAAGGACCTAGTATAGTGCTCGTGGGGGTGCTCGCTCAAAAGGAGCAGAAGATATCGCACGCACCCAAGTTCCCCATGTTTCACCGACGGCCTTGGAAGTCCCTTTACCAAGAGGCACAGTTAGTACGGCACATTAACACAAGTACTCTTGATTGATCATACTTCAGGCCACTCATTACCTTCGTGGAGGGAGTGGTAATGAACGACAGCATGCTGTAGAGGAAGGGGCGTTGGAACGATCGTTAGCGAATGACCGACTTCGACTGAAAGAGCTGAAGTGGCAGCCACACGATACCAAAGTGGCCAAGACGGGTCTGCGAGGAGGAGCCCGTATTCCGACGAAGAAGGAGCCAAAAGATCCAGAGGCAAAGAAAACTAAAGCCAAGGTTATTGGTAGTAAGTAAGTGGTTTTGACCTCTATCTTATGTGCTCACCGCGGCTAGTTTTCCGAAGGAGGGCTGGCAGTACGTCGTCTGCAGAAGCCAGCGGTTCTTTACATTCACCGACCTCTTCGAGTGACTTTTCGCTCTCACCTGTCTCTACTAGAGATTCCACGGAGAATCCTCTCGAACGGCGCATGTACGAGCTATCTATCGGCTCCTCCATAGATGAAGAGGGGTCTATCGCTCTTTCCAATTTTACAGCGCCCACATTCCTAAACGCTGACGACGACGATGACGACAACGTTGGCTTGCAGCGCTCATCATCTAAAGTGTCCATCGCATCGACCATTGGTCAGCAACGAGCTCGTCCGCTAACCTTGTCCAGCGATGCGGCGGACAACCCCTCGTAGCCCCGGGAGTATCGCCACTCCATTCGCACGGGCACTATGATTTTATTACTCCGGGGACCCTGATTTTCAAGCCTGAGGACACCTAGCCATTGGATCTTGATCCTCCCGGAGGCGCCGAAATCCCTTTTTGGTCCGTCCCGTTCTCGCGTTTTAGCTTATCTCTGGGACTTTTCGATATTATGTCAAATACTTATCGCACCCGAAATGGATGCGTGATTTGTAAATTAGGCACTAGGTTCGCGTTTGGTTTAGTGTATACTTCGTCGAATTCAGTCGGCTATGATTCTCCGGGGCGAGCGACACGCAACATCGCCTAGTCTTGATTGCCACGCCGCCACGCCGTAGATTGCAATTGTGAAACGTAGCCTCGCGTGTACCACTATCATGATTTGGGTTCCTTCGTTAATATAGCTGGGGCGCACACCGTTACCCTAGGCATCTCTCACCCTACCAACACCCCCTCTTTCCAATGCTGGAATTATCGTCAAAATCAAAGGAGCCAAAGCCCTCAAAGGAGAAAAAGATATACGTGAGTTGCGCGCAGGGCCCGTCCCGGCCGGATTCGGACTGATTCGTCCGTTGGTCGATAGTATAGCTCGCGCGGAGGTGCCGGCAGGAGCAAAAGCGCAGGACCAGTTAATCGTAAACCTGTAGTATCAAGTGCACCATCTAAAGTTTTAGAAGTTCCAGTACCGGTGCACAAGGCGAGTAAAAATTCCACCTTGGCGTCGGTTTTTGGACGAACTAACCAGCGCGCCCATTTTAGACCACTAGCACTGGGAGAGGAGGCTCTGCCAATTCTAGGACATTTGTCGTGGAAGAAGGCACATTTGAGCGCGTTATGGAGCATGAGGCAGGACGGATTCGCGCCATCAAGAGCGCCGAGACCCGCAAAACCATGAGCCTACGGGGGGGTTCGGTTATTCCAGAAGCGAAAAAGAAGGAAATTTGTGAGCATCTTCTAGAATCAAATTAGCGAAATGTCTGATCATTTTTGTGAATAGCACCCACCTCCACACAGATATCAACACAGTACAGCGATGATACCTCATCTTCCAAAAGCATAGTCAATCGGTTTCCCCGTGTGCCATCCTTTGGTAACTCCTTCTTCTCGCGAGAGCAACCATCATCTCCTGTGCCTCTGGCTGATAGCCCAATCCATGAATCCAGACGACCCTCGTTAGGCGTCGTAACGAACAGTCCTCAAGTGCCGACGACAGCAGCACGACATTGCCCAACGTGCCAGTGCTGGAGACATACAGTATCGACACAAGCTAGTGCAGACTACAATTCACCAAATAGCCCAGTTGGTGGTCTTGCTCTTGGCCCGTCACCTCCGCCTTCACCATTCAAGGCAGTATTCCCTGGAGTGCTTTTGTACGTGCCCGAAGAACCACATGCAAATGGTCCACCAAGTCCGACAGCGTCGTCGATCTACAGCGGCCTCTTTCGCGACTCGTTTACAACTCCTGAGTTGACCTCTCGTACATCTCGTGTTTGAATTTCTGATTTCCTAATTGTATCCGTTGTACCTCTATGTTCTTTTACTTGATAGGCCCTTGCTAATAGACTTTTTGATGTTGTTATGCGAAGGGCCAAAGGTGGGGGAAACCTGTATTCTTATTCTTACTGTGCGCGTCAGCCCGGCATGGCCCACGAGTCGCTGAGCACCGCGCTTTTACGCCTTGATCAATATGCGAGGGCCTTTGTACTCGGATCCTTGGCTCGATTTCGAAAGTTGAGCTGGCGAGGCAAGCTCTTCGTTGTGGCTCTCGCATTATTCAACATCACGTTGGTGACAACAGTCATTATCGTTGGTCCAGAAGCTATATTCCAGGTGAACAAGGCCTGTGCATGTTATTATAACTGCTAAAACGGGATTTCTAGTATTTCTACCGTTTGTCCCAGAAGTTAAAGAATGCGCCTTTTGGTTGGCTCATTTCAGCCTCTCTACTGAGTGCGGAATCATTACAACTATTCGAATCCCGTATTAATCTTTATGCGTACAGTCCTCGCATCCTTCCCGCCTATGATAGGCTTTTATACTATGGTGCGATTCATGAATCAGCTGCTGCGCCTTAGTCCTTACCCTCGCTGCTAGGTCTCAATCACAGGGTTCGCATGGGGCCTCAAGGGAATGTACATTGCCGGTCCCGGCGCACTCGTAGGCGCTGGACTGAGCTTCTTGACGCTTCGACTCTTGTTCCATAAGAAGCTACGGGAGTTGCAGCAGTCAAATAAGCATTGGAGGGCATTGGATCAGGTCGTTGTGAGTACTTGGAACGTGT
Organism: Serendipita vermifera MAFF 305830; assembly: GCA_000827415.1. Classification (NCBI taxonomy): domain Eukaryota; kingdom Fungi; phylum Basidiomycota; class Agaricomycetes; order Sebacinales; family Serendipitaceae; genus Serendipita; species Serendipita vermifera. The sequence continues at coordinate 472,033 of KN824288.1, read as the reverse complement.
TCGGGGATCCAATCTCATAGCAATCTCCTTAACAGGCCGCTAGAGGGCTTCCACTCATAATCCTCATTCGTCTCTCTCCGATTCCACCATGGGTGTATTCCACTGCACTATTCGCATCAATCACGTCTGTCAAATTTTGGCAATTTATCGTAGCAAACCTGTCAGTCGAGTCAGGTGTTTCCTGTTTTGATGGCCGCTAATGATGTTGCTGCAGGTTCTTGATGCCCAAGATCTTCCTCACGGTCTTCGTGGCCTCTCGAATTGCTGCCCTTGCAGACAAGGACCAACGAGGCGAAATGGATACGACCACCAAGATACTCAATTATGCTTCAGTCGCATTGGGAATCATAATCGGCGTCGGTACAGGCTGGTGAGTGGCTTATCATTAGTTGTGAAACCTCACTAACCTCCGTCAAAGGGTTGTTTATCGACTCACACAGCAAAAAATTAGAGAGCTGCCCGAATTCCCTAGGGAAATTGATGATGCTGCCGCGGATGCGTTGTTGGAGGCGGAACAAGGCGCACCACTGTTACGAGATTATTCACCAGAGCCGGAAGACGACGATGAGCCTTTATCCCCTATTGGTAGTGCACGAAAGCTTGGCCGTGATGAAGGTGCACGATGATGATTATAGCCTTTTCTTTTTATTCCCCCCTCACATATATATACGAGGGTCATCTCTCCCTAAGTACTAGCAGACGGCTATTTGCGATTAGATGTATCATCAATAAACAACGGACAATAATAGCTCTAATAATTATGCAGGAAGAGAAGCGCCATGGTGGCTCCAAGGAGAAATACCAAAATAAATAACCGAGAGTCCTTCTGCCTTCGTCGTGCTTCTATTAACTGCTTGTTGCCAGCGCCGACGGTCGCCCCAGCCTCTATTGCATCCTCATACAGCTGGTCCGTGATTTCAGCTTGTTGTGTAAGATGCGAAACCAGTTCCATTTGCAGAGCTGAGATTTCCATCAGACGAGACTCAGCTTGCTGCACAGTAGCCAAAGCATCTTGAGCCTCTCTTAGAATGGTGGCATTCTCTTCCTCAAATTGCAAAATCTGAGACTGTGAAAGCTCCATCTCATCATCATCATCCGAGTCTTCAGGATTTGATGCGGCGAGTGTCGCTGGTTTGGATGGTGCTGACGAAATACGTGGCCATAGCCCACTGCCCGAGTCTGCTGTCGCTTTTGGTGCCGGCGGTCGTAGTGGGTCAGTAATAGCAGACCCAAGGGTTCTTGTGCGCTCTAGTTGTCGTTTGATACGCTCTTCTTGCATTTCTTTTTGAATTTGGCCGACTTCCGCAAGCCGCCTGTTGAGATACCATGTTACGCTGGTATTGTGCGCCGCCAAGAAGTCCGAGGAAAGAGTTCCCGAGTTATTTTGAGGGGATAACCGTGCCGGTAGCATGCGTAAGAGTTTGCTGGTCCGTGACGCAGCAAGCTCCGCTCGGTCTGCAAAGGATTCAGTACTCTAATGTCTTGTATATTGGCTGTTTACACACGCTTTTCAACCTGTTCCATCCCTCGTACCCGTTCCGCGCATTTTGTAATGATCATTTTTGCTTGCAAGTCCACCTGATCGCGCTGTTGGCTCGATAGATGCTTCAAAGAAGCCAATGCAGATCCGTCCGCCATAAGGTCAACTACGGCTGCAGAATCCCGGGAAGAAACCATGTCATTGACTTCCACGTTGAGGTATGGCCGCTTGATGACGGCAAGGACTCTCGTTAGGGCTTGAATGTGTTTGAGCTGTGATATCATTATTAATACATCCGAAATTATTGTGCATGTGTATTCACTATGGTATAGGCGTCTTGCATGTACGCAATGGCCGTGGCTTTGCTGAGCTGTTCATCGGCCTGTGCTCCATGCCCATTTCGTGACTGCTTCCTTGGTAATTTTGAAGGCGAAGAAGCCTGAAATTCGCGTATACAATGGCGAAACTCCTCAGTGCGGTCGACTGCCATCTTGGTTCCTCTCCAAGTTTGACTTGAACCACGTACAACCAAACTCTGGACTAACAAATGAATCTAAGAAATTATAACAAGTCGTGATAATGCTAGATTACTACCTTTTCGACCGACCTGCCCGCGTCTCGAATTGACCTCCCCGGATGTGCTCATCGGCGAGAAGGAAAAGCGCTGGATCTATTGAGGAGCTACGAGCCGAATTTTTTTTTCTCTCAGTAACCTCACTTATTCTATGGAGAAAAGGCTACTGGAGGAAGCAAGAACGCCCGTGACAGCCATCTGCAACCCCACGACTTCCTGACTTCTACGGGTGCTTGTCGCTGTATGCTATAAGCATTGGCGGATTCATTTACAGCACTGTATAGTCCCTTCGTGCGTTACGGCTGGCGTGCCGCGTCTTCTCCACACCCACTGGCAAAAATTTCGGCACCAATGCCAAGAGAATCGACATACCGCCAAAACAGAACCATCAACAGAACCCAACAGAATGCTACACTCATGACCACCTAGATACTCTCGCCCCGATTTTTATCCACAAACATCTGTGTCACGCACTATAAGGAAGGACTTGGTATTACCAGTACTGGTCCCCCCACATTTCCTTCCAAAGATGCTGCCTGTCATTGCTGCTGTAGCTGCACTCCTTGCCCAGGTCATTTCTAGCAACGCTCATGGTGGTGTTGTAAACATCGGCGTTGATGGGACCAAATATCCAGGCTGGTCTCCATACAACAGTGCTTCAGGCCAAACCACAGCTGCGAGGTTTGTCGCACGTACATCATACAGCGTTTCAATCCGTCTAAATTACTGCTAGACCCTACTCCAGCTTTGACCCAATTCTGAGTGCGACTGCCAGGTGCGTATGAAATCTAAGACCTCCAACTGTGTCTTACCTGGATTTCGTAGCACCATGCACTGCAATAACAACGGCGGTAGCGTATGTTCCTCGCACCACTCCTCTTTGATCTTCCCTAAATCTGTCCTAGGGTCCCAACCAACAAACGCTCACCATTGCTGCTGGCGGAACCATCACGGCTTACTATAGCCAATGGACTCACGCTGAGGGACCGTTTACAGTGTACGATTCTATCGTGGTATCTAGGTTTCAGTACTAAGTAAAGAACCACAGATACCTCGCCGCATGCCCCTCTAGCGGATGCACAGGCACCAGCTCTGCTGGACTTCAATGGGTAAGTGTCACCCTAGTCAACAGCTACCAGAATGTTTCTCATCCACACTCTTAGTTCAAGATTGCGGAACAGGGTCTTATCTCTGGAACAGTAGGAAAAGGACAATGGGCCAACGGACTTTTGATGAAGAACTTGAGGCACGTGTCCTTTCCTCTTTGACTGAGTTTGTATTAACTCGTTCCTCAGCTGGTCCACCAAAATTCCTACGAGTCTTCGCGCTGGCCATTACCTCATCCGTTGGGAGACACTCGCCTTGCATCAGGCAAACACCCCTCAATTCTACCCAGGTCAGGGCCCAAATTTCCGTCGGGATCATCCTCGTACTGAACGAACATCTAGAATGCGCGCAGATTCAAGTTACTGGTGGAGGATCAGACTTCCCTACCAGCCAATACCTCAAACCTATCCCAGGTGCTGTGAGTCCATTTATTCAACGCATATTTTTTGTGCATTCTCTGATGACAATAGTGGGGTGCCAACGATCCCGGAGTCAATATCAACATTTACGATGCTGTAAGTGGTTTCCGCAGAGGCTGCTCCAGAGCTAACGGCAATTGTCCATCAGACCACTGCAGCACAGACTACATACACCATCCCTGGACCAGCAATCTACCCTGCATTCAAGTAGATGAGAGACTTTTGTATATCGCATTATGTTTCCCTTTTAAAATTAAATGCTGGCGAATCGTCCAAAAGTTGTACACCAAGGCTGAGACCGTGGTCCCCTTAATCCTCAAATGCATCGTCCGGAACCGACCCCTGGACAAGGGAGAGGGCTCCAGGTTTTATATATATGAAAGGCGCAACCTGCTCGTTTCTATACGCCACTGGGAGATTGCAGCGGGGACCTAAATGGTAGATGAATATAAGAAAACACAGAGGACGAGGGCCTACAATGCATGCGTATCTGTCTTTCGAGGCCACGAGGTCTATTGAAACGTGAATTTCGAGCAACAAAAGCAGGACAAGCGCACCTTTGAACCAACACCGCACCCGTATCTTTGGCGTTGAGCTTATAAATGCATGCCTTGTGTGTCTCTGTGGCTTTAGTTCTCATGATGAAAGCATTATCCGTCTGTCTTCTGGGCAAGCTATGAAGCGCAGTGTCCACTACCAACTTGAAACTTTGGTGAGATAAAGTAGCAACATCCGGAAAACAGCTAACAATGAATTCTCCACATATGCAGTAATACGTTTTTAACGCTGCGGTGCTTGACTGGAGAGCAGGGGCTACAAAACTTGGTCAATACCATGGTTTACTCGTATTTTTCACTTGAATTACCATCTGTCGAGGCAGAAACAGTTGACCTAGAAATAACCTTGGGCATGGTGAGGTACAGGTGGCAAGAGGGCTGGCTGTTCGAACTCCCAACCATTTCCAATGAAATTTGTAGCGCTACTGTCTGGTGGAAAAGACAGCTGCTTCAACATTACACACTGTCAGATAAATGGTCACGAGCTGGTGGCTGCAGCGTCCTTGAGACCCCGTGAAGGCATAGGCAAGTCTGGACATGTGCGAAAGGGTCGGCCTAACAACAACAATTCAGATGAGCTGGATTCGTATCTATACCAGACTGTAGGACAAGATGCAATCGAGTTTGTTGCACAAGCATTGGGAGTGCCACTCCATCGGAGGGTGATCACAGGCACGGCCGTTCAGATGGAGAATGAATACGGTACTCGTAAAGGTGTCTCCGAATCGACGGATCAAGCGGTCGATGGGGATGAAACAGAGGATATGTTTCAGTTACTCAAGGACGTCTTGGTGAGGAAAGTCACGTTATGCCCCCCCCCAAGTCTTACGCATCATATTAGGAGCGACACCCGGAGGTGCAAGCAGTCTCTGTCGGCGCAATATTATCTTCTTATCAACGTATTCGAGTTGAGCACGTGTCAGTTACCTTCTTTGTTTTGGGCGCCATCCTCCTGAGGGCAAAGTAGATGTCGACGCCTAGGACTCACGTCGCTCTCGTATCTATGGCAGAGAGATCAAGGAGAGCTTTTACAGGAAATGGTTGATTCTGGTGTCAACGCCGTGCTCATAAAGGTGGCCGGAATTGGCCTGAAACCACAGCATCTTGGGCTGTCACTTGCACAAATGCAACCAATTTTGCAACAATTGGCTAGTTACTCAATTCTATGCTAAGGTTGATTGGCTCATCGGCTATATAGAATGCGCGGTTTGGCTCTCACATTTGCGGGGAAGGTGGCGAGTATGAGAGTCTGACTTTGGACTGCCCAGCCTTTACTAAAAGGATACTAATGTAAGTCAATTTGGCATTTTATTTCGTTGGACTTATGTTTGTGGAAGCACCGAGAGTGAAACCGTCATTCACGAAGACAAAGGCTTTGCTACCGTCGCTTACTGGAGAATAAAGTCTGCAGATATTCAAGAGAAGCTAGATTCGGAACAGCCGTTATTGTCTCTGACCATGCCTCCACTCTTGGACGGGATCTCGAAGCCAATTTACGAGGCCGCACTCGCAGTCGATAACGAAGCCAAATTGAGCACTCCCTCGGAATTCCGACCTACTGGCGCTCTCTCTGCGTCAATTTCCCGCCGTGGCAGGTGGATATCAATTGGAAGCGTATACGGCACGCACAAAGACTCGCTTACCATAGAAGAGGAGACCAAACTGTGTTTTGAAAACCTAAAAGGTATTATCCGTTATGTTATGCTCAATCGAGAGCTGATTGGGCCTCCAGCTCTACTCTCTCAGCAAGGCTCGGACTTTACGGCTATCGTGCATATCAATGCACTTTTAAGCTCTATGGATACTTTTATCGCCTTTAATAGAGTCTATTCTCAGATGTTTGGGACCAGTCCACCAGCACGAGCTTGTGTCGCCGTTTGCTTGCCCTCACCGCATCGAGTAGCTCTCGAGTGCATCGCGTATGTGTGTGCGTCCCCTTCCGAGCGTTTTGCCCTACATGTCCAGGGAGTCAGTTATTGGGCCCCTGCCAATATTGGGCCATATTCACAAGCGATCGGTGTAAGTGACCATTGCAAGTGGTCTTGCAAAATCTAATATCGCTGGTGACAGATTGACGGCTTCTTTCACGTGTCTGGGCAGATCGGCTTGGTACCTTCTAGCATGGTATTACCTGCCCCTCTGGATGTTCCCAAAGAGGCTGCACTTTCTTTGCAACATGTGCGAAGAATAGCACAAGTGCTCCCATTGACATCTTCCGCCGACGATTGTCCTCTATATCTTGGCTTAATCGTATGGTTTACTCTGAAGGAGACGTTGCCAGCGTTGGCAACCTCAATTCGATTAGCTATGGAAGCGAATAGTAGCAAGTCAACAAGTGACATCGATCGTCCACCCGTACTGTTCGTGGTGCCCGTTGACCTTCCTAAAGGAGCAGCAGTGGAGATTCAAACCATCTTTCAAGCAGTCCATACACCTGACGAGGAAAGTCCGTCCCTTACCTCCATTATCAACATGAAAGGAGATGCAAACGTACGGCGAGAGAGTTGTCAGTTAAACAACGGAAGAGTATTCGATATATTGTGGCTTAATAAATGCGGTACGGCTTTTACACCCACCTATTCACTTGCTGATTGTCCTAGCTTTTGGAGATGCTTTGAAATATCTTCACGAGAGTTCTGCTACTTTCAAGCCCTTGTCTTCGCGGGTTTATTGCCGCATTGAACCTCGTAAGCACTAGTTATGTACGGCTGGCTTGTCCTGATGTCCTTGTGTAGCACAACAATTGATCGACGACCTTCGTCACGAGAGTGCGGTAACCGTGATACCTGTTCGAGGGGTGTTCTGCATGCCAACTTTAGAGCGTTCTGTGCCAGTTAGTTGGGATCTCGCAATAGTCTCTCTTGTACTGGAGTCATAGTGGTTCTGAAAGCAGTCTATAAGCAACTAATTGATCTACAAACGGGAAAGAGCAGCGTAAAGCGTGGGACCAAGGGTACTTGGCTTGCTTATTGGTAAAGGCGTGGTGTCTATTCGGAGACCTCAGTTTCTTTCATCTCCGCAAGTCTCCTTCGCATCTCCTTCTCGGTCCTTGTCGGGGCAACGGCACGTGAGAATGCCGCACCGATCTATCCAAAAGTCAGTCATTTATATCGGAAATGGCTCGGTGGGAACATACGAGTGCGGACACTCCACCGAATCGAAGCACCCAAGAGACACCGTGCTTGCCGTAATAAACGTGACTGGGATCACTCTCCGTAGCAGAATCAACTACGCGGAAGATTGCAGTTGCGACTATTGCAATCTGAACAGATCGTCAGCTCGATACATCAGTTAGTGGGTGTAGTCACTTACGATGAATTGTGGGAAGACGATAGCGAGGTTATGAATGCCAAGCACGGTCCCGCCAGCCATGGGAGTCGGGATTTCACCAGTTTCGGCTTCATAGTCCAGACGCAGGGATTGTCTGCGAAGCAAAGGCTGCCTCTCACCGAGCTGGGGATTCTGCATTCCTCTCCAGATGGCTGGGGATGAGGCCACGCGATTGTGAGTCTGACGGCGTGATTGGAAACTCTGTACAGGGACTGGAGGAGCTCTCGCAGCCGCGTCGACTTCTTTCAAGTACTAAAAGGCTCGTTAGAGAATTATTGAGCAGCAGGAGAACCCTCTCTTACCTCCATGATGATGGCGAAAGGAACCCAGCACGCGATTGCCCATGAGATACCTGCTAGTCCAATAACTAGGGTTGCTTGCCAGACGGCCGTTACGAAGAATGTTGACATCATGAGCAGGCCAAAGAGTAGCAATCCACCGGTCCAGACGTTCCTCAGCATGAACGGCATTGCGGGTAAATGCAAGGGGCGACCCATGCGCGCTGCCTCTGCTTTCCATGAGCGAACCATGGCACGGATGCGAGAAATCTCTTCGTCTTCGTCTTCATCGTCCTCCTCGATTTTATTGGAGAGCAAGCGTGAGTCGCGCTGAGCCAAGTAAGGGAGCACAGTTCCAACAACCACGGAAACTATGGTCTTTGGTGAATAAAGAACTTCGAGAGTGAAAAGGGTCGAAATACCTATACTCGAACACAGCAAAGCCAGTTCTCCGGCCCTTGTCGCGTCGGCGACTGATGGTTCTCCATCTATCTCCATTGCCATCACTTCGCCAACCCACACAGTGCTAGAAATATCGTCAAATGACAGGGAAAATGGTCAGAGAGGGGAGCCTACGAGTAGAACAAGAAGGGGAACCTAGAAAGTGTTAGCGAGGGCCAGTGGCAACATGGAATCCAGTCTCACCATCCCATGAAAGCAAAGATTTGCACAACACAGACACGTTTGATTGGCTTAGGAAGCTGATAAATTGCCTTAGTGATGTTGTTAATTACGTCCCGGAAACGACTGAGAGGGTGTCAACAATGGACTACTTATCGACCAATAAACAAACTCACCCTCTTCCATTCAAGTTGGGTTCCCTTGCTACCTCGTGTTGAGTGAGGCATGTAATTCCGACCGTTATAGATAAGATGACGATCGTCAACAAGCAAACCTTGCGGAACTGGCCCGTCCCGAATGGTTTGAGAATGGGCCATTTGTCAAGGTCTTGCCATCCAATAGTATATCCAACAATGTTACCAGCGTGCGTCATGCGGCCATGCCAAGCATTACCCGTGGCCAATTGCTCGGCGGGTGTTAAATCAAGCAAAAGATTCCTCAATGATGCTTGCAATGCATTGAGAGCAAAATCGAGGATGTAGAAGCAGACGACTGCAATCCCGATAGCAAGATGCTGGACCTACGAACATACTCATTCAGTATCACCATTGTATCTAGAAATAGAGATAAACGGACCTTTTTACGACGGTCCGGGTTCCAGTCTTCCATATGAGTAAACATGTCGACGATGAATGAAGCGACTGGCTCCACATATGCCAGAAGTAGAGTAGCAGCAATTAGAGCAACGGTAGCGGACCATATCCAGAATCGTCGTCTATAGGCAGAAATTGAAGAGTCGGAGATTGCACCTGTAAGAATAGAAATTCGTTGTGAGTATTCATGAACATTGTTCCCATGCGGAGGCGGCGCCGAGTAATTAGGAGATACCCCTCACCAATAAGAGGTTGCGCAATTAAGCCAGAAATCGGACCAGCTAACCAGACCAAGCTAGAGATTTCCAAGAATAAAACGGATTAGCGCTACTAGAGAACGTGTGTTAGGTCACCGACCTGGTCAGTTGCTCCGGGAGACCCAATTCACGCAGAAAGGGAGTTCCTGTAATAGATAACGAGTTTAAATTCGCGATATTAAAGTGCGTAACACTGGCGCGCACCATAACCTAGCTCCAAAGTCCAGGCAATTTGAGCGCCTGCCATCGAAATGGAAATATTTACGAAATCCTTCCATCCAAACCGTTTCTCTCCAGTCTTCCTAATCGAACTTGTTGTCGTGTTTTGGCGTTCTGGATCCTGTCCTGGTGGCCTCAAGCTGTCTCGTTCAACCACGGGAGACACGGGTTCCGGCCATGCGACTGGTGCATTTTCGTCTGCATTTGGAGGAAACGGCATACTTTATCTAAATTTGACGCCAAATGATTGGTGTCGTCGAAGCTAGGTGGTGATGCAGTGGGGCGGAAGAAAGGCAACAATTGGTCACCGTCGGTGGCAGTGACCCTAACCTGGTACGGGATTTTAAGACCGGTCGAGATAGATAAGGCCTCATAACATTTTCCACAAAGATAGAATACAAGTGTGACATGGGGCGATACAGTTACATACATTTACACATATAACCCAAGAGCGAACACGATCTAGCCAGCCTGCAGGCTCATGGCCGTCACATAGAGTCCGTGCGGAGACTAGCAAATTCGCGGAGAAGTGAGCCAGAAGGTCGTCTAGCATGTCCGTTAGGGGCATTGGCTGGCTCAGTAGCTCTTCCACCGGGTAACACAGCAAACACTGGCCGCTTAAGCGTCTGCAGCAGGCCGGAACCCATCAGCGGCGGTGTCTTCGGGGTGCTTGCTCCAGAAGCTGCACCTCCTTGGACGTTATTCAACGTGCCGGCGCGTATCCGTGGGTTGGAGCCTGCAGCCGCGTTTGGTATTTGAGGAAGTGGGGTTTGGCGAAGGGATGCGGCTGATAAAGAGGGTCGGAGAGCTCGAGGAATCGTCCGAGTTCGGACATCACTCAACGGAAGATCGGGTAATGGTGATGCTGGTGCATAAGTAGTCGTGGATCCGGCTGAAGGTGGAGGATATGGGGTCGTCTCCGGCACATTTGTACTACTATTGCTCCCACTGCGAACTCTATAGTCTGCCATGGCACCGGCATCACGCTCAAGCATACGTGACGCTATAGGAGAAAGTGCCATTTTTGAGGAAGATGATTTGGCCGTCAATGTCGACCCAGACGGTTGGGAAGTTGATCGGCCATTTGTTGTATTGGATGAGAAGCTGGGTCTACTGGAATGACTTGGCGCGTGTGAGGATGATGTTGAAGTGTTGCGAGCCCTATTGGCGGAAGAAGACGGTATGGGCGTAAGAATCGTGCCGTTCGAAGGGGGTGCGCGAGGAAGAGAACCGCTTGAGGAATGTTCCGAGAATTGAGAGGATCCGGGGGCGGATGTTGACATGGCTCCTTCACAATCTGTGCTGTCTGACGTAGATGTGGCTCCCGAGCCGCTTCGTAACCTTCGAGAACCAGCAACACCGAGAGCTCGCCTCGAATGGCCATGCTCATCGTTTGCGTCCGTCGTTCGGTTATACATTGTTCTTTCCGCGCGTCTTGCTTGTTGCTGTGCGACCACTCTCGACTTCTTGTTCACCTCCCAGCGGGTACGCGCAGTTTCCTGCAGTGCCTCATACGTGTTGTTGCTATCGGTGAATGATCAGTAAATAAATGGCTTTTGCGAGAAAACCCCCGTACGAAAATGCATAGTCCTACCCAAAAAAGGTGTCAGTCATTTCATCGATGCTCGGGTTCTCCAAGCATTAAACCTACCGAAGGGGTAAACCCGTCATTATTTTTGGCGTTAAACCCGCATCCACGTTCTATAAGTGACTGTACAACCGGGATATGACCCCATGCGCTAGCACTGGAAATGGTAACATTCAGTACGGGCGCCACATGAATGACGAAGGAAAACAGCCGACGCACTAATGGAGAGGCGTGTTCCCTTGTAGGTCGGATAAATCAATATCTGCACCTAGGTCGCATAGCATCTGCATAGTACCATCAAGATCGGCAAAGTCGCGGGTTATAGTACATGCAACGTACCCGTACGAATTCATCGCTCCCGCGCAACGCTGCAATATGAAGCGCGGTTTTCCCCTGGGCGTTGCACCAATCAGTGATGAAGGGAAACCGGTCCCAGTAAAGCCTAGCCATCCGCATCGCAGTTCCTTGTGCGTCGGCATTGTCGGGTGCTAGCTGGTTGAGATTGGAGACTGCAGTTGATTTGAAACCAGCGAGTAAGCAAAGAATCGTGTTTTTCTCGGCATCCTGGGCAAAGTGAAGGGTGTCAGCCTCTGCGATGGGGCAAGATAAAAGCCCTTTGAATACCTTGCTGAGCTCTTCGTCGTCATGTCCCATTGATAAAAGGTATTCGAACGTGTCTTCACACCCGCAAACCGCGGCCCAAGCGAGACTCGTATACCGCTCTTGGCTCGAGTCTGGGTTTCGCATCTCTGTGCGCTGTACCAGGCGTTTTACGAGTGCCAGATTGTTCTCTATGTAATTTGGAGATGTTTATCGCGTGAACAGCTGGCGAATAGGTCCCCCGCTCGAGCTTACCTTTGACCGCACGGCGCAGCCGTTTAGTGAGGTCGCGTTCTGACATGATTCACGGAAATCAGAAATTAAGAGGCGGCTCAAAAGAGCGACGCCTTGGTGGAAACAAATGTCGGGGGCGGGTTCAAGTGAATTAGCCTTTGAATTCGACCCTCACCCTTACAATATGCCAACCGTGGCCGTAGACAAGCTCGAGCTCTTTGAACGACTGGGAAGATCGTATAGTCAGTTCTAGTTTATCCCTGTTCGTCGTCGTTGTCTAAAGGCGGGCTAGCCACCGAGGAGTTTGACCATCTCTGCTTTGAATTTGGCATAGAGCTAGATGAAGACGTGGGATAGCTTTATATCCAAGATTCATCTCATTTGACTGACGATAGGCTACCTACAGACCACCGAAGAGGTAGAAGCCGCCATCAAACGGGGGGAGCCCGCAGAGCGAGCTGTGAGCCACTTCATCAACGCGATTTGAATATCGTTTTGTGAATCTAACACCCAATCTAGCAATTAAAGATTGAAATCCCTGCAAACAGGTGCTTGTTGCCGAGTCATCCGCCACTCTTAATTGACTCTGGATCCCAGAACAGATCTCCTTTGCATCGAGGGCATCGCCCGTGCTCTTCGTGTCTTTCTACAACTAGAAACATGTCCTCAAGTCAAACTGGTCTTGCCTCCCGGCGGAGAGAAAGATCTCCTCACATGCCAAATCACAGCGGAGGCGCGTTGCTGTATGCTTGAACGTTCACACAAATTAAATTTTCTACACAGACCGCAAAGATTAGGCCATATGCGGCGGCAGCCATTTTACGTGGTGTATCCTTCACCCCCCGGAACTACGCCTCCTTCATCGATCTTCAGGACAAGTTGCACCAAAATATTGGCCGAAAGCGACAGCTAGTGTCCATCGGTACCCACGATCTCGATACCCTGAAGCCCCCTTTCCGATACGATGCGAAGACGCCTGCGGATATCAAATTCATACCTCTCAACAAAACAAAGTCGTATGATGCAAAGGAGCTCATGCAGGCGTACGAGGTACTGATAAAGGGTACTTGATCGATTCTGAACTAATCATTTGCATCCAGTCGGAGAAGCATCTTGCAAGGTATTTACATATCATCAAGGACTCGCCAGTTTACCCCATCTGGCACGACCAAATTGACCAAGTACTCTCGTTGCCCCCTATAATCAACTCAGAACATTCGAAAATCACCTTGAATACCCGCAACGTCTTCATCGAGATGACTGCCACGGATGAGACCAAGTTGGCCATCGTGTTGAACGTTGTCTGCACCGCGTTTGCCGAATACTGCGATGTTCCTTTCACGTGAGTGTGTTCAGTGTAAGTCACCGGGGGCATTTTCTCACTGGGCTGCCATATAGGGTAGAGCCAGTCCGTCTAGTATGGCCTGACGGCAAGGAAACCATAACGCCTGATCTTTCATCGCGTTCCACAACGGCTTCTGTGGAATATATAAATTCCTGCACTGGGCTTTCGCTCAGCGCCAGTGAGATAGCCGAACTCCTACGACGGATGACGCTCGAAGCAACCGCATCCAAGACCAATCCAGACGAGATTCTGGTTCAAGTTCCGGCGTGGAGACCTGACATCTTGCACGAGTGTGATATCATGGAAGATGCGGCCATTGCCTATGGCTTTAACAACTTGAAAAAGACCTTCCCAGCCACAAATACGGTCGCGCAACAATTACCCGTGAGCAAGCTCTGTGACGTGGTAAGAAGAGAATGGGCATATGCGGGATGGGTTGAAGTCCTTCCTTTGATCTTGGTAAGTCCCTAGGCGTTTCTGGGCGCCTGCTGATTCGATTATAGTGCTCGCATGATGAAAACTTTGCATGGATGAACCGAAAAGATGACGGAAATTTGGTGGTAAAATTAGCAAATCCAAAATCACTCGAATACCAAGTCGTCCGCACCTCTCTTTTGCCTGGTCTGCTCAAAACGATCCGAGAAAACAAGGCGCACCCGCTCCCCATTAAAGTTTTTGAAACTTCCGATATTGTGATCAAAGATCCAACGGCAGAAAGGCAAACGAGAAACATTCGGCACGCCGCTGCCGTGTGGTGCAACAAGACGGCTGGGTTTGAGGTCGTTCACGGTTTATTGGATCGAATGATGGCAATGCTGGAGGTCCCACGCATTTCCAACGAGTCCAAGGATAAAGCGACGATTGGCTACTATCTTGTCGAGATCGATGGTATGTACCAAGCAATTTGCTCGCCCTCTCGCCACCGGTCTAATTTGGTTCCAGACCCAACATTCTTCCCAGGCCGTGCAGCAAAGATTATATATAGGTCCGGACTGGAGGGCTCGAAGGAGATCGAGCTTGGAACGCTCGGGATCCTGCATCCCGGCGTCCTGGCCAATTTTGAAATTCCATACCCTTGTTCAGCCCTTGAATTCAACCTCGAGCCATTCTTGAAGGAGGGAAAGGAACCTTGGGAATAATTTTGTACTGTTCTTGAAAAAATATAACGGCAGGGTTGACACGAACGCGATCACAGCTCAGGCCATTAATTGTTTGCGACTTTAAAGCAAGACCGCTCCAGAGCGTGGTTGGAAGCAAAGCCCCTCATTTCGGTAAGATTGAGATCCCGAAATCCTCAATGGCTAAAGGTAAGGACGTTATGCGTGGGGCAGTGGTCTGGGCACACCGCAACGACAATGAGGAGGCCTAGGCCATGAACGAAAAATGACGGGTTCCTCGAATTTAAACCGTGGGACGGCTTCCGAATGCCTAAACGGATATAAATGGTGTGGCTAGCTTATCTCAGTCCCTCAGTCTCCAGCAGAAACCCCCAAGTCGCACCACACCTAATTTCCGAGCCACAAAAATAATAATGCAATCATCCTTTGATCCCGCAATATTAACTTCGTCTCCTCTTCGCCAGCTTTACGAAGTCCTAACGGTCTTTGAGGCACAGCGAGACTGGTCAATAGCAGCACGAGCGGCTCTTCTCGATCGAGTCGCTGCTCGCCTTCCCCGCGCTCACCAACCAGACGTATTCCTCTTACACTCGATGCTGGAAGAACTTGGCGTGGATGTCGGGTCTCTGTCGGACTTGAGCACTGATGAAGGGGAAGAGGTCCCTGCCATCAGCCGCCTGTCACGATCGAATGCACCAGCACAGTCAAAATTCACACAAAAGATCTCTGGATCTACAAGCTTGGCTAAAACACCCCCAACACTCTCCCCGCAACTAGCAAGCCTAATGACAACCCGAGAAATGTCGGCACTAGTGATGCTCCAGCTCTTTGGAGAGATGTCTGAAAGACGAATAGAGAGCTGGGGGAGGATCGCAAAACTCATCGTAACACAACCGATGGACGGGTTTGCAGGTATACGTCCTTGAGACGTTTGTACATCGGGCTTCATGCCTTTTACAATCTCCAGTAAGTCGTCGGATTTCTCGCGAGTTCACTCAGCTAACGTTCGCAGTAATCTTAAGGTCCATAATATTGGTAAACGTCTGATGACTATGTAACTACACAAGTGGAGGCGATAAGTTATGCAGCGGGGCTGTGGGGATGGGTTTTTGGTAGTGATAATACACAAGACATTACATTAAAGATAACCCAGATTCGAAAGGTCGCGGCGTAGCCGGTTTTCAAACTGTAAAGCCTCTCGTTGCTCTTCGGTTAGCTGGCTCTGGTCTGCTGATGGAGTGGAGGCCAAATGTTCCGTCTCTTCTGGATGGGCGCTTTCTATGTCGTCTTGGGATGCCCCAGCAGGTCGATGGCCCTGAGTCGTAGGCGTGCGGATAACAAACGAGGTGCCGATCGACGTTTGTAGATTGGTAAATACCTCGCGTTCTTGCTGCTGTTGCTCGGGGGTGACGACGAGAGGTGAAGTCGATGCACGAATGCTGCGCTCCCATCGCTTCACTCTCCAGAAACCGAGTAGAGATGACATGAAGATGAACCATCCGATGGTCATTAAGAACAGGGCGAGCCATTCTGTGAAATGAACTTTGGCATGATGGGGGCCACCTGGATGATCAGGCGACGTCGAGTTCCAATGTGAACCGTTGTTCCAATACGAACTGTTCAGGTGATGACGGGGAACTATTGTGGTAATATTGGACGCTCCCGATAGGTGGGTGAAAGGGGTGATATGGGTGCCATTGGCCATGGTCGAATTCCCAAAAGCAGAAGTCCACCACATTTCGTCTGGGACGCTGTTTCCGTTCCATTCCCGTCCACGTGCTCTGAACCAAAGTCCTAAGCGCACAAATGTGATGCCCAGGCCCGCCTTGGCACCGTAGCGCCCGGCGTGAGATTGACTGAGCATATAGGCCAAAATGAAACCAATCCATTCTAAGAAGACGGATACCGCGAGACTCTATAAAAAAACCAAGCAAGTCAGCAAAAGATAACAAGCAGAGGGAGAATGGCAACGCACCCAGATGAAAGCCATGATGGAGCCAGCAGGGATGGAATCGATTAAGAAATCATCCGGAGTAGTTGCCACAATTGTATTTTCCCAATATGGAGGAGCGGTATCAGCTTGCGCAGCTGCGTAACTGGGTGGTGCCTCGTCTCGGGCGAGTTCGGGCGCGTGGAAAATGCTGTCGTCAGCTGCAGGACCGTCCAAGGGAACGCTGGGTCGATTGACTTGGGTAGTAGGTCTCATAGCAAGATTGCTAAAGACACCGTCATTATTCGATCCTCCTCCAACGCGGCCGATATCGGAAATTGGTGGTTGTCGGGCGCCAGTCACCCTCCTCCAAACACGGGACGCCCAGTTTCCGCGCGAGTTGTGATCATAGTTTACTGGATGTTCTATGATAACTCCATTAGAGTTTCCCCATGAATTCGCAATTGCGCGTTCCCGCGGCGGTGAGCCTGGAGGAGGGAAATCATAGTCGAAATTGTACAGGCCTCCTGAGGTTACTGGACGGGTACTAAATGGAGTCCTAGATGTATGCGGAGTTGTTCCTTCAGCGTGATTGTGTCTCGCCAGGAGAGGGGTATTGTCATGCTCGTCATGATCCTCCTCAGAAATGTCAAAAGCTTCCTCTATTTGTCTGTCTGCATCCTCAGCATCTGCCTGAGAGCTTGGAACTGGAGCATATTGACGTCTGGGCATTCGGGAATGGTGTGAGAGTCCAACGAACAAAAGTCAAGCGGTGCATCGGTTACCACTCACAAATGAAAGGCTGTCCGCTTAGCTAAGCAAAACAAAATTAGAAATCACTAATAATTTGTGATAATATTTCTGGAAAGATAGTCTCCTGACAAACCACCTTTGAACTCGGCGACGACTCGCATAAATTACTTGCCAGCGACAACCGGCTATAATACCATAAATGACTTCTACACAATTGCTTTCCGCCACCGAGCTCGACTCTCTAGTCCTGCGGTATCTGTCCCTTGACGCAGACTATGCTCCCAATCCATCGACAGAACCAGTCGCATTCCTTCGTCTCCACCTATCCATACTACCCTCTTCAATACTTGAACACTTTTCCTTCCTCCTCAGTCCAATTCAGCGAGCAGCAATCCCTGCAATACGAAACCGAAGACTCGCTTACCACTCGTCTGCGCCACCCATGTTTGTCTTTCCAGTCGCACGAAATAGATGGGTAGACATCTGGGACGAAATCGCCCCAAGTGCTGTACTTCAGGAGAATTGGAGAGAAACGAGCAAGATCAGCGCTCAAGAAGAGAAGAGGTGGGCAGAGGCTGGCTTTCTTGATGGTCACGGCGTACTGGGAGAGAAATCGCGGTTGGGGAAACTGCTGGGCGACTATGAAGAAGAAAGAGTTGGTGAGGTCGAGCGAGCGAATAGGAGTGCGAGATTGCGCAAAATGGAGGCCAGAAAGGCAGACGACCGCGAAGCTACGCTGCAGGATGCAAGCGACTCGGAAGAGGAAGAGGAAGAGCTCAGTGACGAAGATCAAAATGCGGCCCCGGCTGCAGACAATCAGCAACTACAAAGAACATTCGAACGTGTGTTGAAGGAGAGGTTTCTGGCTGGCCTCCTAAAGGTGAGCTTTACCTTTGCTCGCACTATAGACTGATGCCCATCTCTCTACAGGACTTTGACTATGATTCTGTCGACTGGAGTAACCGATGGGACGTGCAATCGATGGACGACGAGGACAGATGGTTCCAGGACGACGACGAAGACGAGTAGCTGGCCCTAATATGTATAATTCATACCTGTTTAGTGTATACAATACAAGATAACTGCGAAAAGCAAACAGATACAATTCATCTTTATATCGTGTATGCTGGAGGGAGCTCGTTTGAAGCGTCCAGAATATGAGGAGCTGTTGAGGAATCCGCAGGTCGGGTCGTATTGTCCCTTGAAGGCGTATACACGGCTACAAACGAGTTTAGATTATATCGACAGAACTTTAAAGAACTCACGCAAAGTGTTCGACTCCTGGTGCTTCACTCTTGCCGCTTCCATTCGTTGCTGAAGCGCGGCACAAAACTCGTATAGACCTCCTCCATCCACCCGTAGCGTCACGGTAGCAAGGGCCCCCACTGGCAATCCACCATCCGGGGTGGGCTTGAATGTGACCTCGATATAGTTTCCGCCGAACCAAGGCTGCTGGTACTTTGTTCCAACAATACTACTGAACAAGACAGAAAAGGTAGAGAATGTGTCTGAGGATTCCGAGACTTGACCGTTATTAGAAATAAAGACCAGCTATTAGTTGGTGATTTCATAGACGTTTGCTCGCCGTTAGTCAGAGCATTCAAGGCAGTGAGAACCACTCACACGCATGTCGCTCAAGTAAGCCGTACCAGCGGCTCCAAATTCAGTACCAGTAGACGCATTTCCTTCACGACGAGGTTGTGTTGGTATAGGAGAGGATATCTTGGCTTTGGCTTCCAGGAGCCGACTCCCATGAATAAACCGCTCTTGACCAATTGGAAGGGGCTGTCTTTGAGGATTTAATTCTACCCAATTTATCGACATTTTATGTGGATGTTCAGGTAGATTCGCAAGGTTCCAAGAGGCGCCTTTTGTTTGGTCGGGAGCTGTGTTGCTTTCCAGCCACTCCGAGCCTCAAAGTCTGTGCACGCCATTTCGAAGAGCAACGGACTAGTTACCTCTCTTTCATGAATGGATAACAGTTCTGATGATCCGTTATCCATGCCTGAGGGCCCAACCCCAAGTAGACGGGCGATCCTCAAGCCAAGACGTTCAAACCCGTTCTATATCCCTCAGAGGAAACCTTCTGAAGGAACCAAAGAGGAGAGCTCGGACCCAGTCTTACTCAAGCCAGAACATCCAACTCCTCGGGCAACCCCCAGCAAAGTGATATTGCGGGGTATTACGCCTCGAAAGCCGAGATCCGATGTTGTGCACGAAGAAAACCACAAGTTGTGGGTCGCACTCGACGATGCTATTCCGACAGAAGCGAATGCGGACGCTATTGTTCAACCCACCATTGACCTTGTAGAAGAAGAGCCGCAAGTTGAGAGTATCGATGCTCCTCAAGAAGACATGGCCGTGGATGAAGAACACGGTGGCAAAGAGTTATTGGAACTCGACGGAACAGGCGATGTGTTTGAGATGGTTCCCGAAGAAGACGAAGCTATCGATCTAACCGAAGACTATGATGGTGATCAAGAAATGCAAGATCTTGAATTGAGTGAGGGGGATTTCCAGCCACATACCTCGGACGATGAGATTGCATTTCGCCTCAAGCCAACGGAGGAACAAGAGGAAATTGCCGATGAGATTCAGGACCTTCTTACAAAAATACCCAGTCTAAAGGATAGTTACGAACTTGTTGATCGTCTCGGGACTGGTTAGACTCTTTGCTTGGATTTAAATCTGAACGGAACTAAACTGGGTTCTTAGGAACATTCTCATCGGTATTCAAGGCGATTGACCTCAATTATGAAAACTGGGACAATCGCTTATGGGAAGGTGTTCCTCCCAATGAAGTCTTTTCTCCATCCTCTCCAACTAGGCGTCCCCAAAAACCCGTTTATGTGGCCATCAAGCGCATCATAGTCACATCTTCTCCGAGACGTATTTTAAATGAACTCCTTATCATGGAGACCTGTAGGGGCTGTCGACATGTAGCGCAAATCATAACGGCGTACCGGGTAGAGGATCAAATCGTGGCCATTATGCCATATCAAAGGAGCGTAGATATAAAAGTAAGCATCTTGGCAGCGAACAAAGCTTAATCCTCAGTATTTCTCAGGACCTCATGAGAGATTTGAGTATATATGGGATTCGGCAGTACTTTCGGTGTATGTTTCGTGCCCTTAGAGACATCCATGCACGTGGAATCATACACCGCGATCTCAAGCCAGCGAATTTCCTCTATGATCCTATCGAAAACACGGGGAAAATGGTGGATTTTGGTCTTGCAGAGGTTTGTGAGTGTACTCCCTGACGACGTAATAACTAATGTCTGCGTGTTCAAGGAGTTTTCTTGGGAAGAGGAACGGGATTCCGGTTGCAGACACACGGCACCTATCCATAGTGCACCACACGGGATTATGAAAGACGGCGTCAAATGGACCAATCTGCACCGTAAGGCTATCAAGCTGTCTCGGGATCGATCAGAGTTGCCTGCTGAGAATGTCGGTTGGCCTACGGACGACACCAGGTGATTCACAATCAATAAATCGTTATCTTAAGCACTAAATCTTTACTTTAGACCCGTATTAAAGGCCAATCGAGCCGGAACGCGTGGGTTCAGGGCGCCGGAAGTACTGTTCAAGTGTATGTTCCAGACGCCAGGTAGGAACCATCACATTGTCTATCCATCGAATAGATCTAATGGGTCGAGTTTCTAGCTGTGGATATCTGGTCGGCTGGGACCATTCTTTTGTTCTTCCTCACCAAAAAGTCGCCCATATTCACGGCGACTACGGACATGCATGCTTTGCTCGAGCAGGCACTCATTCTTGGAAAAGCAACCATGGAAGAGGTTGCATCCCTCCATTGTATGTCTATTTTATGGCAATTAAGGACGGTTCTATTAACCTACATTTAGGTCGAACCTTTGCCACCAACATACCAGAGGTTCAAGACCGTACACCATGGATAGATTTTGTGAGGAAACTCAACCCCTCTCTATTCGCCTTCGAAGGAGCTATCCATTCCCCTCCAAGGACCGAGGAGGAAGCAGAGGATGTCAAAGAGGCGCGCCTGATTCTGGAGGCTTGTGACTTGTTGGATCATTGTCTGGACCCAAATTCTGTCCGTAGAATCACAGCGCGTGATGCTTTATATCACCCTTTCCTTGCCCCAGATCTCGATGAGCTCACCACAGCTAACGAGCATTCAATCGAGCTCGACGAGGACCAGCTGTTTCCTCACCCACCTGGTTATGGTGTGTGTGAATCACATCACCGCCAGACAGAGGGCGGCGACTGGGTCGTATTTGTTGGGGTGAACGAAAAAGGAGATGAGGAATGGGAGCCTATTGAGGCAGGGCAAGGACAGGCGATTGGCTCTAGACCTTGCGAGTTTCATGAAGACTTTTACTATAATTGAGCGTGTATTTCTTGGTCTTTACTGTATTCTACCTCTCCGCGTATCACGTGATCCCGACATTTTTTCTCCATCCCGCCACCATGCAAAAATTATCGGACTTTGGGGTCTTGCCCATTGCATACACTCCCCAAGTCATTCATTATCTCTATATTCGTGCACACATCACAAAATCGAAAGCAGGAGCGGCGATTGATGAATTTCCACCAAATCGAACGCTTTTTGTAGTCAACATACCGCCAGATGCGACCGAGAGAGAACTCATCACTCTCTTTTCGAAGCCTGGGACCGTTGAACGTGTTGCTTTTGCTGGCCATGATCGAGTGGAAGGGTTTGTAGATGAAGAGACGAGTGATGAAGAAGCCGCAGAGTCGTTAAACATGGAAGAAATGGAAATAAACGATGATGGGGACGACTCTCCTTCTCGGAAAAAGAAAAACGAAAAGCCCAAAGCTGCAATCCCAAAGATTATTCCTCTACCCACAGTCTCCCTTCGCCATCTACGTCGCACAGGAAGCATTGGACACCTAATCTTCACATCTCCGCAAGGTCTTGCATCCGTTCTCAGTCTCCCGGAATCGGCCCTTCCCCTTACTTGGCCAAAATTCAAAGCAGCATCCGCCGCCGAGCCATCAGGCTTAGCACACTACCTTGCAAAATACAGATCCTTACGACCAGCCTTGAGTGCTGTGAAAGAACATGCCGACTCGTCAATGGAGGTATACGAGCACAAACAGGCGCTCGCCAACCGTAACACGTCGAAATACCGAAAAGGAGATGCCATCGTCGACGAAGACGGGTTCACTCTAGTCACCAGAGGTGGTGCATATGGACAGACCCTGGGTGGGGGTGTTGGAGTGGCAAGCAAAAAGTTTACGCAAGAAATTGCCAGCGGAAAGCGGAATCGGAAGAAAAAGTCTAGCAAAAAGGACGGATTCTACGCTTTCCAAGTACGGGAGAAGAAGATTCAAGGTACAGTATTCATTAATTAATTTAGGAGCAATGACTAAGCTACCTTACAGAGCAAATATCCCTGAAAAAGAAGTTTGACGCCGAAAGGAGCAAGGTGGAAAAGGCTAAGCAGGGGAGAAAGTTTAGGCCGTACTAGAAGTTCCAGAAGTCGGACATCTCGGAACATCTAGTCAGCGCGCCTAATCTTGCACTGCAAGCTTAGTCCTATCAACCTTATAAAAGACACCGTATTCCCACAACCGTATTCCCACCATCTGTTGATCACCCATGCCATCATCTTCCCTCCTTCCCGTGCAAATGAATCGTGACGCTCGTGCAAAATGGGCGAAAGAAACCATCAATAATAAAATCCCCAGTCTCTTGGTCGGGGATCCGCTCGCCAGGGCCGGTATAAAGCGGACATCACTACTCGAAAATCTTCAGCCCACACATTCTTCTCCGCCAACGACTCCCCTGGTTATCCAAGTCTGGGAAACGGATACCCTTTCGGCGGCGACCATTTTATCAAAACGCGGCGACAGTGCTCCACGCGTTGCAATCCTCAATATGGCCTCGTGCCTCCGCCCAGGTGGTGGGGTCCTGACGGGCGCAACAAGTCAAGAAGAGTTTCTCTGCACCCGTACGACTCTATACCCTGCGCTCAAAGACTCCTTTTATCGACTACCCGAGGTTTCCGTCGTTTACACTCCCAACGCCTTGGTATTTAGAAACAGTAATGGCGAGGATCTCCCAAAGTCCGAGAGATACCATGTGGATGTTGCATCATCAGCTATGCTGAGAGGTCCAGACATATCTGAAAAGGGAGGGATTCGGACATGGGCAAATGAAGGAGATGTGGAGGTTGTGCTAGCAAAGCTGCGCATTGTCATGAGATCCATGGTCCAAAATGGAGTCAAAAGAGTTGTTTTGGGTGCTTGGGGTTGCGGAGCGTACGGCAATCCTGTCGAGGAGGTAGCAAGGCTGTGGCGAGTGGTCCTCCTTGGGAATAAGCGGGGTAGAAAGGAGGAATGGACTGGCATTGAAGAGGTTGTTTTTGCGATTACCGATACAAACCAGGCCACTGCTTTCAGAACGCGGTTTGAAGATGTGTTGACTACGCAGGCTTGACGAGCGGGAAACGGCAAGGACTACCCGTGTTCTTATATACGTATTTTTTGTAGCATCTCATCTCGAAACGAATCTACTTTGACGTGAACATTGACGACGTGTACCATACTAGCCAGGAGCGGGCAGCGGTAAAATGTAATCAGACGTCGCTTCTTGGGGTGGCCATTCAACCATCATTCGCAAGAAAATGGGTAACTGTCTCTCGAAGAACAAAATGAAGGAATAAACTCAACGGCACGCAATATGTACAGTCTCCAGCCACCTTTGCCACTCACCCCGGCCTGTTTCCCATTCCGACAACCTGTACCAGCTTTTCAGATTTCAGTAGGCGCGAGCATGTATGGAATAACAATAGTTATAAAGAGATCAAGGTATTTCCTACATCAGGGAGGATTCGAGACCCCTTTAGAGAACAAGTCATGCTTTCTCTCCGCGAGTTTCTCCAAAAACAAACCCTCAGTTATTTCCTTGTAATAACGGCGAGTTGCTTCATCATCATCTAGCTCTTCTGGCATAGGTGTTGGTTCAACACTCCACGCTTGCTCGTTCAGCTGCCTCAATCGCTCACTCCTTAGGTGATTAACGATACTCTGAAGAAGCCCGACATCAGCTTCATGGTCTGTTGACCATAACCCGAGGAGTGGTGTAAAAAGAAAGGCCAGTTTCCTTGTCAGACAATTCCGAGCATCGCGTTGGGCCCAACGCTTGAAAGGCGCGTCGACTCGTTCATTCCCCTTGACATAGTGCGCGCAGACCCAGATCACCACCCATAAAAAAGACTCCACATCGTGTCGATACAAATGCGGCCGAAACGTCTTCGTAGTGACAGTCTCCAGCATTTCCAACGCCATAAAAGGCAGTGTCCCGGTGGGCTCGGTGCTTGTGGTGGCGTCTCCACGTAGTTTGGCGAGGTCAAAGTCGATCAGGACTCCGCGAATCTTTCCACCCTCTCCAATCTTATACATGAGGTTATTTGCGCTGATATCTCGATGGAAGACCCCGGCAAGCCATAGCTTGTAATGACCTACACAATGTGTATGGTTAGAAACGAAGGATACGGGCGTCAAACGTGCGTACATTCAAGACAGTCCAGGAAGGCTCTCCAGAAGTCTTCCCCTCTGAGCTCCGTAATGCACCCGTCTAGTTCGACGAACACCGTAACCCGTAGAACTCGGTAGCCGGTTCGCTTCTCCTTAGTAATAGGAATCCCCGCGTGCTTTCTGAAAGTCCCAGTATTGTAATCGGTGAAGATTTGTTCATCCAGCAGTTCTGAAACATGCTCCTTGACCACCGGGTCGTCCTCTGCGACTTGCTTGATAAAGTCATAGATCACTTTCTCGGACGTCCTAACCTCCTTCTGCCACGCCACTTTGACGACAGCTTGTTTGTTGTCCGCAATCCTAGTCATTCTACGAACGGTCGTCTTCCTGCCGTTTAGGCCCCAGATGTGATGTACTCTCGAAAATGCATCCGGTGTATGATATGTATCTTTCCCGCATATGATAACCGCGGGGGCACGTGGCGCCATCTTTCCAGCATCCTTGCCTGCCACTTCGTCTGGTGCTGGCTGAGTTGAGGGTTGTTGAATCCCAAACGAGTTACTTGAGTCCGGAGGGTGCATGATCGGGACGTATCCCCAGCCTTCCCGAGTAAGTCGTTGAAGGATCCGTAAAAACACAACAAAGCGAGGAAGATCGGCGATGATATTCAATGGTGGCGACCTAATGGGGCACTGGCGGTCAAACCACCAAAATTCCACCCGGTTCGCTGAAGGAATGGGATTAATTCGAAGGCACGGCACAAAGTGGGTTGTACCAACCTTTGTACATCATCCCAATTGTATGTTTTCGTATTACGGTAGCTGCTGAGAGCATTTCCGCATTATAACCTCCAAATTGGACCTCGGAGATGAGCTCCGACTCGATGGAGCGAGTTCCGGATTCCGATTCAGGGTAGGGGGAAGATACACCCCTTCCGGAATCAGTCTTTATCATCTTCTCCGGATGCGGCCCTGCCTCATCCATCGCCTTTCGTTTACTGGCAGAGTGACTACCACCTATTGAGGCTTCGTGAGGACTTTGTGATATTGAAGATCCTTCTTTAGTGTTCCTCGAGTCCGCACGGTTGACATAGTCTTCTCTTGTGTCGTCTGCAAGTTCCGTTCCCACATACAAGGCCGGAATTTTGGGTTTATGGCTACGACCGCTCTTTATCCCAACGACACCGAGGGGTGTGTCCCACTCGATGTACTTATGGGTATCTTCGTCGTGATAACGCCTGGCAATGGCACGTGGTAGGAAAGTGCAGTCGGGTATTCGGATTGAATACTGGCCAGCATGGAGAGCTGGAATTTGGAGCTCGCTCGTATTGTGAAGAAGAATGTCGAGGCTGTTCCTTTTTAGAAACCCTCCGACCTCTTGCGTCTTCGTTTTTGCCAATACCGAGTTTACTATTTTGCAAAAAGTGAGATAACCCCTGGTTCGCGCGGATTCTTTGCATCTAACTCGGGAAAGTCAGGAATCGGTCGTGATATTTGTAGAGGGCTCACAATGTCTCAAGAAGCTCCCGACCCGCCATGTCGCAAAACTCATTAGCAATGGGCACTCCTACAGATTGAATTAAGCTGTAAAGGTCGGCCAAGGAATTCCGGGGCGAGCTGGAGTGGGAGGTCGTAGGCTGTAGAGACCCTGCATTTTCGGGCGGAGGCCGTTCTCTAACCAACTCCAACATTCCGCAAAGAAACCCATCAATGGAAGCCTTTTGGTATTGTTGCATGTCTTCAAAGAGGAACGGAGCAACGTCTTTGCGGCTGCAGAATGTGATCAGCCACCCCAAATTGAAGTGATCGAGAGAAGAACGGCGTACAAGGGGCCTTCTTGAGAGCCACTAGAAGTCGATATTCTGACTTTTCTATACGGTGTTGATTCTATTACGAGTTTGTGTTGCGGCGGTGTAACAGAACAGGGATTCTCAGCGTGTTGCAGTGATGTAGCCGAGGAGGAGTTCGATTTATCGGGCATTGTAATAATATCGGGCATTGTGATATCGGGCATTGTGCATTGTGATGATATCAGACAACTTGTTTGAGCCCACTTTTAGTTCTGAGCAGACGAGGCGAGAGCCAAAGGCGTGAATCCACCTGCTACTAATCCCGTTATAAGTTTTGCACGCTCAGCACATCTGTCTGCTATTTATACCTTCTAGCAACCGTTCAAAGATGTATTTCATTGATGCCACCGGCCTTCGCAATATGAATCTCTACACATGTATCTTACTTGAGCACATCTCGTTTGTGGAATTTGTCTAACCAAATGTGTAAGATAGTACTGTTTACAGATGTTTGTTCCGATACCACCGCCCCTCACAATATCTCCTTTTCCACGCCAACTGTATTGGGATTTGCAATGGCTACGTACCGCCTTTGAGCGCCCGGGCTTAGGCTGGCATCTGGTTGCCATCCGCCAAATTCGAAGTTTCCCGTCCATGGCTCCGCTACAGCTCGTAACTCTGTCTCCTCCACAACTTGCGAAAATTCCATTCCTTTAGGATTTCTCAACCAGGATGGACTGGGCGTCCTCTCTCAATGTCATCGGTCCGTTCTTACTGCAAATAACCATCGCTCTGTTGATCATCAAACTCACTAGTGCATAGGTGATTCTATGATTTCCATTGCATTTCCTATCCTCGTTTGGAGGATTTTGACACGGGGAATTGCTGGCATAGTGCGTCGAGGTTGCTACGAAACCCTCCGCTGCATCTGACGAACTCTTTCTGCTCAACAATAGTCGACGACTTCGCAGGCTTTGCACTTGGTTACCTTTCTGCTGCGGTACTCCGACATTGTGATGGATTATCCCGAGAATGAATCACAGGTTTACACCTCGACATGGCAAAAGTTCTATATGATTTTGGCTGCTGCGGGCGTCTTGGTAGGCCTTTTTACCTCCCAGTTTGGACAGTATATTCACGTTGCAATAGGTTGCAATGAGGTTCCACAAGTCATCCCAGGGGTACATTTGGCCAAGAGAGCAACGTCTCTTAGCCACCCTCAAAGAATCTTGCATCTATCTCGTCCCTTCTCTCTTATTGGCATATCGTATCAACTACGGATCCTTCTCATGGAGCGAGTCTTGGTCTTCGCATACATCTGGCTCTGATTGGCTCTCTCTGTTGTCAAAGTATTTCTCGCCAGAGGACTTGGTCAATCTGGATGCTCGTGGCGGAGTCAAAATTGCTTGGGCCACTTCTACCTTCCTCGCTGCTATAGCAGACATCCCTCAATACATCGTTTACTACCGCCACACTACCCAGAAAATGGATCGACTTCTCATGACGATCATGGCAATGGTCTCTTTCTCTGGCGTTTTCTACGGCTCTTCATCGGTGGCAAGGTCAGTATCGTACC
This sequence comes from Serendipita vermifera MAFF 305830, assembly GCA_000827415.1. NCBI lineage: Eukaryota > Fungi > Basidiomycota > Agaricomycetes > Sebacinales > Serendipitaceae > Serendipita > Serendipita vermifera. The sequence continues at coordinate 444,178 of KN824288.1, read as the reverse complement.
CGTGAAATAGAAGTCCAAACGCTAATAGTTGCTTCTAGATGGCATGACACCGGTTTCCTCGATTATATCACTCTTGGTAGCGCCATTATGCAGATATTTGCATTCTGGATGTTCTTCATCTTTGTCGCAACCAAGGTCAACGACCATGAATACACCTCAATAACCGACCTCGAGGCCCAGTTGGAGGCATATGACGAGGAGCGATGGGGAGGAGGTGCAAGATACTCTCTAAGTCAGGTGGATGAACCTCGGGAGGTGGAAAAGTAGTAGCTAAGGCAGGTCACCGCCGTCTAGCAAACAGTCTTCTTTCACATGTAGCAATACCGCAAAGTCCCTATATTTAACAACTATACACTCGTTTTCGTCGCGTAGACATACATTATCCTAGAAACCTTTATGCTAATAAATAGTGACGCTGACGACTTGATCCGTCGCGGAAACCTCCAAGATGATACCATCAAATCCAAACAGTCCTGAGGAGTGTCAGCCGTTATCGCATACTGTCTGGATGGGTACTCACGAGTAGAAAACGCCTGTATCGACAGAGCATCATAATCTTCTGAGCGATCCAGTACCATTGGAGGCGACGAATCTGAACGTTCGCCGAGATACCCGTTGATGGTCTCGAATGGATCCGAATATCGAACAATCTGAGAGCCCAATGACGGGTCGGAAATCTCCCATGGACATCGTTTGTACCGCTGGAAGAGTGGTGAACCGAGCTATGCATTTGCGTCAGTAAATCCGCATAGGTTTGTTTGCGAAAGGCTCACGGTATTCGAGTGCACGATAATCTTCTTTAAAACGTGCGTGGAACCGTCGACGAAGCAGTCGATGCCATGATTAAAATAATTCATAAAATCTGCGAGTGATTTGGTTTACATCGACCTAAACCGGTTGATTGTGGCACTCACAGCTATTCAGAGAGGCGTCCTCTTCAGGTGATGGGGCATGAATGGCAATCCTATCGTCCTCTTTGTAATAAACATTCATGGGCTCTCCGAGCTCGTATCGAATGTCTTCTGCAGTGCTGACGCCCAATCGTAAGGTGCGCTTTGCGGAATCGGATGGAAAGAAAAACAAATCGACACCTTCATGTGGCTGGAAAGGGCCTCGGTTACTACGAAAGAATCCCTTTAAGACCAACGTACCTTTAGAATAACAGAGCTGAGGTCACCTTCCATAGCAGGACATTCCAGAACTTCATCGAAAGCGTCAACATCCCCGCCTTCTGGCACCTTCTGAGTGATGATAATCTTCTTTACTTCGGCTCTTTTCGATTCATCGACGCTCACACCGGCGGTAGCTCTCATCAGAGCGGCAGTGGATGGAGCGCCGTCCTCGTCAAAGATGGAGAACATGATACCAGGATACTTCATCAAGTCTCCTTCATACGTTGGACCAAAGTGTTTCATGACACCAAACTTTCTTAGGACCTCGTCAGGCGAGAGGATGATGGTGTTCTTGTATCGCAAGATCAACGCCGAGCCTCCAGCACCTGTGCGACTGCGAGCTGAGCTGCTGACAGATGTTCCCGGCGTTGTCCCTAGAGAATGTACAACTGGCTTTGGGGAAGAGGGGAGGCCATGGCGAAGCCGGCGTAAGACGATAGTGTGCAGCCGCTGACCCTTGCCGCTGAAGAGCAAGTCGATATGCGGGTGAAGGTGAACGATCACAATGGAAGTAGAGGGTGTAATGGTGTCGTAGAGAATGTTGACGCTTGGGAAGAGTGTCTTGGAGTGTGGTTGGCGAACGAGGGACAAGATTGACCATAAGGATGCACCTTGTTGGAGTATGGGTTACTCATTTGCTCTACGTATAAATTAAATAAACTTGCCTATTTTGAAAGGACCAAGGCCGTCGCCTGGGCGTACATCGAGCTGGAGCATTGAGGTGGTAAGAGGCAGGGAGCCAGGCTCGAATTCCACCACATTCCATATCGGCCATGCATTTAATGTACACATTGGATGCCGAAGGTAATAGGGTATACACTCTCAAAGTATGTTCCAATCTGGCCACTTTGTACGTTCAATCACTGAGCAATTTTGTAGAAAATGACAGAAGGTGGTAAAATGACCAAGTCTGCCCATCCTGGTGCGTTTTTTATAGGTTATTTTACAGGATTTACGAGTCGGATTAACGTTTTTTGTATGAACAGCACGCTTTTCGCCCGACGACAAGTGTTCGAAATATCGGATAAAAATCAAACAGCGTTATGGAGTACTACCTACAGATTTGCCAGCTAAGCCGATGTAGAGTCTCATGTACTAGCCATAGCCATTAGCCGTCGT
>KN824288.1:405324-427562 GCA_000827415.1 Serendipita vermifera MAFF 305830 | reverse complement strand
TCTTCTTCAAACTATCAAGAATGTAAGGAGCAATGTGGCGCAGAGGCTAGCGCGCGGGGCTCATAACCCCGAGGTCACTTGATCGAGACAAGTCATTGCTAACTGGTTTTTTTGCCAGACGCGTCTTCTGGAGGCTTTTGGCGCATTTTCCGCGAGATTGAGACAAAGACTACACGTAATCTACTATAGGACGATGAAATATAATATTAATATTTTTATTTAGGGTTCATCTTGGCTCTGGGATGCCTGGCTGGCGCCTGTACCACTCGCCACCAGCGGCCCCAGCAACAGCCAACGACCGCTCTACTATGCATTAAAACACTCTGATATAGCTGAGTCTCATGCAAGAATCTATTACCCATCAAATGATATCCACCAGCAGCTACAGTCTCTTGCCCTGCCCCCTCTGCTCACCCGACCTCGCAGTGTAGTTCTAGCAATACTCCAGCTGATACATCATTGCTCTGTTCGTCACCAATAGGGGCATCCTCATTGTGCCAGGCTCATTCTGTATGTCACGAACCGCTCCGATAACGCCATCGCTGCCTTCCCCCTATCATTCCCCGTCTTCGTCTCGGTCCGTCCTCGGCTTTGTCCCTATAAAAGCCCCTTGTAAATCTTGTTAGTTCATTAGCGAGAAAATCATCAAGGACCCGTCCCCCAATTTCCTCCTTAAGCGTGATCGTGATCTAAGCTCAACGCACCGCTCGTCCCTCGCTATGCTGCTCTCACCTTCCCTCTAATCTCCGCAAGCCCTCTATGCGCTCGTCTCCCTCGTCGGCACTGCCACGTCGTCCTTAGAGCCTTCCACGGTCCTGACACTGTAGGGAGTGAACCTCAGAGAAGCATTGCCTAAGCACGCCGTTCAGAGAGTTGAATGAACCAGTCAAAATAATTCTTACCAGGGTTGAGTCCCTGTATTATACGTGACTACTTGCTGGATCGAGACAAGTCATTACTAGATGGTTTTTTTGCCCGGCGCACCTTCTGACGGCTTTTGGGCGAGATCACGGGCAAAGTGGCAAAAGTCATGTCCAGTATGTCATGGAATGCTGAAATATAATATTAATATTTTTATTCGGGGTTCATTTTAGCTCTGGGGCGGCTGGCTGGCGAGTGGTACACTCGCCACCAGCGGGCCCAGCGATGGCCAACGACCGCTCTATTATGCATTGTAAAATACTGTTATAGCTAAATTTCATGCGTGAATTAATTACCCATTAAATCATGTTAACCAGCAGGTACGGTCTCTTGCCCTGCCCCTCTGCTCATCCAAGACCCGGAGTGTAGCAACGCTTCACTCGGTAAAGCACTGAACCGTTGCATTCTGCTTTCGCTGTTGCTTCGTTTATCCTTCATATGAGCGTCCTCATCATGCTGGGCTCATTCTGTAGCGAGCGAATCTCAGAGAAGCATTGCCTAAGCACGCTGCTCAATTGAAACGCGCCAGTCAAAGCGGTTTTGCTAGGGTTGGGTCACTGTATTCTGCTGACATATACGTGACTACTCATCAAATCTCACCGCCCTTGTCACATTTGGTCCGGATTCCAAAGCACCGAATCCTATCGAACATCAACGAAATCCGGCGACATGGCCGGCGGGGATAGAGTTCGCCACCCACACCCGGTCCTGCTTGCTGCCTTGCCCTGACCATTCGGATAAAAAAAATGTCTGCAGATGAAAAAATCAACGGGGTCAATCAAAATGGAATAACTCTGGCTCAAATCCTCAGCAAAGATGCCCAACCGATGGAAGAGGAGGCACCCGAGTTGGACGAAGGCGTAGACGACGAACCTACACACGTCGCCAAAGAAGGCTTTTGCGTTGAATGCGAAGGTATATAGATATATAAACGTGATTTCTCGTGCTCACACAGGCCACTTCCAGATCAACCTGCAGAAGTCCGATGTAACGACTGCAAGGACGACTTTTGTGCCGTCGTGAGTCCATGAACACCTGTACACGCGTCGTCGTTCTCAAAAAAGCATGCTTGTAGTGCTTTGCATCACAGCATAGAAAGGGAACGCGCAAAGCCCATTCGACTATGAATTTGTCAGGACCCGCGCCTAAGAAAGAGCATGCAGCAGGCACTCAGGAATCTCAGAAAGACGAGGAAATGGCAGAGGAGAGTGACGAGGAAGGGGAGGAGCCGGCGGCTGCAGCCGTCGACCCCTCCAAATCAGTGACCCCGAAGGACGAATACGTGCGCAGAGCAAAGGTAATGTCATCCACATATAATGCGGAGCGTCATTCTCAACTACATCAGTTCATTCCCCTTCGACTTACATATGGGGAGCGTAAATATCTAAGGTTACTAGAAGCCGCCCTCACCGTCTCGGACTATACGGACAAGATCGATGTCTATGTATTCAACAAGGCAAGCGCCCTTTTACATTTGTCCTGCTCCCCTCTAATTCCTCCCAGTCCAAAGCAAAGAGGATCGTTGCCCAAGTTCGGGAGATTTGCTCCATAATATCCGGTTTGCTGGTTGCGGCAGATTACAAGCAGGGGCAGGAGCTCTTTGAATCCCGAGACTTTGCAGCAAACGCTGATTTTTACCAAAAAGTGCGATATTTTCGTTAGGAAAGTCCAAAGGCTGACACACGAACAGGTCTTTGAACTGGGCCGTAGACACAAGATCATGAATCCCGACAAGATGCGCAACACATACGGGAAACTGATCTACATGCTTCAAGATTCCCAGATCCCGGAAATCCAAGACATGCTCGGGTTCACTGCAGTTGCCCCTATCAAAACGGTTTATAGGGTACTGGAAGAGGGGAAAGCGCTTGACATGCTTCGAGAAGATCTTATAGAAACGGCAACACAGGAGATTCAATCGGAAAACCGCTCGAGGAGAGAGGTCCAATCCGCCATCAAAGCGAAAGAGCGCGTGATCGAAAAGTTGGCGTATAAATATTCCAGGAGCACGGATATGGAAGAGGATGATCTGAAGCAATGTCTCTATTCGATCGGAGACAACAACGCATTCCTGCGAACGAATCGTGATCCATGCGAGCGGCTCATACAATACCTCAAACAATATTTCCACCCTACCAGTCCGGAAGGCGGGCGCAGTCTTGCCATTCGCAGCGGCAAAAACGGTGCTCGGCTCACCCATGGGCACGAAAAGCAGTATGCATATTGCTTGCAGAGTCTCACTCTTTGGCGGGAGATCCTGGGTGGTGGGTCAGGAGCACAACCTATTCACAAAAGCTGATGACTGGCAGACATGTTCGAGCTCTGGAATTTGGTGGAAGACGACTTGCTATCAGAAACCATTCCATACCGACTTCGCGATACAGGCCAAGGTGTGTATCACACAAAAGATTCGACGCAAACCTAATACCTTCTCAGGTCTCAATCGGGTTCAGCCCGCCCCCAAAACGTCGCGCAAGATGCACGGTATTCTCCATCGGGCGCAGTCGAGCATCGGTTATTGGTGAATAATTCCAGGGCATTTCGAGGGCTAATCTAACCTTTGAATTAGGGTCGGGAGCTCGGTAATACACATGGGAGACCATAATGTGCCCAACGCTCACTTTTTCGCCGACAAGTACACTCAAGTGTACCGGATCACCCTGCCTATTTGCAACACACTTGGCAAGATTCCCGAACTCATGAAAAAGCCATCGTTGAGAAAGTTTGTCGAAGAAGAGTTTGGCTCAGAGGAGAACCTCATGGTGGAAATTTTGGGCGACTTTTTCCGTCACGGCTTTGACGGTAGCGGTGCCGACAATTTCTTCGATGCTGGGTCATGTATAGACGGTGAGTTTTGCAACGCCGCGCCTGCTCTCGCTCACACTCTCTACAGGCCGGCTAACATCGGCGTGGGAGTGGTGTAATAACTTGGAAAAGAAGCGCTTCTTCCCGGTATTCTTGTTGACTGGATTCTGGTCGTTTGATGGGGAATGGTAGTAGAATCGGCCTGTTGTAGTTTTTCTTGCAATAGTCTCCTAGGGAAGGACTTGCATATAGATGATTTTAATTCCACCTCGTATTGAATACAGTCCTGTTTCAGGTGGTGGCCAAACTTCGTCCCTACCATGTCGTTCTTTCGTGGAGGAGGCACCGGCGGTCCGCCACCAACGTCTCAACAAGGCTATTCGAGAATACCTCCTGGTGGAGGAGGAGGATTACCGGGTGGTCCTCGTTCAGGCCGCGACTCGGCGCCACAGCAGTCAACCGGGATAGGCGGTTTAGTTGATCGCTGGGCACCTTCTTATGGAAACGAATCTCCTCCTCAATATATGGGTGGTGGAAGAGGAATGGGACCAAGGTATTGTTATCTGCTTCGTTCTCAGCTGACGCTAAATGCCGCGATACACGTAGGACTTTCGTGGTCAAGCCATCTCCTACCGATGACGACTCGCGTAGCAACCGTCTCGTAGTGCATCCAAGAGACTTTGGAAGCGATCAGCATGTTCTGGTCCAGCAGCAATTCGCATTGACCACCAGGTAATTTTCCGAAAGACCTGGGCTATTGGATCTTAATCCCTTTATAGGCACGACAAATCAGGAACACTCCAGCCAGGTCAAATCGGATGCTCTATGCTACATCGTCAATGGATAGGGCTCAACGATGGGGATAACGTCTCGATCACGCCCCTGGACATTTCCGCCATGGGGAAAGAGGTCATCCTTGCTGGTCTGGATCTTGCAATGGGATTCATGAAGCCCAGGATGGTAGTCGAAGAGGTCTTTTCGGTGGACGACCTGAGCACCTTTTTCCATGACAATTTCGACCGAGTGATGTGCACTCCAGGACAAATGTTCTTTTTTGACTACCACGGTCAAAAAATGAAAGCGACCGTCAAAGGTGCGCGCGTGTCCTTTGATGATTTCTCTCAGGCTTACGTTATTTCAAGGCTGTCAACATGTGGGGGTACCTCCTCGAGAAAGATACGGACTGTTGGACAGTGCTACGGACATTACGATTCAGAAAGCTCCCGACAGCTTGATCAAACTCAAGAGCAGCGCAAAGAAACCTCCTCCGAATGCGATTCTTGCTCCAAACTTCCGCTTCGAAGACGTAGGCATCGGAGGATTGGATTCGGAATTTGCCGCCATCTTCCGTCGTGCTTTTGCCAGTCGCATGTTCCCTCGCGGATTGGTCGAAAAGCTTGGAATTCGACATGTAAAGGGCATATTGCTCTATGGTCCTCCTGGGACGGGAAAGACCCTCATGGCCCGTCAGATTGGCAAAATGCTGAATGCTAGGGAGCCAAAGATTGTCAACGGTCCCGAAATTCTTAGTAAATACGTCGGCGCGAGTGAGGAGAACGTCCGCAAGTTGTTTGCAGACGCCGAAAAGGAGGTACGTTATGGGCGTCAGGTTTCGAAATGAAACTGACTTTGCTGCAGTACAAGGAAAAGGGAGATGATAGTGACCTTCATATCATCATCTTCGATGAACTCGATGCCATCACCAAGCAAAGAGGGTCAACCAACAGTGGCACTGGCGTTGGTGATACTGTGGTCAATCAGTTGCTCTCAAAGGTAAATTGATGTGCTGGTTTTCAAATTGACTCTGAATTTCTTTAGATGGATGGTGTGGACCAACTGAACAATATTCTCATTATCGGCATGACCAACCGACGGGACATGATCGATGAGGCTCTTCTGAGACCTGGTCGTCTCGAGGTCCACGTCGAGATATCACTGCCAGATGAAAACGGCAGGCTTCAAATTCTCAGCATTCACACAGCGAAGATGACAAAGGAAAAGGTCATCGAGAAAGACGTCAACCTCCGAGAGCTGGCGAGCCTGACGAAGAATTTTAGTGGAGCCGAAATCGAGGGATTGGTCAAGAGCGCCACCAGTTTCGCATTCCAACGGCACATCAAGGTCGGAACGACGGCGGGGATCTCAAGCGATGTCGATAATCTACGTGTCAATCGCAATGACTTCATGTTGGCCTTGGAAGAAGTGCATCCAGCCTTCGGTGTGTCGGAAGAGGAACTCCAGGGTCTCGTCCAAAATGGAATCATCCATTACGACGAATCTGTAGAGGTAAAATATACGGCTCATCTTCGCGTGTTCACTGCCTCACACTTGTTCAGAGTATTCTTTCGAGTGCGCGCTTGTTGGTGGAGCAAGTTAGGACCTCGACACGAACGCCACTCGTTTCTGTGCTGTTGCACGGTTTCTCTGGAACCGGGAAAACTGCACTTGCCGCGACCATTGCTCAAGACTCGGATTATCCATTCATCAAGTTGGTATCGCCAGACAAGATGGTCGGATTTTCAGAACAACAAAAGGTGCAGGCCATCAACCAAATATTCAACGACAGCTACAAGTCCCCTTTGAGTGTTATTGTAGTGGATAACATTGAGCGCTTGATCGGTACTGTCCTCTGGCGCTTTAGATTGCCGACATGCTTACACGCGTTTGCAGACTGGGTCAAGATTGGCTCGCGGTTTTCCAATGCAGTGGTACAAACTCTAATGGTTTTGATGGGTCGAAGACCCCCAATGGTAAGTGGAGTTGATGAGCTTATCGGCCCAAGCGGGTGAGCTGACCCGTGAGAATAGGGTCGCCGGCTGCTTATTCTCGCCACCACGTCCAACCGCGCTATGGTGGAGGAATTGGAAATGGCAGAGTTGTTCGATAGCGAATTGCGCATAGGGCCCGTCACCTCTCTGCGCGCGTTGGACAAGGTGCTGGACGAAGTCCAATTGCTCCAAGAGCCCTCTGAGCGACACCAGTTTATGGCCAACGTCGAACAGTCCTTCCAACCACGGACACGCGAGGAACAAGAGTTTTATGGAGACACAAAGCTGTCCATTGGAGTGAAGAAGTTGTTAAATCTAACGGAAATGGCGAGGCTAGACCCAGGACAAGTTGGGGCACGCCTTGTGTCTTCTCTGATCGAACAGGCGTCGGCAGGCGCAGCGGTTCCTCAGAAAAGACGAAGAGCAGCTCCGCCGCCCCTGGACGAGGAAATGTCGCCAGGCTACTATCCAGGGATCACGATGTAGAGATGGAAATTATATAAAATACGATAAATATTACTATATTGGAATCTCACACAAAAGTGTTTCTGGGAAAGGTGTGAAAGTTCAGCCACCCTTTGCTTCTTGTCCTCTTCGACCACTTCACAACGCGGTAGACGCTCGCCGGGGCGAATGTCTGGAGCGGTAGCCATCCTGAGACGACTGTGGTATCGAGACCCGTCGTCGTCGACCTCGACGTCGCCCAGCTCTGCGGCCAACAGCCCGAGCGACAAGGTGTTCCCTTCGCTCCGTGACCAGCAGCAACGCGGGTCAGTTGGCAGTGATTACACTGCATCCTCAAGAAATAGCTCTCCTCATAGACTTGTCAGAGCGCTCTCTTCACGTCTTCGACCGCGAAGTAGGACAGCTAATAGTGCGAGCAACGTCGACCCAACATCGAGCCTCACCAATGGCCCAACCGTCATCGAGACCCTCAAGTACAAGCGTCCAAAATCGGCTGTAAGTTTTATTCTCATTTTTTGCATATTTTTTTGAACAAGAAGGTTGAGCAAATTTCCCCTAGCATTCTTCGTTGTCCCTCAATGGCCTCGTGAATTGGGGCCGTAACACACGACCCGTGACTAAGAAGCCATCAGAGTCGGATTTTGGAGTCCGCTCGTGCGTCTCACAGAATGACGCTGCAAATGCGGTCCCTCTGTCGCCAGGCTCTCCCCTGCTGGCGACGTTCTTCCATCCAAGCCCTAAAACTGGTCTACTCGCTATCCCAGATCCCACCAGGTCCGCTCCCTCAAGAAACCATTCCCATGAGACGTTGGCGCTCGATGAACAACCCGAAACGGACCATCAAAGGCTCCTCCGATCACAGTCGTTGCCGGTAGATGCCGTCCTTCGTGCTGAGACACCTATCGCATCCGAGCTAGTAGACAAGGAAATTAATCAGGCGGCAGTATCCGTAACGGAGCTCACAGCTCGGCCTCCTACACCTCCCCCGAAAGACGCACTATCAAGAGAGGAGGCTCCCCTCAAACGAGTCCAGGAACCCACAGAGCCTTTACCAAATATTATGGAAATGCTCGGTATGGTCGAACATCGACTCTCAAAGCTCAACTATGGCGCCGTCAACATTCATGCACACTACAATGGGGTGTCCCCTACGTACTCGTGGTCACCTCTCGGCTGGGATGCCAATCGTGGCGTTCCTCTGCCCCTTGAAGCACCAAAACACACCCACAAGGCATTTCAGGGCATGTTTGTGGAATCCGCACCGGGCCTAGAACGATTGGCTGAGCTAGATGTGGAGTCACAGCCGCATGGCAGGCTTCCTGGTAGCACCACTGTGGCAGGTTTAGGTTGGGAACGATGGGAAGTGGCTTCACGGGGGCGACGCCAGACCGTGTATTTCATGCAAGGCGCCCTCCCTCCACTGTCAGGACCAGACCTCGTCCGAAAACTCGCATGCGTCAAGCGTACCCTCGAACCCGCCAACGCCGCGCAAGAGGCGGAAGAGCTAAAGAGTATTATCGGACAAGGCACCGCCGCCTTTTTCGATGCTGACCGTCCTTACAATTCCCAAGCGAGTGACCTGCTTCGGATTCTCAACCGCGAAGATTTGTTCGAAGACTTTACCCTCGCGGACTCGGTATACCTTCTCGCCATTGCGCCTCCACCCACGGGAATGGGCGTCCGCCTCTTCTTGCTGCAGGTGCTTCTAGGATATGAATTATATCTTCGGCTAAAAGTGTGCGACAATGCTTCTTCGTTCCCAGGCATCACACAGCAGGTCAACTCGACATTAGACGTTGCCGTCCGTTGGGTTGAAAACGTGTCCTCCGAGATCAGCGATGGTCAGCTCAAGGTTTACTCCAAGGTTCACGACTCGCAAGTCGAGGGGCTAATAGCGTTCGCCGAAGCGATGAAGTGGCCTTTCTTGCACGAAGTCAGGCAGTTTGCGCCCAGCGCATATGCCAGCCATCTGAACGGCAAGATTGTCGACGTGCACTTCCTAGACTGGCTCTATGGAACGTGCCTGCCCGGCCGATGGTTTGCATGGAAATGCATGTCCTCTACCATTTACGCATCACCTTCGTTGCGGTCATATGGAACCACGCCATACTTTGACGCTGGGCTCGTTCTCGCAGAGACTTCGTACTGGAGAACCCGGACGCCGCTTGCTCATGTCTTGGGTGGGCTCGCCGATGTTCAGTGTATGGCCGGCTGGGTTGGGCCATGTCCCCCCGTGGTAACCGAAGTCGGGGATCCCTTTACGGGTTGGATACGAGTACGAGCTGCGCCCGCAGATTTCAATCATATCTCTGCGCCAGTGGACGAAATGACAGAAGACGAGCACGAGCTCCAAGATCGAGGACTGCGAGTCCGAGCCGGTGAAACGCCAAGAGGGCTGTTGAACGAACTCGCGGACATGACGAAATGGGTTTTACCAAAGCCTGTTACGAAGTCGACGACATTTGCCAAAATTTTAGAGGTCCGATTGGAGCTACTTCCGTTGGAAGACGACGAGGATATCCCAAGCCAGCAAGCCAACGCCATCGTTGTTTTCAACTTGGACGACAGGGACTCTGTCGAATACAAACTTCTTCACAATGCCACCATCGTATCCTCGCCACCATGCCTGAGTGGGCCCCACCTTGCCCACGCAAGAGAACTAGAACGATATACCAACGTAGTGGATGTCAAGGATCTCAAAAAATGTACACCCAATTCCCACGGCACTATGCTCCTCATTAACGCTACTGGAGGTGGTGATGCGGAAGCAGTGGCGCGCGCATGGTGCAGCGAAATGGGTCGACATGCCGTCGTCTCTCGGGGTACCACGACATGTTTGACATGCGCGTTTAATACGACGGAGAACCTTGAGCTCGACGTGCTGATCTTGAGCTGACGAGCGTCATGGACAATAGACGAGAGTGATGGTCCGCGTGTGGGGGCCTTTTTGGATAGTAGTATGACCCACGTTTTTAGGAGGGAATAGTGCCCCACTACTGGTAGACGTTGTACCATCATGCCGGTTTCTTTAGTGTACTTAGGTATTCATAGCGCCTTTTTATTAGGTGGCCTTCCACCTCGAATGCTTATTTCGCGTACTTCTCGTTCTCAATTTGGGTCTGTTTTTGAGCAAGCTAGCTTGGTCGAAGGATGTCAAATTCAAGGCTGGTAGATGACTCTATCCTACTCTACTTTGGAACTGGATCATTCCTTACGATGGACATACAAAAGAAGTCGCACCTTCTGAAGATGCGCAATACTCTTGCAAGAATTTTGGGCACGGATCGGTCCAAAGTAGACGGCTCTGTGGCTAGCATTATTGATTCTAGCGAGAGCCCAAACCATAGACAACGTTCATTCTTACCTTCCTTGGATATACCTCGTACAATATTCAACTCTCCGAAACCGATAAATCCAGGACTCGAGCGACCAGCACCATTCTTTTACCCGAGACCACTCCGGCAATCTAGTAAAGAAGAGACTGTTGAATACAAAGAGGGAGATACGTCCATAGCATCATTGACCTCCTCCGAAATTACGAGATGGAAGGTAAGGCTGGTGGCACACGGATTGCTGTATACTGACAGTACAACAGAGACCAAAGTCGAATCGTCTCAAGAAGAATCGATCGCCTAATGGAGTTGACTCCCTGGGCTCGCTTCTGCGCTGGAATAGCTTCAAGCAGTCGTCCCTCGTGGATCATAGCATACTTGCGGCAACTCCAGATAATTCTATCAGCGTAGAGTTTCCGTATACATTTTCCATGATGAGTGATGGTGTCACTGTCACGCCTGATCTGACCATGGGGTCTCCCTCATACTCAACGTCCGTGGATCCAGCTACCCTTTCACCACCTCCCCGCCCAAAACGTACGTCATTCACGCCCAACAATTCCATGTCTTTGTCCCGAGCCAACGCCGGTAGCCATCGTACAACTATTGATCCAGCCAAGTGGGCAGAAATTTCAATCTCCGCCGCGGACCTTGTATCTCAGATTGGGCGAGAGAACATTGTGTTCGAATCCGCATCTCCCCCACACTCTGATACAGATTCGCTGGAAGAAGAGATACCGACGAGCTCTTCTCTCCTTGAAAGGGACGACGAGTGCGGCCCTCTTCACGGCCTGCACTCTTCTCCCTATGCTGGAATATCCATTTCACATGGAGAAGATTCCTCTGCCATTGTCGACTCGATGGTGGGTTCGATGACTTCTCTTTCCAAATGGCCTCTTCCTCCAAATTATCAGGGATTCGAGTCAAATGAGGTGGCTTGACCGCTTTGCTATTCATAAACTTATTACTCTTGTACGAATGTTGATTGTTTCATGGGTCAATAACGTATGATATTTCTTCCCTCTGAAGTGTGGTACGGGTCGAAGGTGCACTGTGGTTTGGCACTAATGTATTCTCCGCCAACGCCGAGCCCCTCATCCAAACCGTCGATACCCGTCGACGATGGAAATTGCGAACTACTTGGGCCTGCTGCACTCGTTGTGCAGGCTCTTATGGGCGTGATGGTTGTGCTGACATTGGTTTACAAGCGACACCGGGAGAAACCAAAGAGAAAGTGGAGAATATGGGCATTCGACGTCTCCAAGCAACTCATTGGTACGTCTTTTATCTCACAATCACTTTTGGCTTTCATTTTGCTGAGTGCGCGCAGGCCAAATTATCGTTCATTTCTCCAATGTCTTCATATCCAGCTTGGTCGCAAGTGAAGCAGTACAAAATCCTTGTGTTCTTTATTTCCTCAATATTGTAGTGGACACTACTGTCGGTATGTCGTGTCACTCTAGCTGTGCACGCACTCGCGGCTCATCCCTTGGCATCACCGCAATCTAGGCGTTGGAATACTCTATTTATTTCTATGGGGAACTACAAAAATATTGACAGAGAGATTTCATCTCAAAGGTCTCGAGACAGGTCAATACGGTGAAGGACCCAAACCGTCTGTAAAGTTTTGGGTGCGTCAGGCCGGCGTGTACGTTGCTTGCTTGTTGGGGATGAAGGTGGCTGTTGTGGTCTTGTTCGCCGTCTGGCCTGGTCTTTTTGACATTGGAGAATGGTTATTGTCGTGGACGGGTGATAACGAAACTGTCCAGGTCGTCGTGTACGTCTCCCTTGTTGTGCATCGTTTCACCCCTAATACTTCTATCTAACAGGGTGATGGGCATATGTCCTATTCTGTTCAACATGCTGCAATTCTGGCTAATCGACTCGATTGTGAAAGCAAAGGAGACTTTCCAACTAGGCACTCCAATGCCTCGACCCGTGGATGATATTGAGGCCCCGCTATTCTCAAATCGCCAGGGTGATGAGGATTCAGATGATGATGAAACCCCAGCAGCGACTCGGCGTCGACGCGATGTTTCGAGGGATATCCAGAGATCGGTTTCTCCATTGGACCTCTCTTCTCCGACGCCAGGGAACGATCCAGAAACCGAGTCCAAGTACCCAGAGACGACGCCAGCGTCGAAAACGGCAGCCGCAGGGCCAGACGTCGACCAGGCCGGTCCCTCTGCCAAGCTGGCCACGAGACGATCGCCACCAGCCTCACCGGCATACGGAGCAACCGGCAAGGTCCCGAAAGATGAGGAGGATGATTGGAGCGGGTGGGATGAACCTGACTGGGATAGTGGCGAGGCGGCCGCGGACCCGTGGAACAAAAACTCGCAGTCACAGTCGACGACGACGCGTTCTCCGAAAGCACCACCCCGTCGAACGAGTCTGAGTCGGACGCGAAGCGAAAGGGCAGAGAGGACGTCGTGGGGGATGGACGTGATCACTCCGCCTGCAGCAGGTGGACCTGGTGCAATCCGTTGATTCCGAATAGATCCGGACAACAATCTCTATTGTATAAATCTGAATTTTATGGAATTAGTCACGCGGATAAACCATGTTCTTGTTTACTTTGACGGAATGCGGAATATCATGCTCCTCGGAACGCCGCGTTGGTTGAAAATGGACAGTATATAAAAACGGGGGTGGCACTTTGAAGCAAACGTTTCTTATCTCTCCTCCACAATCAATCATGGTCAAAGGCGTTCAAGTCCACGGTAGGCGTCGTCGTCGTTGGCGATGAGTCCGGCACTGACATCACCCCTGGGTAGCTCGCGTTCAAGGCGCACAGTCCGACATCCTCTCAGAACCAGCTCTTGCTTTTCTCGCTGCTCTTCACAAAACTTTCAATGCGACGCGTCTCTCTGTACGTCATCCTCATCTCCGATACGGTTTTTTTTTCTGACTGCTGCTTTAGCTACTCGACGCTCGCGACGCTATCCAACAACGTCTCGATAGCGGTGAACAACTCGACTTTCCAAAAGAAACCGCCCACATTCGTGCCGACCCTTCTTGGGTATGCGCTCACCCCGCACCGGGACTCGAGGACCGGAGGGTTGAAATCACAGGCCCCACCGATCGCAAGATGGTCATCAATGCACTAAATAGCGGTGCAAAGACATTCATGGCTGATTTCGAAGGTGCGGTCTCGTGATTTTTCAAGCTCCGGCTCTTGTGCCAGCTGCTCCCCCCACATACATATTCTGATGGAAATTTATATCAAACAGATTCCAACTCGCCCAGCTTTCAAAACCTCTTAAACGGTCAAGTCAACTTGCGGGATGCGATCCGCCGTAATATAGACTTTGAACAAGGTGGAAAGCCATACAAGTTGTCCGAGAATCCGGCTACTCTAATCGTTCGGTGAGATTGCTCCTTTCGTGTCCAGGATGTCTGCTGAACCCAATATACTAGTCCTCGAGGATGGCATCTCGATGAACCCCGCGTCACGGTCGACAACCAGCCCATGAGCGGCTCCATCTTCGACTTTGCCCTCTACTTCTTCCACAATGCAAAAGATCTCGTTGCCCGTGGATCCGGCCCATACTTTTATCTTCCTAAAATGGAACACTACCGCGAGGCTCGCTTGTGGAACGACATCTTCAACTTTGCCCAAAATTATATCGGTATTCCGTTTGGAACCATCCGTGGCACCGTCCTGATCGAGACCTTGCCTGCTGCGTTCCAAATGGAGGAAATCCTCTTTGAACTCCGTCATCACTCGAGCGGTTTGAACTGCGGACGATGGGATTACATTTTCAGCTTTATCAAGAAGAGGCGCCTGGATAAGAGTGCTGTATTGCCCGACCGAAAGGACGTGACGATGGAGTCGGGCTTTATGGATGCCTACGTGAGGCTCCTGATCCAGACATGCCACAAGTGAGGTCTCTCTTTTGGTTCGCCTTCTTGCCTCTGACCGGTTTGTCATAGGCGACGAGTAGCTGCTATGGGTGGCATGTCTGCACAAATCCCCATCAAGGGGGATGAAAAGGCAAACGAGGTAGCCATGGCCAAAGTCCGTGCTGACAAGCTGCGAGAAGTTCGAGCCGGACATGATGGTAAATATCATTCAAAAAATGTCAAAAACTCTGGGAACTCCCTGACAAGCCTTTTCCCTTAGGTACCTGGATTGCTCATCCTCTCATTAACAAGATTGCAATGGACATATTCAACGAGCACATGCTTGGAGCCAACCAATATCACGTTCGCCGTGAGGAAGTCGTCGTGACTGCAGCCGATCTATTGAACTCCAAGGTCCCCGGAAAGATTACGGATGAAGGTGTCAGGAGCAACGCGTCTGCGTGAGTTTAGCTCCCCCCAAAGCCGGTCTCTTACGAACCGAGGTCTGATTTTTATCATAGGGCGCTCGCATACTGTGCCGCCTGGATCGGAGGCAATGGTTGTATTCCTCTCAACTTCTTGATGGAGGATGCTGCCACTGCCGAGATTGCCCGTGTCCAATTGTGGCAGTGGGTCTACCACAAAGCACGTTTGGTACGCCTTTCCCATTGTTATCACGTTCAAATTCTTATCAAATTGCAGGATACCGGACATCCGATCACGGTGGCATATGTCGAAGGGGTTCTCAGGAATGCCGCTGGCTCCGTAAAGTCTTTGGTGCCTTCCGTCCAAGACAAGCACATTAAGATCGCCACCGAGTATATGATCTCCCAGGTCAAAGCTGATCGTGCAAGTGACTTTTTGACGTCGGACCTCATGCCGTATTTGGAGCAACTCGACGGCGGCAAATGGATCAAAGCCTCGCTTTGATCGTCATGCGCACCTACTTATCATTATGTAGCTCTAGGACTCTCAAGCCGAAGGCGTTCATATGTTGCCCATCCAGTTTGATAAAACGCTGAATACAATCGTGTACTACCAATGCCAGCTTTTTGAGAATGATCGAGGTCTTTGCCATAGCCAATGAGAATGTGAGGAACATGCCAGGACGGCACACGTTTACTTTCGGTAAAACTGGAAGAAGCGAGGGTCAGCTGCGTTGGCAGTATAGGACAGGCCATAAACATACGTTTCGACGGAAATTGAACCATAGAGACAAGCAGCCTCGATCAAACGTACTGCGGAACCCACTAAATGAAATAGGTTAGGAAGCGGCAACGGTGATGTGAACCATGTCTCACCGTTTGTGTGAGTGTTCCCAATCACGGTTCACTATTTGGAATGCAATATCTTCGTACGGTGGTCCCGCGGTAAACAACAGCAGAATAGTGTCCTCATTTGGACCCTGCTTGATCAGTTTGTAGGTAGGGGCTTTAGACTTGTCGATAAGATCTGGATAGAAAATATTGAACTTGTATCCTTGTACGACCTTTGGCGGAGGGTTGTCGGTGCTACGGTGTGTTAGCTAGCTTCTAAAATACCGTTGATTCCGCTCACTCGTAATGGGTTTGGTTGTACTTGTTCCATTCATATCCAGTGTGTACACGGTTGAGATAACGAGGTTTGCGCGGTCGGTACTTGTCTTCCCAAGTATACGTGACCGGATTAGCCAAACTTGCTTCGACATTGAATAGTTCTTCCTCGTCGTCCTCCTCTAGGTCCGCCTCCGCGTCCATCCGATAGTTGAGTTCACGTGTAAACGCATCTATGACAACTGGCTTTTCGGTGATAACCTCTTCTGCAGCTTCCTCTTCGATTGCTTTAGGAACGAATCGTGTAGCGGCGACAGAGCGACGCAATTCCATCTGCTATAGCGTAAGAAATTGATAAAAAATAGAGTTCACTCTACCCACTAGTGCTTTGAGCTCTTCCAGAGGGTCGACGATTTGCAATTGGCGATCCTCATACGATAGTCTTCCTGGTTCGAACAATGGTGGGGTCATGTCCCTCGTATAAGGCTCCACTTCGTCAATTTCCATGGCCTCGTCCTCCTCTTGTTGAGACGGAAGAGGCCTAACTTCAGCGGGCCATTGCTTCGTAGACTCGATAGCGGCTTTCCCGAGCAATTCGACTTGTGCTTGAATGGCCTCATCTCGTTGTCTCTTTCGCAATTGCTCGAGACGATTACGCACTACAACTTCGTGTAGGGCTTTGAGTTTTGCCTGTACGAGGAGGTTGGTAGCCGTCGTGGTTTCAAGGGGCTTCACTGACCTTTGCCTTCCAAACCAGAAGGCTTTTGAGCAGACCTTCCCAATAATCAACATCGATGGGATCTCCACTCGATAACTTGGCCTGTATAGACCGCTGTAGTTCCACGAGTTGGTCATAATTCTTGTCGGAAAGAAGGGCCGATATTGAGGATTCTACTCCGCCGTTTGATGGCCCTCCGCGACGACCCTCACTGGCTTGCTGACGCAGGTCGTCCAGGCGTGCCTTGCATACAACCATCATATTCTATAGCATATTATTATCAAATAGGAATGTCATGATGCGAAGGTGCCACTTACTGTCCAAAAGTCGATATGAACGTCAGTCTCTTCCAGTCTCAAATATCTTTGGATATCGTCGTGTAGTTCCTCCGTCTGTGCCAAATTAAGATTCTGTTGGAAAGGTTAAAATAGGTGTGATAGTTTATGAAGAAGGCTCACGTCGAGGATATTGTACGGTTCATCCAAGTCGATATCGAGTCCTGCCGCATCCAAACCGTCATCCTCCTCCTCGTCTTGAGGATGTGCATACTTCAGGTTCAGACTGAGGAAATCGATAGCTTTGGCCCTCCTTTCTTTGAGGCGAATGATGCTTCTCTTTCTTTCTTGCTCAAGCTGGAAATCACCTTCTTTTGCGATCCATTCGGCCATTTGCGCGCTTTCCTGTAGACGTGCCATCTTAGCTTCTTCCTCCTCTCTTAATTCCATTTCGGCTTCTCTCTCTGCTCTCCTTCGATTGAGCCTTTCTAGTTCTTCCTTGGCCTCCTGGCGTCTTGCCATGTCGCGAGCTTGAGCTTCAGCAGCACTAAGACCAGATTTCTTTTCCTTTTCCGACTTCTTGTGCCATTTAAACTGCTGATTGAGATTCGCGTCGTGAAAGGGGTTGTCCACCGGGTTGTATACGCTAAGCTCGGCCAACTGTCGTATCTGTTCGGCCTCTTTCTGTCTTTTCTTTTCTTCTTTGCGCTCTTTGCGCTCTTTGGATTTGTCTCTGCGACTGTAACAGAGGCATAAGTCGGCGCTCCTGCTACTGGAGATTGCTCACGAACCTTTCTTTCTTTCGTTCTCGGCTCCTAGTTCGACTTCTTGAGTCTTCTCGTCTCCTTCTTCCGTCATCTTCGTAGCGGCTTCGTTTCTCCCCATGGCCTCGTTCCTCATCCTTTTCACGTCGCCGACGGTCATCCCTTCGTCTATCGCGAGAGTCCACAGAGTCTGTTCTCCGTCGGTCTCGATGGCTGTCACGATCCCTGCGTGGCGAACGAGAACGAGAACGCGGCATTCCTTAATGTGGTAGGAGACAAGAGTGGTAAAGTTCTACCACCGGGCAGATTATTATTTACTACAGCTAGTATATATCCATTACTCTGCATAATCCAGAGTTCTGTCATTTAGTGCTATGCACACAACAGCCTTGTGATGGCCATTGTACTGTCGAAGAGTTTCTGCCTTTTCCAAATCCCAAAGCCGTGCTACATGATCAGAAGATGCTGTGGGGTAGTCAGAAATGTATCCGTCACAAAATGTGGTTCTACGTGCCGGAAACTAAATAAGCAGAGTCTGCGCTAAAGGCAGCGTCCCAGACCCATCGCTGATGACCCAAAAGTGTCTTCTTATGAGTTATGGTATAGTTGTTCTCCACCTGCCAGATCTTGATTGTCGTGTCGGCAGAACAAGTGGCCAAGAGGCTACAAATGTGAGCCAGGCTTTCACAAGGCGAGCACAGACTTACTGTGAGTCTGGACTCAGCACACATCTGGTCAGATAGTTGTTATGGGCTTTGAATTTATGAACGGCTTTGAAGCGAGCTTGAGGGTCGGTATCGTCCGTCATACGCCAAACGAAGCAATTTCCTTCATGATTTGCTGCCACAAGAAAGCTTCCATCATGCGCCATTGTGATAGAACGCATTGGGACGTCCGCTTCAGGTGCCTGGAGAAATATTGGTGAGTCAGGTCTCGATGTGCAAAGGTCCTTACCAGTTCGAGATCGCACTCGTTTGTTGATAGCACCCATTGCTTAATGTTTCCATTCTGATCGGCCGAGATAAGTTCCCCTTGATTCGGATGAATGAGGACATCGTTGACTAATAAAAGTGAGCGCTGGGATCAGGCGCGATGGGGTAATAGCTTACCGGGGCATTGATTATCATAGGTACGATGTGATTGATTGCTCCTGGGTGTTATATGTTGGCAAAATAGAGGACTCGCCTGAAGGCACAGTACCTCATATCCCATATTCTAATCGTGCCATCCTCGCTGCCAGTGACAAACCATTTCCCATCAGCGTGATATGAGATTGCTGTCACGTTTTGAGTGTGTCCCTCGCAAACGTTTACCTGCGCAAGAGTGAGGCGCACACTTCTAATCTCCAAAGAAGCACACTCACCGGCGTGTTTGCTGAGCTTGTAATGTCATAGACGGCAATCTTCTTGTGAATAGCAGCAGCAATGAAACGTTTGCTTCATTTTCGTTCAGTTTCGTGTCAGTCCCATCGTCGCTGATGGTAAACGTACTCTGGCGATATAGCGATGCGGTTCACTTGCTGAGTCAAGGTGAGTATAGTTCCTATGATCAGATTATAGACGAATTACCCCAGATTCACCCGTTCTTGCGATAGTCCTAGAGCAAATGCCACTCCAAGCTTCCCAAAACCGTATCTCGTGATCATAGCCTCCAGTGACGAGCACGACAGAAAGATCAATAGGAGGTTGAGCCGGTGGAGGTGCTGGCACCGAAGTCGCACTGTGCTGATTTCGTCTCATCGGTAGGTCGAATGCGTCGGGAACCAGAAAGCAAGCAAGCTTTTTGTACCCAACCTCACCAACCTCAGGACGGCCATGAGTCTGCCTCCAGCTCAAACGAGCACGTTAACGCGTGATCTACGACATTTATTCAGTTCGGTCGCACTGAGGCGAGCGATGAAGGCTCCGACACCGAGTCAAAAAGTTGCATGGAAGCAACAATCGATAAAACCGGTGCCAGATAGAGCGAGAATCTTGCAATGGAATATTGTTCCAGGAGATTTCGTTAGAAAACGTCCCACTCCTACCAGTCCTACGGAAAAGTTGGAAGTCTTCGAGGTCCTCAGTATCGACAAACTTCAAAATAAAGTTTTTCTCAAAGGTACAACTGTACGTTGGTTCCTTTTAGTAGAAGATGTGATTGCTTACTGCTTGTGCAGGACAAAAACAAAGAGGCTCGGTCTCTACCGTATGCTGCCTGTCAACTCTACCTTGGTGATTTCTACGTAGGAGGAAAGGACAGAACTCCGTAAGTTTTAAAACAGCTCGTATTTTCTTGTTTGCTCATCATTACAACGCAACAACTATAGGGTATTTGCTACTCGAGTCGGTTCTACGAGTCTAAAGTACAACTGGAGAGCCAAACGTTTCGAGTGGGTTCGCTTTGCTGAAGCGACTGCACCACGGTTAGCTCCAGATGGGCCCAAACGACGCGTGATTCCGTGGCCAGTAGAGCCAGAAAAGCAATGGAACGCGAAAGGTGTGTAGAGACCCCACTGTTCTCATGTCTGCGTACTGACCTGGAATCCAGAAAATAAATTCTGTGACACGTCGGCGGAGGATGCTTTGGTCAAGAGTTGGAGTCCGTTTACCCCAGGTAAAAAAGTGCCCAAGCATCTTGAAAACGCGTACATTTCAGACTTGTTCGGGAAAACGAAGTCGGCGGCCCCATGGCAAGACTCTCTCCCGATGGAACACTTTTTACTCAAAGAACTGTCAAACCCCTTGTCTCGAGCGCGAAGACAAGAAAGGTGGCAAGAGAATATGGAGATGCTCGAGAATTCCAAGCAAGAATACGTTCAGAGGGAATTGGTAGAGTTGCGAGGGAGGAAGAAGCAGGATGCAACAAAAGATGGTGTATTCCGATGGAAGTTGGCGGTGCAAAAGTACAAGGCAAGGACAAGATGGCAGCGCTGGATCAAGCGAGGCGGACAGGCGCAGTTGAACAAGCGTCTCAAGCGTCGCCACAGGTTGTCCACTCGCAGAGTGAGAAGGCTAAAGGCCTTCAAACTGCACACGGGAAAGAACCAGGTGATTCCCGACAATTCGCCTGCTCACAGGAAGGTGGCAGCGGCTTGAACATCAGTTATCTACAATGGTTTGTGTTAGACTTGGATCTCTACTCCTCGCCATATTATCGTCATGTCTGGTCGTTTAGCGCACAAGGTATCCTGTTATTCGAATTTAATGTGTTACCAGAGAAAATGCCAATTCTGAGAGAATTGAATGTACGCAGGTAGCGATTATCACTGGTGCTGGGAGGTACGAGTCCTTGAACAGGGCAGATGAAAGAGTACGCCATACTGAATCCAAATCGCGCTCATTAGCGGAATCGGGCTCGAATCCTCCATTCTCTTCGCTCAAGAAGGTGCTAGCGTTGTGCTAGCTGATATCAATCTTGCAGCGGCAGACAAGGCGGCAGCACTGATCAGCGCGCGGTTCCCCAACGCGCAGACGTTGGTATACAAGGCAGATGTTGCAGTTGAAAAGGATATCAAGGAGATGGTCGATGCCACCGTTGCCAAGTTTGGGAGGTTGGACGTGATGTTCAATAATGCCGGTAGGATAATCCCCATAGCACTAGATCCCATACTTACGATTATAGGTATCATGCATCCTCAGGATGATAACGCTATCACCACCGAAGAATCGGTTTGGTATGCTTGCCACCGAGCTTCGCCTTATTCGCGTACCAAAAGATTGACTCGTACACAGGGACCTGACGATGAATATCAACGTCAAGGGGGTTTGGTGGGGATGTAAATACGCCATTCTTGCCATGCGAAACAACCCTACAGACGCATCGCGCGGTTTGCATACTGGTGGAAGTATCATCAACGTGGCGAGCTTCGTAGCCTTGTTAGGGGCCGCAACACCTCAACTTGCATGTAAGTACTCTTGTTTCCGTGGCGTTCTACGTTGACGATGGCATCGTAGACACGGCCTCTAAGGTGAGCCCCCGGGCGGCGAGAATCCCGTGACAGCTTTTAATCTATCTCAGGGCGCCGTCTTAGCGATGACTAGAGAGCTCGCCATGGTCCATGCCAGAGAAGGCATCCGTCTTAATTCACTTTGTCCGTAAGTACCGGTCCCGTCGTCTATTTATAGGTACTAAAGACTTGGCGACAGTGGTCCACTGAAGACGCGTAAGAGCTAATACGCGCGCCCACGTGTTCATGCACTAAAAAAACGCGCTACTATCAGCTCTTCTCATGGACTTTTTGAATACCCCGGAGAAGCGCGATCGCCGGATGGTTCATATCCCTATGGGTCGCTTTGGCGAGGCAGTTGAACAAGCACGCGCTGCTCTGTTCCGTGAGTTTCGCAATCTTCGACGTCCATCATGGAACTGACATTGCGTATATTAGTTGCCACCGATGACAGCAGCTACATGACTGTGAGTGGATGGCTGCCGGCCTCATTACTACGGGTTTGTTTAATTCAATATTTTAATAGGGGACCGACTTTAAAGTGGATGGAGGTATATCCGCTTGTTATGTTACGCCGCTAGGCGATCCAGTTTTGCCAGCACCATCGAACCTCTCTACGATTCCAGAGAAGTCGTATAACGCATGAATGAGTACTTTCTGTTCATGTTTCTACTCTGAAATATACGTGTCTTCCTATGAAAGGGTGTAGAGGCCGTCCGTGGTGGTTGAGGTCGGCCCAGGCACGCGCCTGTCAGGCGCAAAAGTGGCGTTTGCCCCCTTAATTGAAACGGGCCAGGCTCGAAAAAAAACAAGCAGCGGTTCAAGGCCTCGACGAGGAAACGAATTAATAGAAAAAGAGAGCCCCCCGTTTATTGCGTCTTGTT
>KN824288.1:357239-394914 GCA_000827415.1 Serendipita vermifera MAFF 305830 | reverse complement strand
TACTGCGCCAACACGCTCCCTGCGAACGCTGCGCTTGGTAATCTCTTGGACTGTAATATGCCCTGCGCTGGTAACAGCGGAAACGACCAGTATTTCTGTGGTTCTGGAAATCGTTTATCGTTTGTGAGAGAATATGTATCACTTTCCACGTTCTCAGTCTCACCCATAAATTTAGTACAAGTACGGAGCGGCCGCCATCAGCCAATCAAGCTCCGCTTCGTCCACTGTCGCGTCGAGTACTTCCTCACAAGCTACTACTACTACCACAACTCAAGTCGTTACTACCACTCAGACGACGACGTCGGCCGCCGCCTCGGTCAGCAATGCTCCTACCGCAAATGGCTGGACCGCTATGGGTTGCTGGGCGTAAGTTGTAGCACTCATTATTCCTTTCTTAAATACTAACAAGATCCAGGGACAATGTCAATGGCCGAACACTTGCCTTTGGCCAACCAGCCTCGGCTACCATGACCATTGAAAAATGCCAAGCCACCTGCTTGGCTGGTGGCTTCAAGTACGCTGGAGTCGAGTTAGTATTTCATCTCACTAGCTTTGATACTTGCTGATGTGCGACAGATGGAGTATTGAATGCTTCTGCGCCAACACTCTCACTGTCGGCGCCGGCCCTGCCAATGACGGAAGATGCAATATGCCGTGCTCAGGAAACAATTCTCAAACGTGTGGAGGGCCAAACGGTCTAAACATGTTCAGCTACGGGGTTGCAGCGGGAGCATCCTCCGCGGCAGGTTCATCAACCAGCTCTGTTGCCACTTCTTCGTCGTCTGCCGCTCAACCGGCCACTCCAACCAATGGAGTCGTAGCCACGTACAACGGATGGACCTACATGAACTGCTACGTCGATGCCGTCGCCGCTCGTACCCTTCCGGTCGCGATGGGTGTCCTTGGCGGTCCTGCAGCGATGACGGTCGAACTCTGCTTGGACGCGTGCAAGAAGAATAATTACCCGGTCGCCGGTCTCGAGTAAGTTGGGTTTGGGGGTGCGGGCGTGTTATTAATATGGATTTTCCAGATACTCAAGTGAATGCTATTGTGGCAACGCTCTTCCACCTCAAATTGCAACCGATGGACGTTGTAAAATGTACTGCAACGGAGCCGCGGTAAGTCTGGACGTTCTCCTTCTTTGGATTGTTTCTGACTTGTTTATTTCATTCAGACTACCATATGCGGTGGACCTGATGGCCTCACTGTGTCAGTCACGATTATTTGCTCAAAATCTGTGCCTACCAGACTGACAACGGCGCTTTAGATACCAATACGGCGTCGCCGCTGCTTCTAGTTTGTCAACTACTGCAACAAGCTCATCAACTGTTGGAGCATCCAGCATTAGCTCGTCCTCTTCCAACACCAGCACCGCTGCAGCATCGTCCTCGTCAAGCACCACCACGCCGGCATCATCTTCGTCCAGCACCAGTGCACCAGCGTCATCGTCCTCTTCCAACACTAGCGCATCAGTATCGTCTTCTTCCAGCACAAGTGCATCCGAATCATCCTCGTCCAGCACCAGCGCGTCGGCGTCCTCGTCCAGCACCAGCGCCCCAGCATCGTCCTCGTCAAGCACCAGCGCGCCGGCATCATCTTCCAGCACCAGTGCACCGGCTTCCTCTGCCTCTAACTCCAACACCTCTGCCTCCGCTTCGAATTCCCAGTCTTCAAGCTCTTTTTCGACTGTGGCGTCCTCCACCACGGGGTCTTCGAGCAGTAGCAGCCCGTCTGCCACCCAAACTGGTCCCGCCGTTGTGCAAACATACGGGAATTGGGAATCTCAAGGATGCTGGAGCGATGATCCCGCTGCGCGCTCTTTGACTTTTGTTGGAAACACTGGTGGCGCCAACACACCGCAAAAGTGCATGGATGCCGTAAGTAAACTATTGCCTTATAGAAAGAACCATGGCTAACACGTGCCTCTAGTGCTATGCTGCTGGCTACAACTATGCAGGAGTGGAGTATTCCGTCGAGGTGTGTACCATTCGTACCTGTTCCAAGGGCGCCAACTGACGAGCATCCACAGTGCTACTGTGGAACCACGGTATCAAATGGAGGCACTCTGAAGACAGATGACGGATGCAGCATGCTCTGCCAAGGAAACAACCTCGCCTACTGCGGTGGTGTACGTCTACTCTATCTACATCGACCCCATACTAACCGGGAATCCGTTTAAAGCCATATCGTCTCAACATGTACAAGTACAATGGCGTTGTCCCACCACCAGCAACACCTGTTGGTGGCGGTGGAGGCGCACCTCCAGCCAACGGTGTCACGCCACTGACCACCGGTCTTCCTAACGGCTGGGCATACAAAGGGTGCTGGGTGGATGGAGCCTTTGGACGTATTCTTCCTGTTGCAGGTAATCCAGCGGGCCTCAACACTCCGGCTTCCTGCATCGCATCTTGTGCTAGCCTCGGTTATGCAATCAGCGGAGTTGAATATGGAGCAGAGTGCTACTGCTCAAACACTCTCAATAATGCGGCCGCGATTGCCGCTGATGCAGATTGCAACATGGGTTGTGCTGGTGATGCGGTAAGTGCGCTGTTCTCTCCCAATGCAACGCAAGACTGACACTTTCTGCAGCAACATGCGTGCGGTGGCGCAAACAGAGCGACACTATATTCGACACTCGCTACCATGCCGGTCTTCCAAAAGCCGACCGCTCTTACCACTGGATTGCCTGGCAAATACAAGTATCTGGGGTGCTACCGGCAGCCAGGAGGAGGCAAAATCATGTTTGACTACGAATTCAAGGACCTACAGGCAATGTCCGTACAGACTTGTCTTCAAAAGTGCTCCCAGTATGGCTACAGCAGTGCCGCCCTCGAGTTGGGAACCGAATGCAGCTGTGGTGATCCCGCCGATGTCACAAAGAACTCACCAGGACCTGCTCCCGCAGATGCCTGCAACATTCCCTGCCGTGGTTCGCCCAGTGATTTGTGCGGTGGTGTGGAACGCGTTAATCTGTCAGTCAACTAAGTTTGGTCCGAAAACAGTGCTTACTCGACTGACACCGAAATTTAGGTACTCCTGGGATACAACCGAAGCCCCACTCTACGTTTGGCACACACCCGCCAACAAGGGTCACTATGAACTCCTTATTGGCGGAATCGTCATCCCTCTTATCGCAACTCTTGGACTCAACAACAAGGTTACATTCATGGAGAAGGGTGGAACCGGTGCTCCTAACTCCACCGGTGCCTATGAACTCGACTATTCCCTCGCCAACGACTACACAAAGGCATGGCGTGAGATGCACGTCTCTTCAGACGTCTTCTGCGCTGCGAATCTCGTCCTTCCCGATCGTAAAGGCCGCGTGCTCAGTATTGGTGGCTGGTCCGGACGATCGACCGAAGGTATCCGTTTATATACACCATCCGGTAGTCCAGGTGTCAACGGGACCACCGACTGGGAGGAATATTGGGACCAACTCCATCTCCAAAAAGGTCGCTGGTACCCAGGTGCCATGCAAATGGCCAATGGTAGCATTTTCGTCATTGGAGGCGAGGATGGATCCAATGGAGAGCCCGTACCAAGTGTTGAGGTTCTTCCCAAGGTGGCGGGCGGCGAGACATATCTCGAGATGGACTGGCTCAAGAGGACTGATCCCAACAACCTTTATCCGTTCAGTTTTGTTCTTCCAGCAGGCGGTATCTTCGTCATTTACTACAATGAAGCCCGTATCCTCGATGAAGTGACATTTGAAACAACCAAGACTCTCCCTATCATCCCCGGCGCCGTCAATGCCCCTGGAGGACGCACATATCCGATGGAGGTATACAAATTTGCTTCGCTGTCTCGTGAACTGGATGCTGAAATTCATTTATCGTAGGGTACTGCTATGATTCTGCCACAGTATTGGCCCTACACTGATCCCCTTGAGGTTATTGCCTGCGGTGGTTCTGCCTTTGGATTCGCTTTCGATAATTGCGTTTCCATTCAGCCAGAGGTCGATAACGCAGAATGGGTCATCGAGAGAATGCCTTCGAAGAGAGTCATGACAATCATGACTGCTCTCCCTGACGGTACTTATATGATATTGGGAGGTTAGTTTGGCCAGCTTCTTTCTCTATAGATGGTGACTAAGCGAATTGTCCAGGTGCTCAAGAAGGCGTTGCTGGCTTTGGTTTGGCTAGAAAGCCCAATCTACAAGCACTCCTTTATGATCCTAGCCTTCCCCGACACCAGCGCTTCTCCATCCTTGGCGAGACGACCGTAGCAAGGCTCTATCATAGCGAGGCTATTCTGCTCCACGATGGGCGGGTTCTTGTTACTGGCAGTGATCCAGAGGACTTTGGCGCAAACCCTCAAGAATACAGAATGGAAGTTTACGTTCCCCCTTATCTCACCTCGGGATTGGTGCAGCCGACTTTTATAATCAATAATCGCGACTGGACATACGGTGGCACCTACAGAATTACTGTGAACCTGGCTCAAGGCCCAATATCTGCCATGCGGGTATCCCTTATGGGAGCAGTCTCGACTACGCATGGAAACTCCTTTGGGCAGCGCACATTTTTCCCCAAGGTTACTTGCGCGGGGAATACCTGCATGATCATTGCCCCTCCGAACGCACACGTCTGCCCGCCAGGTTGGTTCCAGCTTTTCGTGCTGGACGGTCCTACTCCCTCCTATTCACAATGGGTTCGCATTGGTGGGGATCCTGGTGAACTTGGAAACTGGCCCAACTATCCTGGCTTTACTCTTCCTGGTGTGGGCAATCTGTGAGCCTGCGCTTGCTTCGAGCGGGCGATCCCCTTGCTTTCAAAGCATCACAGGCGGATACTCGCTCTTCGTCTCATAACTCCCCCTTCTCATGCTTAGATTTGCATGTTTCACTCATTTCACCCGCTTCAAATTTTTCTTTCATACAAAGGTTTCGATGTTGCCCATGAGCTCGCAATAAACTGCAGCTTGTATTCTACATTATATTCAAATAACTTTGTCCTTCCTTCTCGTCCGTCCCACTCAATGTGAGTTCCGTCAGCCCCTTGGAGTCCACAACGTCAAGTGTTATGAAATGGTAGGTATCTAATGGGTGAATTAAGGGCTTTAGGTGACTGAATTGCAATAATTTAGGCAAACTTGGATGAACTAATTCTATCCGGAGCCTTTGGAACGCAGTCTCGGTCCTCCTCGCCGGCGAGGTCAGCCAGTTCAGGGTCAAGATCCCCCAAATCCAAGTGGCCTGGGGAGGACTATGAAAAGGATGACATAGTAGATGATATTCAGGATGAAAATCCTGCGGAAGCGCCCCATGAGAGCATCGGAATGGGTCCTGGACGGACGGGCGTCAAAGGAGTGATACGAGATCGCGCGGAGGCACTAGCGACGGAACGGGCAAAGAAATCTGCAGAGATTTCCGCCCTCAATCGACAGATGGAGAAAGCTAGTCTGGCTGCTGGTGGCAGAACTTGGGATGAAGATGAGGCGGATCGCCGCGCAAGAGAAGGACTGGAGCCCATTAGTGGGACCCTGGGAGGGGCTAGCCGATCTGGTGCCAAGAAGTACGGGTACCTCCGAGAGGTCGGAGCGGGCAACTATGTGAGCGCGGTTGAAGACAACAACGCGAGAGTGATCGTGCATATTTACGACTCGGTGCGTTTCTCTCTATACTTGTTTGATCGTTTCTTACGATACATATCTCAGTCACTTGAGCGCTGTTATGAGCTAGACGCGACATTGTCCAAGCTGGCACGCTCATCGCCAATGACAAAGTTTATTCGAGTCAAAGCGACCGCAATCGGGTTTGCCCTTAAGAGTGCGTCGGATACGGGCGCACTTGGGACGTCATCCAAGAAGCGGGCCATACGCGGTAGAGGTGACCAAACACAGTACATCGTCAGCGAAGACGCAGACTTTCCTGATGACGGAAATGATTCGGACCAGAGTGAAGAAGCAGAGGCAGATACTGATATGCTACCCACGATGCTGATATACGAAAAGGGAGAGCTACTACATACATGGGTCCGAGTAGACTGGGAAGCAGGACAAGACGGAATAGAGAATTTGTTACTCAAGTACGTTTTCTATTTGATTACCATGTTCGCTCTGGCTAACCAAAGGGATATAGACACAATCTGATTGCGCGGAAGTCACAGCCGGGTGCTCAAGGAACAGCGGCATTGTCAGACGATGAAGAAGAGGAATAAGCATCCGCTAGCGTGTACACTAGTTTTTTTTCCTAAAACAAGTCAGTCAACCCTGAAGGGCCGCGTCCGCTGTCTGGTGGTGCGAGTGGTGAAACTTTAGTTCCAACGGCCTTTTACCTTGCCTCCTCCGTCTACTAGCCTGAATCAACCATGCGCGAAGGTGAGATCGACTGTTTAAATTAGAGACTGAGCTCGTATCTTGTTCGCTATGTACCGTCGTTACTGTTGATTGCGGTCTTTGAGATTTTCGGAAGGAAACTGACGACGCTCTGCTTACACAGTCATCTCCATCCACGTTGGACAAGCCGGTATGTGATCAACGATGCCATCAATCCTCTTTTATCGCTCATCCACGCGCTCCGTAGGTGTCCAGATCGGAAACGCTTGCTGTAAGTCTCTGGCCTCTCTCGGACGTGATAGTCGTGTCTAATCATTTGTATTTTATTCTAGGGGAACTCTACACCATCGAGCATGGTTTGAGCGTACGTTTCTATCAGGGCAATACCCTCCGATCCCGTCCTCATGTCGTGCCATATTTTAGCCTGACGGCCGTCTTGCCCCCGATTCTCCTTCTAAAACTGATTCTGGCTTCACTACCTTCTTCTCTGGTCAGTTCGAGTCTCTATCCCCTCTCCGCGGTGCTCACCCTTGCCGCATGCCCTCCGCCCCTTTTCACCACTTGGTCAACTTTTTTTCTCTGACATTTTATGCTTATGTAAACAGAGACTGGATCTGGAAAACACGTCCCCCGCTCCTTGTACATTGATTTAGAACCCAATGTCATTGACGAGGTCAAGAACGGAACATACCGCTCCCTGTTCCACCCCGAGACCATGGTCACTGGCAAGGAGGATGCCGCCAACAACTGTACGTATTCCTTTATACTCTTGATCTCCTTTCTGATTTTTATGCAATGCTTCAGACGCCCGTGGTCATTACACCGTCGGAAAGGAGATCATCGATATCTGCACTGACAAGCTTAGGCGGCTCGCAGACAACTGCTCGGGTCTCCAGGGCTTCTTCGTACGTCTTATTTGTCTAAACAAAGCGTCATCTGATCCCTGGTTTAGGTGTTCCACTCCTTCGGTGGTGGAACTGGCTCTGGGTTCGGTGCCCTCCTGATGGAGCGTCTCTCCACCGACTATGGCAAGAAGTCGAAGCTCGAGTTCAGTGTTTACCCTGCTCCCAAAATGAGCAGCTCCGTCGTCGAGCCCTACAACTCGGTTCTCACGACCCACACCACGCTCGAGCACTCTGACTGCTCGTTCATGGTTGATAACGAGGCCATCTACGATATCTGCCGTAAAAAGCTCAACGTCAGCGCCCCCTCGTTCATCAACCTCAACAGGTTGATTGCCCAGGTCGTTTCCAGCATCACCGCGTCCCTCCGCTTTGATGGATCCCTCAACGTCGACTTGAACGAATTCCAGACCAATCTTGTGCCGTGAGTAATAGTCATCAAAAAAGTAAACCTCGTCTGATTGCTTTGCAGCTTCCCCCGCATTCACTTCCCTCTCGCCACCTACTCTCCTCTCCTCTCTGCTGACAAGGCCCATCACGAGCAAAACTCGGTGGCTGAGATGACCTTCTCTTGCTTCGAAACCGGTAACCAGATGGTCAAGGCTGATCCTCGTGAGGGCAAATACATGGCATGCTGCCTGCTCTACCGTGGTGATGTCGTCCCCAAGGACGTGCAGTCTGCTATTGCGACGATCAAGACCAAGCGCACCATCCAGTTCGTCGACTGGTGCCCAACTGGATTCAAGGTTAGTGTTTTGGGACACCTTTTTCTCGCACATCTTAACACCCTTCATCTAGCTCGGTGTCTGCAACGAGCCACCGGCGTTGGTTCCTGGCGGTGACCTCGCAAAGGTCTCTCGCAGTCTTTGCATGTTGTCCAAGTAAGCCTGTGCCGCACTTGTACTTGTCCCTTTTGACTGACGCACGTGCAGCACCACTTCCATCTCCAACGCCTGGTCCCGTCTTGACCACAAGTTCGATCTCCTCTACTCCAAGCGTGCCTTCGTTCACTGGTACGTCGGTGAGGGTATGGAAGAAGGTGAATTCTCCGAGGCTCGTGAGGACCTTGCGGCCCTCGAAAAGGACTACGAGGAGGTCGGAATTGATAGCGCCGGTAAGCATTAAAGTTGACATTACCCTCTCGACGTCTGATGCTCATTCATCTTTACGCAGACATGGAGGAAGAGGCTGCCGACTACTAGAGGATGCAATCAACCGGCGCCGTGTCACTGAAGCCGTGCAGAAATTCCTTTTCGTGGAACTAGTCCCCCCCTCTCCTTCGTCATTGTCATCGTCACAAACCTCATAAACCCTCCCCTTCCCATTTGGCAGTTTCATTTTTGATTCTCTTAAAGCACCCGTGCAAGTTTACGTTAACGAAGTCTGAAGACACTTATTTTCTTCTAAACACCTCGGTCTGGACCGTCAGTGAGAGTAAGAGACAGCGGGTTTAGTGCCATTTTCTACCATCCTTTCACCGCTCCAGAGTTTATTTAAAATTTATTAATAAGGATCAGATTTCTGATGGCTAAACTTTTGTGTTGCAGGAGGCTGGACGCGGCAAACTTACACTTATGCAAATAGCAATACTTCCCTTTCTCTTCAATATCTTGTCATGATGCAATGGAGAGGCCAAAGCATGAAACTATCTGACAGCCAGCAGGCTTCGCTCTACCTGACTATTCCTGGCAACTCCTGAGTGGTTGAAGCGCGCAGACACAGAGTCAAATGTCAACTCGTAGAAGAGCCTGGATGCCACCATAAAGCGATCAGACAACCTCTCATAGTTTATTTTCCCAAGTGTCGAATAGCAGACGATCGTCACGGCCACCGTGCCATCGGTAATGCTCAACTTCACCTGGGGCTGCCAGTCCGAAAAGAGATCCTCAACAGCGTTGCTAAATGCGAGACTCCTAGCATCTTTGTTCGAGAATGCATTGCCCATCGTACTGCACAGTATGATCGCCGCACGCATAGCCTCTACCGCCTTTGGACCATCGGGAAGTGGTTGAAGACGTTGAGTACGAAAGACAAGAAATGCGCGATGTAGCAGATAGATTAGGAGTCCCCGTTTATCTACTGGGCGTAGGCATAGCATCGCGCCTGGTCGTCTTTGCTGGGCTGGCCACTCTTTTCCATTGGCGAAAGTTGATGGCGGAACCCTTTTATACAATGCAAGCTTGAATTTCTAAAAGGGAATACTAGTGAGGACTATCTCCCAGCGCGAGTAGGATTGGCTCACTGGAAGATACTTGATGACTTTGTTAAGACGAAGTTTAATAAATTGCGCAACTTTGATGTTTAATGAGCCGTTGGATGTAATTTCCGAGATACCCTTGCACCATTTCGATCCGCTCGTCGGCCTCTTCCTCACCTAGGTCGGAAATCTCTAGCTCTGTAAGCGTGTCGAGTAAGACAGTCCCTTGGGCCTAGAATCCTTCTCGATGCACTCCAACATCTCCTCAGCACCGGTAAGAGCATTTTCGATTTGGTCCTTTATATCGTTGATGTCCTCGTCGAGTTTTTGACGTTTGTGCGACATAACCGACGATAGACTATCGTCTGCCTCTTCTCTCTCATCGCTGCCACGTTTTGGCATCGCTGGAGTGTGGTGGTGCAGTTGAGGTTGTGATACGCCTACTACCAGCTGACTGAACCATCACCGAGAAAAGTTACACAGTAAGAAAAAACGAGTTATAACCCTATGGCAATACGTCATGTCAGAGCATTAGGTACATTACAATATGATGGCAAGCATGGCCCTAAGTGGGAATAAAGAGCTACAGTGAAAAGGCATCTAAGGGGGAGTTGGTTGGTAGTCCATCGAAAGGTCAACGCCTTGAATATGCGTATTTGTGATTCTTGTAGGACGAGCTTTGGTCACCTTTCGAGCCTTCTTCTTGGGCTGCGGCTTCGTGGAAATGGTAGTAGACATAGTTGCAGCAAGGCCTTCCGAGTCGAGTGCCCTCAGAACGTCCGCATCCTCGGGAACAGCCTGTTTGTCCCACATGTCTTTAAATTCTAAAATATTTGTGTGAGCACTTTGATATATTGTGGCGTGAGAGGCATACCTTGATCAATCCGTGTCTCTTCCTCTTGCTCTGGCGTGATAGTGTTCCAAAATACAAACTTTGGATTGTTGTCCTTGCCAGCGCGAATTATCAAGACCTTTCCTTGCTCCTCTAGTTCAAGGACGGCATCGAGTGAACCTTTCCACGACTCCTTGAGGACTTTGATGGAAACACCCGTGCCCTTCTTGGCGTGCCGTTGTACTTCGGTAATAATGGCTTCTTTGCTGTCCACAAGGACTTCTGCCTAATGTGACCAATGTCAGTGAACCACAGGGATCAGGCGCGGATGTGACCAGGGAGAGTGACATACTTTGTACGAGTAAAGATTGGTAGCAGGATGAAATTGGACCTTTGGATGTGCTTTCAACTTCTCCGTAGCGCCCTCCTCCATAATCATAGGCACGTCAGCATGGATGGACAAGTCCTGTAAGGACAGAGTAGAGCCGGGATGTTCCTAATAGCAATTCTTTCAGTATAAATCGTTGAAATGAACAGAATAGCATTACTTTGAGAAAGGTGACTGCCAAATGGATCTGGGTATTGGCATTTTTGCCTTGATGGGTATCCCTTGGCTGCGAATAAACGATTGCTAGACACAATTTGAGTCTCTATATTAAATAAATCCTGTTTCAAATTTACTCTGTTTTGGGCGTGGCTTCTTGGTATTTGGCGGAGGCATGGCTGGATCTAAAAGTTGGATCTCCCACTTGAACCCAGCCCCTACTTTACTTAAATCGTCGTCATCAATATTGTTTCTCTAGACGTCTCAAGATATTTTTTTTTGCTTCATAGACAGCGAATTACGCGCGTTTGGAGTGCTCTCGAACGCTCGTTTCAGCGCCCAATAGCGTGTCTACCCAGGAATACCTTTGATCGTCCCCCTCGTTTATACTTCGCCACAATGCCTTACATTCACGACTCAGAAGTGGACGCAAGCAACAAAGGAAACCTCGAGGATACCGTGCCGAGCTTGCTCGATTCACTGTCAACCTCGTCGCCGCAGAAAAGCGGTCCAGCCCTTTTGGCACCTTTTGCTCCCGTAATATTTGTAGAGGCCAAGGATTCTTCTTTAACTGCAGACCTCGAGACCAGCAAATACGAGCCCATTAATGTCCCCACTGTTGGGGAACCTCTGGTTAAGCTCGAGTCTGAGGTAAGTCACGCCTCAGGGCCTCTGGTCTAGTAATAATTATTTTGTAGGACCAAAGTAATGGAAATGCTACACATCAAGATCCAGTCAGAGCGAAAGATGCGCTCCCCGTGTCGGATGACCGTATGGATTCCAAAGCCATTACACCCCTCGATACATATCGATTATCGCAAGACTGGATTTCCCCTCAAGCCTCGCGAATGATTTGTGGACTGGAAAATCTAGGAAACAGCTGTTTCTTGAATAGTACCCTCCAGATCCTTATGCACACCATCCCATTGGTCAACATCTTACTATCACATCACCCTAGAGACACATGTGAGTCTGTTTATATGACTCTCTCAATATTTTTAACTCACAATTAATAGGTCCCCTCCTAAGCGCAGAGGGAGGATTTTGCTTTGCCTGTTCATTAAAGCGGCTTCTTCTTACCATGTGGTCTAGTAAGACTAGCAGACCAAAAGAACCAACGGAGATATTTGACAACATCAGAAGTAAGTTATGGATCAATGAGTCGTATGATCCAGACCTAACTCGTCACAGAAATAGCTCCAAGCTTCCGGCGTGGCAGGCAAGAAGATGCTCACGAATTCCTACGCTTTAGTATAGATGCCCTTCAACTCGGAGCACAAAAAGGAGTCAAGTACGTTGGTTTCACAGGTATTAGATTCTAATCTTATTCGATATTACAGGGATGTTCCAGACAAGATCGCGGAAACCTCTTGGGTCTATCGTCTTTTTGGGGGCAAGTTCCGCTCAAGAGTTCACTGCACCGAATGCAACCATAACAGCGATACTTTTGACACCCTTCTCGACCTGAGCGTGGATGTCGGTCGATGCGATACACTCGACGATGCTCTCAAAAAATTTGCGGCCGTCGAGAAGTTAGAAGGAAAGAACAAGTACAAGTGTGAAAAGTATGTTTCCTGTATCGTACTTCCGCAGAATCTCATCCTTTGGCAGATGCAACAAGCCTGTCAATGCTCGAAAACAAATCACTGTTCATTCGGCGCCGCAAGCACTTTGCATTCAACTCAAGCGTTTCACGCCGTGGGGTCGCAAATTGACACATCAAGTGGAGTATCCCCGCAAGCTGGATCTCGACAGCGTGATGAGCCTGGGAGAGGTTCGCTATTTTCCTTTTGCGTCGAGCTCTTAATCACACCGCCTTACCAATTTATTTTGTAGACAAGCTTGCCGTATCAGTTATATGGAATCATATGTCATGCTGGAGGAACTCCCAATTCTGGTCACTATTATGCATTCGTCCAAAATCCCGGGAAGGGCTGGTCCCGCATGAATGACGAGGAATCTTTACCCATAGATTCTCCCCCACTCAACCACAAAACTGCATATATGCTATTTTATATGCGCGAACAGGCATCGATCGAGTCCACCATAGCAAAAGTTACCACCATGCAAAATAAATCGCTAGGGACCCCACTATCAGGTCAAAAGCGCAAGAGGGAGGAAGGTTCAGCTCTCGACGAGGATCTCGGGGAGAGAGTGCAAAACTATCCAGGCCCCTCCTTCGTCACGAAGAAACCCCGCTTAGAACCCTCTTCTACACCAAGAGTAATACCCAATGTGACTGGCACTGAAGAAAAAAGCAAATTCTCATTTGCACGACCTAAACCATCCGGACTAGTCACACAACCCATAATACGACCCAACGTCAACACTCCTTTATCGCCAAACAAGAATTTGGGACTAGACTATGGATCTTCCGATGCTGAAGATGGGGAAGCTGCTTCGAGCCCGCCGCCCCTTGTGCAGGCCTCTCAAACAGATGATGCTATCTCGCCGCCATCTTCCCCTCTCCCTGTTAGTAGGCAAACTTCACCGGAACCCCCATCTCACAAGCCATGGCAAAATAAAGATTCAACTAAATCATCCCCTCGCACGCCACGGGACTCTCCCCCATCTTCTTCGGACTTGCGAAAGCGTACTCCTTGGGAGCCTAATGGAGATACCGCTTCAAACGGGCTCGCAACAAAACGGGCGTCGGAAGACAGCCTTCCTCCATGGGCAACTACACCTTCAAAAGGGGGATCGCGTAAGACGGCACACAAGAAGTACGGAAAACACCGTAGTATTGTGAGGCATGGCAACCCTTATGGAAGCCTGGGTCTTCCATCGGGTGGTTCTCGTCCATCGAGCGGAGTTCAAATGGGACCGAGGAAGAACAAAAGGCCAGGGATATGATGGTTATCCAATGGCAACGCTTCGGACGCTTGCTCAATTATAATTATTCAATGCTTTGGTCTGTGTATTGGCTAGAATTTTTGGGTTGTACGTTACGTATAGACATTGCATGAAGATTTGATAACTCGACTATTCCTCAAACGTGAACGAGACGGCGATTATGCAAAAAGGGAAGTGTCAATATCAAAGCTTGACCTTTACTTTGTTATTTTGTAGTGGAGCAGATTCGAAGGTGATGACAGCAACAGTAATATCATCGCGAAATCGTCGAGAGTAAGGAGCAGGTATCGATAGTGTCTGTCGGATTGTAACTTCATCATCACCGCCGCAAGCGTTTCGGATAAGATGCATTCCAAGACTCTCATCTCGAAATGCCCACTTGACATTTTCAGCGGCCTTGGCTGTGTGGGGAAGTGGGGAGGAGGTTTTTGTTGCATGGTCTTCCACAAGAGGCAACTGCTTTAGCAATTTTGGTCGTGGTATCGAACCCCGCTGACCGCTTATATGAGCGGCTACAAGGGCAACTGCATCATTGCTTGATAATTGGTCCCATAAGCCGTCAGTCGCGAGAATGAGGAAGCGTAGGGTCGACTTCGTAGAGTCGCTCGGAGACGAGGGAAGGTTGAATTTGCGATACTGAACCTCGGGCTCAGCCGTTACGTAGGGAGGAGTGTTCAGGTTTCGAGGAGGAGGTCGCTGTTTGATCTCTGGCGGGAGGATTTTGGGTAGTACACTGTCGGGGTATGGGTATATGTGATATGTCACCGGAAGCTTGACTTACTTGTTCTGGGCTTCGACAGTCCATTTGTACCTTAGATCTCCGAAAGATCTGGATGGCTGAAGAGACCCTAAGACCCGTCCCCCAGCAATGACTTCTGCGGGATTATCTTTAGGGTGCTCGCTTATTATCCTGGATATATCCTGAGTGAGTTGATGTTTGAAATCCAAGCTCTTTCATACCTTGCAACCTCTTTTGGACTCTCTGCAGTCTGGTCTTCACTCAGGACATCCACTCGCCATGTCCCTGACCCGTCTTCTTCCTGGTCATAGAACCCAGCCACCGCACGACAGTCGCCAGCTACAGCCACCCACATCTGCTGTTCCTCCGTGTCTACTACTGCTGTCAATGCACAGGCACCCGAGTAACCGGGAAGTATCTGTCCAACCATTTTGGAGGATGGCTCGGTAGAGTTTTTCGCTTTTCCGGCAAGCTGTTCCATGAGAACCTTGGGCATTTGCCATACGAGGTACTGATCGACAGCAATAAAGGATTTCTTGATATGCCCCTCCATTTCCTTTGGATTTAGTTTGAAAGCTGAAGGAATAGGAATCGTCCCTGTCTGCTTCTCGAGTGGAGGAAATGAGATTTTGAATCCGTTACTCATCAAGAGAGTGCCGATCATTAGATTACTGAGTTGTCCCTTGAGCCAGGCACTTGTGTAGGGACCAGAATGCCCGTCGGCGACGGCAGCAACAATCAATGGTCGACGTGTAGAGTTTTCGTATGCATACACGATTGCTTCTGGCTCCATGTCTTCGATTGGATCGTTCGAGTTGAGCTGCGCTCCCGAAAAATTGATGACAGCACTCGCGTGACTGGTTTCTGGTGGGATTGTTTCCGTGAAAAGATTGCGGGAGAACGTCTTTACCCTCTTTTCTAGTACTGCATCTTGCAGATACGGGAGTTCCATCACGGTTTGAAACCGTTTGCCGTTTGCGTCGCGTTGCCTGATAGGAATTCTAAAGGTATCTCCAGCTTTGGGTTCCTTCTGGCGTTGAGAGTATCGATAAAGAGCATAGGAACCGCCTCCACCGGCGGCGAGGAGTGCTAGTAATCGTAGTTGGCGCTGGCGAAGCATTGGAGTCAGGTGGTACATATGTTCATTGGCGAGTATACCAATTATTCATATAATTGATTATTTGGCCGGAATTATTTGGCGTAAGGAGGCCTAGCCCGGCGTAAATAGGAAAACGTCACTCTGACCTTGACCAAGCCCGACAAGAATCAAAGCACGCTCGAACAAGTATCGAACCAAATCTAACCTATATACACACCTATTTCAAGAATAATGAGCGTCGAAATAATTCAAGATCCTCCTCATATTACGCCACTGCCTCCATCGGCCTCGAACCCAAGACCGAAAGGTATCCTGAAGAATGCTCCCTCGCATTCTGGATCGGTGCCTACGCTATCGAGTGACGGGGAGTCTGGAAATGTAGCTCCATCGCAGCCTCCCTCGGCCAGTCTAGCGAGGCAAAACTCGGGATCAGGAGGCCAGCAGTACGTATTTGATTACTATGGGAATGTTTAGAAATGATTGGCTGACTATATGCCATCGTCTCTTGCATTCTCCCTTTTGAATCATTTCCGCTCGCGTCGCGACCCTCAGTCTGTCATGGGATGAGGAGAATCTTGCATTGACAGAGATTGGGAAAGACAGTCTCATGAAGATAACAGAACCTAAAACGCCCTACGTGCGGTACAACGCCGAACTGGACATTGTCGAGAATATGCATGGTGAGTGGCAATTCTGCGCATTTTGCCCGGATTTAGAAATTCACCCCCTGCCGCATTTCAATGACGATTCTTGATTGACTCCGATTGCCAGATATCCCATCCTTTGACCTTAGTCACAATCAACCGCCCACGCCATCCTCCCCGTCGTCATTTCCCGTGAGTGATTCGCCAAAAGCGGATGCCGCACTTCTTGCAGAAGAGAAGAAGCAAACGGAGATCAACACCAATGCCAACGCGAGGCGCCCGTCCTTTACGTCACCCAACCAAGGTCGATCCAATTCTGCATCTGCCGGCAGCACATCCAGCCGTAGCACCAGTTTCCACTTGCCCGAGGAGGAAAGGA
This sequence comes from Serendipita vermifera MAFF 305830, assembly GCA_000827415.1. Lineage (NCBI taxonomy): Eukaryota > Fungi > Basidiomycota > Agaricomycetes > Sebacinales > Serendipitaceae > Serendipita > Serendipita vermifera. The sequence continues at coordinate 378,449 of KN824288.1, read as the reverse complement.
AGAAACTGCAGAGGAAGCCTATAGACCCTATTGATAACGGTGAAGTGGAGGAGGAAGAAATGGATGAGGAAGGTGAGATCGGTCGCAGCTGGCTATCCGGCATGATCTGATCACTATCTTTTTCTGTAGCTGCGGCCAAGCACGAAGCTTTTATCAAGGCCCGAGGCCGACATTATTCCAACGAGGCAGAAGCGATGAAGGTGAGATGAGACGCGTTTCCATTCCGAAGCAAAAAGACCCTTGCTTACCATGCGATTAGCGCGCACAAGCCCTACTAGCCGAAGAAGAGGATGACGATGGTTCTCCTGAGGGTGATGACATGGACCTAGACGGGGACAATGACGACAAGGAACGAGGTCACGGCAAGAAGTCGATCCCACCCGTCCCTCCTCTGCCAAAGCATGTAAATGGCGCAAATGTCTGATTGATGATATCGAGTTGGTCCGAAGACGTGTATTCAGAGAGTATGGTGTTGAGCGTGAAGCCGGTGGTCGTTTGTATTTACTGCTTGAATCTGAACTAATCTCCCTAAAAAATTTCTCGTCGCGTAAGGTTGGTCAAAGGTTGAACCCGACCTCCAGATATATTTAGCACCTTGATGGAATTGAGAAAGCTGGGTCATGAACAAAACATAGAACAACATTATACCATTCATCATAACACTTCCGGATCGTTAACACGGCATTCTGCAAGAAATGGAGACCCAGATACCAAATCCTCACATTCTGGAAATCATACGCCCGAAACTGGCACGCATATATCGAGGCCAGGCTATGACACACGTATAGAAACTCGATCCGTGGACAGTTTACCACCACTAGAACGGCCATTAACAATTGGAGGAGAACCCAATCCTGACGCACCACACACACCAGAGCCAGTGTCCGAGCCACCAGAGGATAGAAAGGAACTATCTCCACCTGGTATACTGTCATGGGAAGCAATTGCTCTGCTCGCTCCCTTTGGACTATTGGGATTGCTTGCCAGACTTGGCATCACTGCTATTGCAACATATGGCAATCAGGCAGTATTCTCGTTGGCGTGGGTACAAGCCGCTGGGTGCTTCGTTATGGGTATAGCGCAATACCAAAAGCCGTTTATTATGTCCTTGTAAGCCCATTGGTTAGCCTCTATTGATCTTGCTGGAAGACATCTTTAGCTACCCGCCCTTATATTTGGGCATTACTACTGGTGCGTTGCATCTTCTTCTTTCGAACCCGTCTGACGAATGACCAGGCTTTTGTGGCTCATTGACCACGTTCTCTGGATGGCAAAGAGACGTCTTCTTATCCTGGTTAGACCCCCAGGGTGCTGGACTATCCAATTGGCAGCGAGTAAGTAGCCTTAATCGATCCAGGGCCTTCACTTATCATATGTAGTTTCTGGATGGCGCGACCAGGCTCTTATTCACACAAGCCATCTCGATGGCCTCGTTTCTTCTTGGGAAGGAGATAGGAAGGCAAGACCTCCGACTGAAATTAGAAATCCCGAAGCGGACTGTCCGCGGAGTCATTCTGATGTTTTCCATCTTGGCATACGCCGCCTGCTTTCCTGCCTTCTTCCTCCTCTCTCCTGATTACCGTGGAGCTGTGACCGCAGCGCTCTTGTTCAGCTTTCCCGGCGTTGTAACCAGACACCTTCTGGGCACGGTTCTAAATCACCGAATGCCCTCTTTTCCCATTGGCACTTTTGCATCCAATATCTTGGGGACCGCCATATCCGCCATGTCATATGTGCTTCAGCATATTGAGCCAGTGGTGTGTCATTCTGCTGGCGTGGCCATACTGCAAGGCATCGTCGATGGATATACCGGATGTCTCAGCACAGTGAGTACATACGCGGCTGAGATCAATGTCATGAACAGACATCATGCTTGGAGGTATACTCTGGTGAGCTGGCTTACCGCACAAGTAATCCTGGTTCTCGTGATAGGCTCTGCGAAGTGGAGTGGGGCATTTCAAACCTCCACAGATTGTTGATCGACGTTACATTCACAACCTAGTGTACACGCTAAATAGTAGGAACATCACATTCATTTCCTGGATCCATTAATACGACCTTGATACTCGCCACCAATTCCACCGTGAGCTACACCCATATGCTTATAGCAGGACCCGCTGTCCGCAAACCCTTCCTTGCAAACCCAGCAAATATGCTGGTTGCATTGGATACAAAGGACGTGATTGCACCCAGCCTGTTTCTGCAAATTCGCTTGGCAATTAGGGCAGGAATGAACATCTAGCTCCTTTTTCCAAGATTCCATTGCGGCGAGTTCCCTGTCCAACTCTTCTTCATACTCCGCACACGTAACACCGTCATGATATTCAACGTTGCAGGAGGAACATATCTTGACCACACATGAAGGGCACCGAAGAATGCCTGCAGTCCGGCGATAGATGGTCGGACAATCAGGAGTAGGGCAGTTCATGAATTCCTTAGGATGACTGCGGATGTAACCTAAGTATACTGCACTGTAGAGGCTTCCTTCTTCTTCTGGTGTTAAAAACCTTCGAAGGATGTTTGCTTCGATTGGTTCTTTGCAACTTGTTGTGCCTTCCGCAAAGAAGCACGAACAATCGGGGTAACGGCTCTTTGACTGGTCTTTCAAATGTCTAGTAATGCACTCCATGCAGTAGGGGTGGCCGCATGGTAAGGTGACTGGGTTCACCGGCTCACCCAAGCAAACCGGACAAGCGGGACCAGACTGAAGATATGGTCGATCCAGAGACTTCAATGTATTTTCGACATTGAAAAGAGTTGTAGCCGAACCTTCAATAGTTAATTTGCGGTGCCGCAGGTCCAACCGTACCTTGTCTTCGCCGACAATTTGTTCGACAAGACGTAAACCTCCTGTAATCAATGCGCGCAGTTTTTGCGTATCCAGTGAGATGGTGTGGACCTGTTTCTTTAGCTCCACACTGGATTTTAGCATAATCGTCCTGACTGATTTGCAATTTGAGGGTGACCCAAAGAGAAGTACCCGCCTTTGGGAAACGTCAAATTCGATCCAGCACTTGTACCTTTTTGCTAGCTCGAGTGAAGATTCCTGCGTGGAGCTCTCTACGAAGCTGGCTTCCCATAGGATGCTTCCGTCGTCCTGTTTAACGATTTGTCCCCGCACTAAAGCGTCAAGTGCAATCTTGAGGGAAGCAATGGCTTTTGCGGAAGCGGAATAACCCCTAATGCAAACTTTGACGGTGGCGTCTTCGTCATAAATCCGAAGCTTGCACCCAATGGGTTGTCGCTTTTGTAAGTTGAGGAGCTCCCTTTTCACGGCCTGATATCGAGTCTGGGTGACATCGTATCTAATCGCGTGCACATTTTCTAGCAGAAGAACGCTGTGCCTCAAGAAAGGCTGGGGTCGCTTGTGCAGCTCTGTGCAGGCGTTCTCGGCATCCTCCCACTCTCTATAGTGAGCAAAGACCTTGAATTTTGGCGACTTGTTGCTTTGGGATGATATGTCGAAACTTTCAAGGGTGCCATATCTCCCTAGGAGTGCCTTGACTTGTTCGTAGGAGTTACGCGCATGGAAAGACTGCTTCCCAATGGTGACCTCACGAGCGTGACAAAACTTCTCCAAATTTTCCTCTTTGAAATTTAATGGTAGACCCTTTATCACGATTGAAAACGAGCAATACTGCTTTGGAGTTGGCTTTTGAAATTCAACTGACAGAGTTTGACCATCAAACGTTTTTCCTTGAAGTCTAATTGCCTCCTTTTTTGCACGGGCGAGATCATCATAGTGTGCCCATGCAATACGGCTTGGCTTATACCACGACACTTTTACCTTTGTGCTGCGGAAAGACCCCGAATCCGTAACCACTCGTGCATTGTCAAGTCGTGCTGAAACTGGGGATCCGAGTACTTTTGTCCCGTTCAAGTATTGTGACGCCGTGACTGCCTGGGCCGCTGTCCGGAACTCAAGTCGGGCAGTGACTGGAATGACGCTCGCGTCAATATTGAGATGCGTACAATCTTGTGCAGGCTTGATGTATTGGAGGATATCTTCGCGCGAAGTCCTGGGTGAGAGGTTGGTCAAGATGACCGTGCGGGTTTCGAACACCGTCTCGATCGAATGGACAACAGGACCAGGACCAAATACTACTTTGGAGCCATTAATATCGCGCTCGAATAGATGTTCGCTTCGGCTTATGATGACTTGGGGCTGGTCATAAGATCGAGTGTTGGCAATTAGCACCTGCATATGCGCGAAAATATAAACCACAAACCTTAGGACTAGTCAACGACTCGGGTAAAGGTATCTCTGGTCGTATAGATATCCCAGTTTTCTCACCAACGGCTTTCTCCTGAAACGGTGATCGCCTAGGTTCATCCTCAAGGGCATGCGAGAATGAACATTTGGATCCATTCTGACATTTTTGCAGTTTAAAGAATTTGCAAGGTATGTTAGAGGCCGTGGAGGGTTTCATGTTCGTAACCGCGGATGCGATGCCATTATGGGAGAAGGGGCACTTCGCTCCTTTACCGCAAGATCCTCTCATAAAGTACTTGCATTGCTGCGCAGTGACTACTTTTGGAGTGCTACGAAGGAAAGGCCCTCTCGCAGGTATGGTACTCGTGACAGGTGAGGCATGAGGAAATCTACAGGTATCACCAAATGTACATTTGCCCTGCAAATAAAAGGCACATGGTTTGACTGTCGTAAGGGTCGTCATTGAGGGGAGAGACTCGAGGTTGGGATCAGGAGTAACGCGAGAGCCTGACGCCTCGAGGCAAGGTCTCTAAGCGTGGAACTGTTATCTAATCCCATCAGCTTGTCAGCGTGGATCTTTTGTGAAAATAAGAGATATTTATCATCTCGATTTGAAATCGGTGGCCTCGGATGAGCTCATCGGGCCATGCACTACAGTATTTGTCTAGTGGCCTTCCATTCCTCCTGGTCAGTAGACTAATGACTAGAAAGCTATTCTACCTAAGTAGTGGGAGCCTGGCAAAGAGTGACACGCACCTTGCCCCTGAACACATCGGCCATGAGATTGCTCGACCTACCTGCCGAGCTAATAGTGCTAGCACTTTCCCATTCCAACATCCAAGAAGTGCATAGCTTTCAACTAGTCTGTCGTGCTGCGGACATAGTTTGCAAGAGCCACCATGCCTCAATCTATCGAGCTCTCGCGGTTCATTATGACCTGGCACAAGAAACACAGACCCTTGAACAGCTTCTTGCGAGTCGCAGATTGTACTTTGACTGGCTAAAGCAGCCAACCGTCGATTCGGAGGAAGGTTCAGCTTTGGAGGAAGCTTCCTTAGTCGAAAGCTGGCAGGATTATGGTATGCATTGCTTCAGAATGTCTTAGGAGCGTATATGTACATCATTTCTCCAGTGAAGTGTCACTTTCTACTCGAGCGGAATTGGAAGGACGGCAAATATGTAGTGCGCCCACGTTTCGACGCAAATGGAGCACATCGTATACAAATTGATGAAGTAGAAGGAACAATTCTATCAACACGTACAACCGGTATGACTATTCATTCTTACCCTATGAGCCCTGAGCATGGATTATCCAACAGGGTCTCTCCGATCCGAGTGCATAAAGGATGACGTAACTTTATGGACGCACGTACGTCCATTTGCGAAAATTCTTTAAGAGTCATCCTGATGGGTTTAGTTTCAGTTTGCGACACCAGCTTGGGCACACTGCGAGTTTGACAATGGGTTCTTGATCTGGGGTCGCAGAGATAGGACCATCGAAGTATGGAGAAGAGATGCAGACCAAATAAACGACCCATTACCCGCATGCAATCCACACGATGATCAGCGAATGCAGTACACACAATCACAGAAGCAAGTGTTGGAAGCAATGGAGGACCTACCCTCCGATTCCGATACGTCCGAATCAGATAGCCTTGCAAAGCCAAAGCAAGCCACAGACTTAGTGGCGCCCATACGTGGTTGCTTCCAGCCTTTTGGTCTCCTCGACCCACCAACATCCACGTCTGCGTCGCGATATGTCCACCCTCACCTCGTACTCGCAACGCGATTATTGGAGACAGTATACGTATATGACATCCCGAATAACCGACTCGCGCAAACGATCAGCCTAGAGCCCGCGGACGACGGCCGGCCGAGTACGGTGTACTACGTGGAGCACAGTCGTACGCATGTATTTATATGCACAGAGGACGCCGTGCATGTGTATTCCAAGGCGGACGGAAAACTATATGCCACTGTGCGCACCGACATTGTTCCCGATCTATGGCTGGTCGTCCCTCGGGTCCCTATTTGGCCTAGTAAGAGCGTGGGTATCGAGGAAACTCAAAGAGAAAGGCTTATAGCGGTCAACCCTGCGCAGACAAGACCGCATGCTTCTGGCGAGTTTTGTGCGGTGCATGTGTCTCCTTGCGGAAACATTTGGGTCATCATGAACGAGAGAAACTATATCCTCGTCATTATTGGCGGAAACGAAGATCCTACGCGGATGAGGGTTGCTACCATCGTCCTCAACGATCCAGAATTGGTTTATTTGGCATTTGATGGGCATCATATCGCAGTTGCTGGAGTGAGTGGAAGCGTTGGAAACGCTTTGCTTTTTGTTACGGGGGTTTTGAACAGTCTCAGGGCATTCATGTTGTTTCACTGGATCGGTATCGAGATCCGACGGTGGACAGTGAGAGGACATTGACCCGCCTGATCAAAAGCCACGTCCTGCTTATTCCTATGAAACACGTGGATATGCGCTCCACATCGTGTTTACAACTTACGGATACGGCCATCTGGCACGTCGCGAGGAAAAGTCTGCGTGAGTGTCTGCTTTTCAGAATTTATAGTGTTATTCTAAACCCGAAGATCGTTAGGCGAGTTTGGAAGCGTGATTACCAGTCTCGATTTTGCCTCCATAAAAGTGTAATATATCTAGCAACCGTCTATGCATTCCATAAATCGTACAGCTCGCCATCTGCCTTTTTGTCAAATGTCGTGAGCATGTTTGGATCTGCACGAAAGAGGATCCTGTTTCGGACAGGTGTCGTGGCTGTTAATGTGTTAGTAGGGTGCATAGTTGGACTTTGCCGTGTTTGCTTACTGCTTATGGGCGCGTCGACGACGCTTCCGGCGAGTGTAGAAGCTCCACTACGAAGTTGTAAGTTTTGACGCGTCGGTGTTTGGAGGCCACTGATGGTTAGAGGAGTGCTAGCGCGCGAGTTCTGTGGAGGTGTTCAGTTGAAGGCATGTTACTGAAGGGACAACTGACAGCCAATGCACCAATCATACGGTTATCTGTAATATTGTGAGTCGACTTGTTTCAAATAGGACCAGCAACATACTAGCGGCCGGAATGTCATCTTCTACCGAAGGCGTTGGCGGCGCATTCTCGTCTATTTCTGTACGAAACGTCTCGTCTCTAGCAATTCCACGAGCAGGAGTGCTCGCTCTTTGATTTGCGAAGGTGCGCTGAACTGATGGATTCATGTGGTCAGGACCAAACAATTGACATAGGTTGTCCTCTGGATACCATGGAGAAAATCTCGAAAAAAAAAAATTGCTTCTACGATTCGATCCTAATGGCCGGGGACGAGAACGAATTAGAACCATTCTTATAATACTCGTGACGATTCACTCCAACATTGTTTTCACGGGTTTCGCTTGGATGGCACAGACGTCAGACTCAATTGTACTTTAATCATCATTGTATCTTTTGAATATAGATGTAAAATAGATATATACCTCGTGACGGATGCTTCTGTGGGAGAGGAGCCCCATCAACGAAGAGCATGACACTTCAATCATTCATCCGCGCAGTGCAGCGCTACGTTGAGCCTTGGACCTTCCCATCTCCAGCTTTAACCAACCGTCTTGCTTTCCTAGTTTTTGTTTTTGTCTGTTTGAGCGTCCTTCGAGATCCGAAGACGTGTTGTCGAAACCAACTTTGAACTTCGCCACATTTTTGAATAAACAATGCCACCGCGCCCACCACCGCGAGGAGGGGCCAGAGGGGGAGGAGGACCAGGAGGGGGTCCCCCTAGAGGTGCTGCTCCTCCCAGAGGAAGTGCGCCGCCTCCAAGAGGGGGTACCAGGCTGCCACTCGGGGGTCCCCCTCAGGTAGCTGGACCCGGCCAAGTCGTCCTCGCCGCTCATGTCCAGACTATCGGAGTCAGAAAACCTGGCTATGGAAAAGAAGGTCGCCCCTTTTCCGTCTTTACAAACCATTTCGGAGCTCAGATCACGGACAATATCATCAGCCACTATGACGGTCAGTTTCACGCCGATGAAGTCCGATTTCTTGCTGACGATAGAGTCGTCTGTGATTTGATATGATTTAGTTGGTAAGTCGCCCGAGCTCTGCTTGTAAAGTCGGAGCAAGCCACTAATCCCCTTTTGGCCGCCAGTCATTTCGCCATCCGAGAAGGTCCTCCCCGCGAGACTCAACTTTGAAATCATCGAAGCGTTGCAGGTGAATTTTCTTACTATTTTTCTATGAAAATTCAACTTACAAGGACATTTCATTGTTTAGACGAAATGCGCTCCCGCCGTGTTTACACCTCGTTGCGTCTACGACGGCAGGAAGAACCTCTATGCCTCTCACGAACTCGTCTTCCCCAATTCTAAAGATCCGCGCCAGCACGAGGTTCGTCTTTAATACCCACGCTACTCTTGATCTCAATTTCTTTGTTTCAGTTTGAAGTCTACCTCGCTGGCCCTCCCGCAGCTGGAGGAGATGGCGCACAAGCAGGAGCAAGCTCCAAACCGTACAAAGTCCGCCTCACAAAGGTCGCCGAGATCAACCCCGAGGTCCTCAAGGGTTACCTCAGAGGCACCCAGTCCCACGACAATGCAGTTCTTACCGCCATCACTGCCTTTAACGTTGTCGTTCGCATGGAACCATCTCTCAAGTATCCATTTAACGTTAGGAGTTTCTTCACAGACCAGGAAACGAAGGATATAGGATCTGGAATGATCTTGTGGCGCGGCTACTTCCAGTAAGTTACACGATACAATCAGACCTCTATCTCGCTCACGCCCGTTAGGTCCGTTCGACCCGCAGTGGGCAGGATGCTGATCAACATTGATATCTCCACCGGTGTCATGTAAGTCGAATCGCCTTCTATTCCCCGGGCGCTCTCTGACATATTTGCAGGTACAAGTCTGGACCTCTGATCGATCTCTGCCTCGACTTTCTCGGCAAACCTGGAAACCCAGCCTTCCTCTCTCCTCAGCGCGGGCTTCCCGAGCGTGAACGCCACCGCCTCGGTCGGTTCCTCACCAATATTCGCATCATCACCGCGAACCCAAAGACGGGCCAGGCAAACGTCCGCGCACACAACCCACGTGTCATCAAGCGTCTTTCAACCCAAAGCGCCAAGGACTTGCGCTTCACAATGAGCGACGGTAAAACCCAGACGGTCGCGGTGAGTCTTTGTCCCCCTCGTCGTTTTAGCTCTTTACTCATTTTTATTACCAGGACTACTTCCGAACGGCCTATAGTCGACCCCTTCGTTTCCCTGACCTCCTCTGCGTCGAAGTCGGCTCGGGCGCACTGCTCCCTCTCGAAGTCTGCACCGTCATCCCAGGACAGATTATGCGAAAGCAGGTACCCCCCGAGAAGACGGCGTCTGTGCTCGAGTTCGCGACGAAGAAACCCGAGGCGCGCCTCGAGTCTATCGTCAACGGCCTCAAGGTCCTTGAGTACGGCCAGTCCGAGTACCTTCGCAGCTTTGGGCTCAGCGTCGACGCTAGCGGCCCCGTGAAGATTAGTGGACGTGTGCTGAACCCTCCGACGCTTATCTACGGCGCAGGGAGCAGGCAGGCGACTGTGGTATGTGTTGTTTACTTTTAACTATGGATTTGTTGCGCTAACGATTTTACGAACAGAACCCTCGTAACGGAGAATGGAACATGATCGACAAGAAACTCTATAAACCCGCTTCTATCCAACGCTGGATCGTCGTCATCTACGAGAGGCAGCAGCGCTTCTCCCAGCCAGCCGCTGAAGACATGATCAATGGCCTCCGCAAGGCGACCTCGGACATGGGCGAGTAATTTATTTTCGGGTAGTCGTTGATCTTTGCTCACCATCATGATCGTGTAGGCATCACCGGCTTCAATGCACAACCTCGTATCGAGTGGGAGAACCCTCAATCGGATATCATCACGGTACGCGTTTCCTCGTCGCTTGTCACAATTTTATTCAATGACACTTCACACTTCTAGACTCTGAGGAGATTCGGAAACGAAATGCGCGCTGCCGGCGGGCTCCCCGACATTTACGTTCTCGTCCTCCCCGATGGCGCCGCCGATCTATACCAGCAAATTAAGCAGTACGTCTTCTTGGTGGCCCGTAGGCGCCTCTGATTCATCCTCGTAGTTTCTCTGATTGCCAAGTCGGCGTCGCCACTCAATGCCTCCGAAGCAACAAGTGCTTCCGCGCGAAACCCCAGTACTATGCGAATGTCTGCCTCAAGTACGTCATCTTTTCTTTTTGAACCACGATGTCATTGACTGTTACCTCGCAGGATCAATGTCAAACTCGGAGGTATTAATACCGTCCCAGACGCCAAGTCGGTTCCCTTCCTCGCCGATCGTCAGAACCCCGCCATCATTATCGGCGCCGATGTCATTCATCCCTCGCCCGGCGTCGACAACAAGCCCTCGTTCACCTCCATGGTCGCCAATATCGACCCGACCTTCTCTCGCTACGTCGCGATTTCCAAGGTGCAAAAATCTCGTCAGGAGATTATCGACGATGCCGAGGAAATGGTCAAGGTGGGTTTGGTTTCCAATTTCACGTTTTATCAACCATTCTGAAACTTCGTTCGGACGGGTAGCACTGTATTCGTATGCACATCAGTTACAAGGTCGAGACAGGTATCGAGCAGAAGGCCGCATTCCCCAAGCGTGTCATCGTGTTCCGCGATGGCGTCAGCGAGGGTCAGTTCAAGCAAGTCATCGATGGAGGTCAGTACTCGTATGTTCCTGTTTAACGATATCTTACCTTATAAAACCAGAAATCCCGAAGATTAAAGGCATGTTCTCTCTCGTCATAGATTCAAATGATCGCTTATTGTTCTCGCAGCGGCTTGCGCAGCGTTGAACCTCCCTGTCGTCCCCAAGCTTACTGTCGTCGTCGTCGGAAAGCGCCACCATGGTACGTTTGTGTCGGCTGTGTCTTTTTGTCACTGATCGCCTTTCAGTACGTTTCTTCCCTCAACAGGGCCAAGGAGATCGTAGCGGGAATTGTCCAGCCGGTCTGGTCGTTGATAGCGGTACGTTCAATACTGCTTTCACAATGAGCAATTACTAACATTTACCCGTCTGTTCTAGATGTCGCATCACCCGCCGAATTCGATTTCTACCTTCAGTCTCATGCTGGTCTTCTCGGAACCTCGCGCCCCGCCCATTATAATGTCCTGTACGACGAGAACGGCTTTACGCCAGACTCGATGCAACAGCTCGCTTTTGCGCTCTGCCACGTCTATGCTCGCTCCACGCGCTCTGTGTCTATCCCCGCGCCCGTCTACTGTACGTAATAACTGCTCACAACGCTCCCTACAATTCTGATTGATCCTCCTCTCTCTCTAGATGCCGATATTGTTTGTGCACGCGCAAAGAACCATTTCGACCCCTCGCTCAACGTCGACCTTTCTGATACCGAGTCGCAGACCGAGTCCGGGCAGCAACGCTCCTCGACCAAGACGCTCTCGTACTACCAGAAAGCTTTCAAGCCGCTGGCTGTGACCGCTCAGCGCCGAATGTACTTTACTTGAAATGGGGGCCTCGACGAACAGTACACCAAAGCGTGATCTTTTTTTTTGTGTTCGAAATTTGCTGTTTCGCGTTTATATCGCGACTATCATTGCTTATCTTCTGTCCTGCAATAGTTGAATTTTTTTTGATTTACTTTTTGTTTATTGAGTAAACAATGTTGTTTTCCGATTCACTTTGCAGGTTCGCATTTGAGAATAAAACGAAAATAGGAATAGTGTTATGAAATACATGTGAGGGAGTGGGTATTGAGTGCACTAAACGAGACTCTGGTAAAGACGAAGAAAAAACCTTTGCTCAAACTAGTCCGAGTGGGAGAGAAGATTACGAAAAAGAGATATGATCACGGCCTCTGAACGGTGCCCTGCCGTTCGTCTTCCAAATAACGGCCAATAGCCAGCATACTCTGGAGAAAATCGATCAGTACACCATAAGAACGCAAAAAATTTGGTGGAGACTCACCCTTCCCTCTGCCCTGGAGAGATAAATAGCGAGTGTGTCCCTAGGCACATGCGGAAGCACGTCACAAAGCTTGTCCAGATCTCGACTAAACTCCTGCGAGCCACGTGGCGAAGAAGCCTGTGTTCCTGCACCGACTGCACTCCTAGATCCTGACATTTGTGTCGCGAGTGGCGAGGCGCTCGGTTTGAAGGATACCACTGATCGCGAAATCCCACTTGCCGATATTCGAGCAGAACCAGGGAAAGAGGGTGTGCGTGTCAGCCTATTTTGTGGACGGGGTCCTTCGGGAGCTCGCGGCACTTCTTTGGTCAAGGTCATTGGTTGGGGAGTTAGATCTGTTGGGGAATCGGAACGATCAATCTCGACATTAGAGTCTGGATACGCGTTGCTAGAGCTCGTCGAAACTGGGCCTGGGGTGATTGGGATAGGAGCCGATATGATGGGCTTTGGAGGGCCAATCATCATCGTTGATGACCTTTTGGGTCGCGGAGCACGAGGACCGCCAGGTAAAGTAGGGATCAAAGGTAGTAGCGTATTGGATCTGCTAGGAGTAGACGATGATGGCGGAGTCGTGTCTCCATTGCGAGATGGTGGACCTCTGGCAGAGACAAGCTTTCGTGGTGTACTTCTTGGTTCCTTTTCTTTGCCTTCTCCTGCAGAACCCGACTGAGAGCCTTTACCCTTTACACTTGCTCTTCGACCAAATGTCGCCAAAAAGTTGGCAGAGCCACTTTTCACTGCAGATGAGATTGATGACTTTGCTGGGGGAATTGGTGGGACTGCTGGTCGGTTTCCTGTGAGCTGTTGACTGAGGGCGAGTACAGGATACGGTAGGCTGGACGGAAGCTCGGTTGCCGATATTTCAGTGCCACTCGGAGTTAGGTCGATGGCTTTGTACGCGTCCGGGCGAATAGGGAAAGTCATTTCGGACATGGCAGAATTTCCGGAGACAAATCGCGTATGTGATGGGCCTACGGGCACTGGCCCGGAAGAAGTCATGACAGGGGGACCTGTAAACCCTTTGTAAGCTACTGGCATCGAAAAGAAAGGGGAATGGAAAAACGCACGAGTTTTACTTAATACTTCTTCAATCCATAAGCCGAGTCCACAGTCTTCTTTTGAGAGTTCATTGATCTTCATGGCATAACCAATTGCTCTGGCGAGTGGAGTGGGTTCTGAAAGAACATCTGCAAAACTCATGGCAGCTGGCCACTGTCCCGGGGGGTTGATGTGGATCTCTTTCGGCTTCGGGGCAGAGCGAACTGTACCAGACGTGGCGAGTGGACCTTTAGCCTTGAAGACGCTGGGACCTTTTACATAATTGCTTCGCCCCGTGGGAGGAGGGCCGTGGCCTAAATGAGAATGCGGATTTGCATGGTGCATGCTCGTAGAGTTTGTCGGCGAATCAGGTACAGGATGAGTTGGCGATTCTCTGCCGTGAGTGAGGCTTCCTTCCCACGTGAATATATTGAGTTGGGCTTCCACTTCCTTGGACTGTGAGTGAGATAGTGCTTCTCCATGGGCGGCTGTTGTTTCAGCAATGCCTCTGGAATCGGCTGTGCTCGGCCTTGTCTTCCGTGAGACTTCATTCGAACGACGGCCCCCAGACGCTTTGGAAGAGGCAATGGAATCTTTTCTTCTTCTTGACGATGCATCACTCATTGGGACAGCTTGAGCATTTTCAACAGTGAACATGTTTGCCAGCTTATTGTTATTTGTAGGAGTTTTCATCTCAGAGTCGAGCGGTTCAGCGTCAACATCGGTCTTCAGACGATGCAAAAAGACAGAATTTGCCGGGAAAGCTCCTTCTCGGATGTGAATTGAGCCACTTTTAGACCGTGTAGAACCTGCCGCGGCCGAATAAGATCTGGACGTCTTCCGGGTGCTATATAGGTTGGTTGATGGTCAATATGATACGGACATTTTCGAAGCTAAGAAAAAATCACGCACCGTTGGTTATTCGAATAATCGCTACCGCTCTCATCGTCAGAAACCGCTAACAATGCATATTTCGGATCAGAGGTCGTTGGGTCACTGGGTGGAGTAACGAATTCTTGCATTTGGCTGGCGATAGAACTGCTAGACGATGATTTTGAGTCACCACCGAGAGGCGTCGGTCTCTTGGCTGGGGATGGTTGCCTTTGAGGACGTGGGGGACAAATGGGTGATGAGCCAGACGCTAGTGAATTTACATCAATATGGCGGGGCGGTACCGGCACAGGGCCCGCTTTCGCATCGAATACTGGGTCATAATGCTGTGTCCGCGTCTTTAGTGGCGATGTCACAGACGACTGACCACTGCTGACGGGACTAAGTGAGGTAGGATGGGAAGAGGAGTCGGTCGTGGTGGTCATGGCGGTCATAGGGCTCCCTGTCGAATTGAAATCGAGATCTCTATCGGGCGTCGCTGCTAACCATAAATCTGCTAGGTCACTACGAATGTCCACCACTACTGGAGCGGCAACTTTGAAATCGATTGGCTTGCCGTCGCCGATGGCCGGCGTCAGGAGAGGTGTATGGTTTGAAGATGAGCCAAATGTCCGAGGGACGGCGGGAAGAGGCAAGTGCATGCCATGCGAGTTAGAAGAAGCTGACCCGGCGCCTACTACATGTTGCGAAGACGGCGCATCCTGTCGGGGATTCTGGAACACTGGACTGAAAGACGGCTTGTGTGCAGAAACATCACTAGATTTTGCGAGGGTGGGCTCGTCTCCATAATCACTCCCGCTAGAAGCATTCCCTGACGATTGTCTGCGACGGTGTCTACTTCCAGCCTTGTTGTCAAGCTCGGGGCGTCCGGCCATCGTTCGCATAGTACCGACGATTCCTACGTCTCGTGGACTTTTGGGCGCTTCTGTATAGTGCGCAGTCCCCATACCAGTTGGGCTTCTCGTATTGTGAGACCCCGCAATCGCTGTGGCTTCAGACGAGGACCGACCATGCGAGTGATGAGAGTGCGCATGATTACTGTAATATGAAGATTGGCCTTCATTAGGAGTAGTTGGTGATGCCCGTACATCGGCGTATTTGGCACGCGACGACTTGCTCAAGGCAAATGCTGCTGCGGAGGGAGGGGATGATTGAATCGACTGGCTACTCGGAGCTGCGTCTGGAGGTGAAACGAGGGCAAGACGAGACCTTTCCACCCCCCGTCTTGCCAGGATCGAAGGCGAGGTGCTCCCAGGTGACACAGGAGATATTCCACCTGAACCAGGGCCAGAACCAGGCGCTGGCGTACCATCACGCTCGATGATAGCAATCTTTCGATTTGAAGTTACGAGTAGATTACTGTCTGCATGATGAAGTGCTGGTCTTGGCAGGGCTTCTGGATATTGTGATTTGGATGAGCTTGGGACGAGTCGAATTGAAGTTTGTCGAGCCAAATCATCCGATGCTCCTTGAACGTTTTCCGAAACTACTTTGTCTGATGATTGATGTGGTGCTGTCGATGGTCTGTGGCGGCTAGACGAGTGTGCCTGGGCCTTTGAGGGGCCTGAGTAAGCACCTGCAGCCGTTGCAGAGTTATAATATTCGAGGATATCGGTGGTATCTTGACGGGATGGAGCTGGTCGACCTATTAGAACACGTTAGCCGTCATTGTTTTGACTTTCAAAGGGAGGCAGCGGAGCGAGGAAAAACCGACTCTGAGACGATTCCTGATGATCTTGAGAGACTGCATGAGTTACTGAGGACGTAGCGGACGCATGGGGCATTATTTCTGGTAATGGCTTTGCCTAGTGCGGCTGTCGAGATTGAGCTAGCCAGCCCGAGCGAACGAGGGAACCGATGTAAATTATGTTTTTTCGAGATTATAGAAAGTATTATCAAAGAGCGGTTTGCAGAGAACGAAAATCCGGCCCCCAAGGCGGTATAATTCCAAGATTCGTCAAGCAGTGCCGACTCGGTCGCAAAGTGTCGGGGAACAAGTGGCAGGCGGTAAGGGATTTTGAACTGAACTCGACGATCGTTACCCGCGGTGTCACCGCTCTTATATCTCATTACTTCATTCCGATCCACGCGGTAAATGCTTAAACAAGAGGAAACTCGATTAACACCAAAATATAAGATACATCTACCAAATCCGCGAAGGATACCTATTCTTGTCTAGTTTCGAAACCCTCCGACCGAGCGGACCCAGTCCTTCCGATCGAGGGGTGACAGGAACCTCGTCAAGAGCATTCATTGCAGCTACTATTGCATCCACCGAACTAGCAACAGGAAAACCCGCTTCTGAGGGGCCGCCGATGGACCCTGGAGAAGGCTGGCCACGTGCCTTGCGAGGGACTGGGGGCGTGGGTGTGGGTACTGTCCGTGAACGATGGAGAAGCTTTTGAGGAACTTCGTCTACCCGTGCAGAGGCAACTCTCCGTAAACCTGAAGCACCATTGGGAACTGGTGTCTTGACTTCTGTCATTGCCATCTGTGCAAACACCTCTTTGATCAGGTCAGAGTGGCTTTTGCGGGGTTTCATACGAGGACGTGCGGCTGGCTTTCGTGTGCTGGACGCTACTGGAACGCAAGCGTCTAAACAGAGTTAGCCTATAAAGGAAAGCGGAGATCGAGAAACCAACATACCAGTTGTGTTCACGGAGCCGCGATGTAACCGAGGGACAGCGGCTGGTGACGCGCTCGCCAATGCCCACTGATTGCTACCTCGTCGCGTGCGGCTACCCATTGACCGTATTGTGGTTTCAGACATGCGAATGGAGATTGAGACGGATGGTGCCTTCTTGTGACGAGGCAGATGTTGGGTGGCAGGATAGATGACAAGTGTCGGGTAGTTGCATACAGCGTCAGGGAGTGACACGGGCTCCAACTCGGTGGGCTGTCTTGTTACAGGTGGATAGATTTCCAAATGAGGATACGGTGCAGGATACAGGTCGAAGATCGGATATGCTAGTTCCAGTCGGACAGGAAGGAGGGGTTCTGGGAGGCTCTTTGATACAACTCCGCGATTTCCGTGCACTGGCTCGTAGATGACAATGTTTGGGTAGCGGTACCTTGGAGTGACCGAGAGTTCCAGTCGCGTCAAAGGAGCGGTTGGGTAGATTTCGAGGAAGGGATAGGTAGAGGGGTAGATAACGAGATTTGGGTAGAAAGAAGGGAGTACAGTATTGCACAGTTCCATTTCGTTTGATGGCGCGATGGCTTTGATCTGCGGCTGCTTCCGTGTCGCCGATGCCAGGCTAGGATAGATCTCCAGATGAGGATACACCGGGGAGTAGATAGTAAGGCATGGGTAATAGGACGGTAATCTCAACTCTTCCAGTTCAACGGAACGGCTTGAGGTTTTCCTTGATGGTGCTTGATGGCAATCTGGGTAGATCTCCAAGGCAGGGTACAATGCGGGATAGAGGTTGAAAGATGGGTAGGATGGCTGCAGACGTGTAGAGCATAGCTCCTCCTTTGCGACACGAGTTGGAGTCTTGACGGAGAGAGTCTTTTTCGTTGGCAAGGACAGGGCCACTGAAGGATAGATCTCAATGTGCGGATAGACCGAGTTGTACAAGACCAAATGTGGATAATTTGAAGCCAAATGCACGGTAGGAGCCGCTTTTGATTCTCTGGCCTTCGCTTGTAAAGCCGACCTTGTGGGTGGATAAATCACAAGCGATGGATAGGTGGCCGGGTCTATTTACTCGTTAGGATACCCGGTTCTTCGTATCAGTAAAGTACACTCACAGAGATCAAAGAAAGGATAACACGGAGACAATGCGGTGCTCCGTTCAAGGAATCGGACGGGAGCGGGAGCTGGCAATGCCTTTTTCACGGTGGTGTCGCATTCATAGCGGGCGGGGTAGGGAACAACGGCGGGGTACACGGCGGGGTAGAGGTCGAAAAATCCATAGCTGCCTTGGTAGTCCTCGGTGGCTTGCTCCTTTTGGCCGCTTGTTTTGGCGTAGATGACAATGTTTGGATCTGGTCGAAGATATATCATGTCAATTTTGGACTCTATTGTTTGCACAACGGACAACATCCTGGGCAAGGGAAAGCGAGAGAGGGAGAGGGAGAGAGGGGGTGGAGGACAGGCTCACAGGCATAAGAGGGGCAAATTTTCTCCTCGACATGTTTTTGTACTCTGCCGTTCTCGGCCGAACCCGGGCTATTATATTGTGACTGAAACACCAAATTCGGAGAAACTTTCTCATCTGAGGTGGCGGGTGAGTTTGATTGTTGCGCGCGTTTCGACGGACGGGTAAAATGCAGGCAGTGACTCACGCATGCTAGTGGACGGATGAACCGCGGAGAAACGCAAATCTCTTAAAGGAGCGGCCGCGGCAGATGCTTGCGGCGTAAAATATGGCCATACCATTTTAGACGGAGAGATCTCGCGTTGCGAAGAGGGCATTGTTCCACTCGCAGGATTCATTTGCTGGCTGAGGAAGGGCCATACGAGAGGATAAGGTTGTTCTTCGTGGTTAAGGTAGGGCCATACGAGACGGTAAACTTGCGCTTCGCGGCTGAGGTAGGGCCATACGAATTGGAAAGGTTGCGCTTCGTGGTTGAGGTAGGGCCACACGAATTGGTATGTTTCTGCTGGTGCGTTGCCGTCGAAGAAGGGCCATACGAGGCGATACACCTGTGAGCGCTCGACTTCGTCGCTATGTGTACGCGCCGCAATGTCTGGAGTGGAAGGCCGAGTGGCTTCGATTGGGCTAGGAGGCCAGACCTCGGGCGCGCCCCAGCTTGTCGCAGTCGATGGCGTGGGCGGTGTACTTCCAAAGGCGCGACGTCCAATATCCGGTGAATTTGCTCGGTACACTGAAGCAGGAGATGCAGGCCATTCCAAAGGAGCTCCCCATGAAGTTGCCGTTGAAGGGGTGTTTGGTACGCTTGTGAACCCGCGGGCTGCCATGTCGGGAGACTGGAGACGAGCAAAACTGGCGGCTGTGGTGGGCCAGGAAAGAGGAGCACCCCAGGTGGTAGCCGTGGATGGTGTTGCAGGCGAGTCTTCGATCATGCGAGCGGCAATGTCTGGCGATGGGAACCTGGACGCGTTGGAGAATGTAGGCGTGGGGAACGAGTCATCTGGTCCAAACGAAGTGGCGACAGACGGTGTGAGCACCACCGAGCCTAGCATGCGACGATCCAGTCCGACGGAGTAGAGCGGACCATCCAATTCTGCCGACGGAAGCCAATGATAAGAGGAAGGTCCAGGAGAGGAGACGGAGAACTGAAAGTCGTCCATGTCAATATCTGAAAAGGGCAAGTCGTATGTGTCCGGGATGGATTCTCCTGCAGGACCAGTACGAGGAATGGCGGGTGCCATGGGTGTAGTCGCTCTCCAGTTTCGTACCAACGTATCTATATCCTTTTGGTTACTAGCCGACTCCTCAACTTGAACCACAGGCGAAAGTCGGCTAGGGGCTCGCTTATTGCTGGGGACGGCCATGGACTCGGCGATTCCGTCTGGCTCCCGGGAACTATTTCCAACCAATTTGTACTTTGCCAGCGACTTCAAACCGTCGCTTCGAGTGGACAGCGTGAGCGGCCGCGGGATCGGCTTGCTGCGCACTGGGGCTGCTGCCGTGTATGCTGTGGTGGCGTTATCGTTTATTAGCGACTCTGAGGCGTCGTGTGAGGCCGCTTCGCGGTGCTCCTGATACCATCTCGTCATGGTTTGGGCTACGGACGGAGGGATGGCTTCTTCAAGGGTGATACGGTGTTCTTGGCCGGATAGCCATGATTCGTACCATCTACCTTTTCGAACATCGACGTCGAATTCGATTTGGCCGCATATGGGGAGGCCAGAAGGAACCACTGGGCTGTTGCTATCGTCCGAGCTAAAGTACGAGTTCCAGAGAAGCTGCCAGGCGTCGTCTGAGATACGAGGAGCAATGTTGACCCCGGGTTCGGAGACGTGGAGGTAAAGGCATACTCCAGCCGTGCTTGGAAAGTTGAATTCTTTGGCGATCGCGGCGAGCTGGCCGTAAATCTGGGGAAATGTAAGCAGGAGTCTGCGTTGAACAAACGGGGTTTCCTTACCGTTGGAAACAATGGAACGAGTACACCGCTTTGGAGACGGCCAGGTGCGCCGGTAGCGAGCGTATGGCCCAGAGTGGGCTCGCCTTCGACACAGGAAGCGGGTGGCAAGACGACTAGCAACCAACGGGGAGACCTCGACTGCTGGGGACGAGTAAAACCGGTTGCTTGATTATGATATGTGATGGAAGGAGCGCGTCTTAGATGCCTATATGGTGATGATTCTTCCTTGTCTCCGATGGCAGCACCGTCTGGAGTGGCCACAGCGGATACTACTTTGGGATCACTGACGGCAGAGTGAGCGGGTGCATTTCTTTCTGTTTCTGGAGGCGAAATGGGCAATCTGGGTCTTGGTTGGGCGAGTTCAAAAGTGCGGAGAGTTGGTCTCGAGGGTGCTTGATACCTGCTGCTTGACATGCTGTTGGCTGGCTAGGTAGTAAAAACAAAAAGTAGAAATGAAAATGAATGTGAATATTTTGAGAAATGATTGTTTGCCTGCGGATCGACCTGTGGCTAGTCTGGAAGTGGGTGAGCAACAGCCGGCATCGCTAGCCAAGACGTACTGGAAGGAGATCGACTCTCTAATAATTTCCCAGAATTAAAACGAAAAAGAACGAGACGCTCAGCACCCTCTAGGAGCGGGGACGGGGGGGAGGAGGAAGAAGGAAGAACAAGGCGACGAACACGTCGGGTGGTCAAGGCAAACGGACTAACAGGGTAACGACGCAACGGGCGTACGAGTAATCAATCATTAAATGACTTCTAATCATTTCTTATCATTTTCTAATACGTATATACGCGTACGGTCCCAAGTGGTAAATATCAAACTTGGACTCTGAACCTACCATGTTGTCCCCAGTCGTTCTCAGTCTTTCCTTGCTGCTGCTGCCTGCGTTCGTCAACGCTGAACATGGCATGCACCGCATGAAATTAAAAAAGGCTCCTCAAACTGCGCCTGGCTCTGCTCAAGAAGCCGCGCTACTTGCTCAGAAGTATGGAGGCCAGGTCCCCCTCGCTGGTGCTGGCGGCTTTGGTCGCAAATTCGC
>KN824288.1:333700-356529 GCA_000827415.1 Serendipita vermifera MAFF 305830 | reverse complement strand
AGCTCGAGCAATCTCTGGGTTCCAGGCGCCTCTTGCACCTCGATTGCATGCTTCCTCCATGCCAAGTACGACGCAAAGGCTTCATCAACTTACAAAGCCAACGGTACCGAGTTTGCCATTCGATATGGCTCTGGCTCTCTTGAGGGTTATGTCTCCCAGGACGTCATGACCATTGGTGATCTCACCATCAAGAAACAAGACTTTGCCGAAGCTACCAAGGAGCCCGGTCTTGCTTTCGCCTTTGGCAAGTATGTAATCCTGTTGTGCAGTTATTCATGATACTCACCCGACGCTAGGTTTGATGGAATCTTGGGTCTCGCTTACGATACCATCTCTGTTAACCACATCACCCCTCCTTTCTATAATGCTATTGACCAAGGTCTGTTGAGCGAACCCGTCTTCACCTTCCGCCTCGGTTCTTCGGAAGAGGATGGAGGCGAGGCCGTCTTTGGAGGCATCGACTCCTCTCATTATACCGGCAAGATCACCTACGTCCCCGTCCGCCGCAAGGGATACTGGGAAGTCGAGCTCGAGAGCGTCGCTTTCGGTGATGACGTCCTCGAACTCGAGAACACTGGTGCTGCCATTGACACTGGAACTTCGCTCATCGTCATGCCCACCACCATCGCAGAAATGCTCAACTCTGAGTCAGTATTCATACATCCTTAGGAAACTCATAGCTCATCTTTTGACTATAGGATTGGTGCCACCCGCTCTTGGAACGGACAGTACACCGTCCCTTGCGACAAGGTCCCCAGCCTTCCCGACTTTACCTTTGTCTTCAACGGAAAGCCATACCCCATCGCCAGCACGGATTACATTCTCAACCTTGGCAACCAATGCGTCAGCTCTTTCACCGGCATGGATATCAACTTGCCCGGTGGTGAGCTCTGGATTGTCGGTGACGTCTTCCTCCGAAAGTATTTCACCGTCTACGATCTTGGCCGCGACGCTGTCGGTTTCGCCACCAGCGCATAAAGTCGTGAACATCCTTTTTTCTCGTACATTTTTTTCGAAGGAGTAGGGGATGGATTTAAACCCTCCTTTTTCTGCGAAGCTTCTTGTATAGTAAATACGACTTATGCAGACTGCTTATTTGCAATAATCCTTTGGTTCGCTTTGAGAGAATATGCTTTTGGGAATGTTTGTTCTAGCCTCTGAAAGTCGGCCACCTCATGCACCCACCTTCGAAAGGCAGGTCTGTGCTAATGTAGCGATAAATTTGGTATTTTTGGAACGCTGTTGAACACACTTCAATCGCTGTTGCTCGTAAGGTGCCGCGATTGACTTTCGCGGCTGCAACTTAGAGCATTCCTAGGGTGCTGGGCGTTTCCAGAGGTCGTAAACTGAGGTTAGTGAATAAAAACTAATATTTTCCTGCTCGCGAAATGATTCTCATGCCCTTGTGATAGAATACATCAGACAAAGCCCCAGGTTTCCATTGTCCGGGAAAGAAATACATTATTTTCGACATGATTATATGCAGAAAATATTTTCTATTCTAATTCTGCATTGTCAGGAGGATGTAGCGCTGGTTGGAATTCAACATTCAAACGTCCTTGTCCCCATCTTCTCCTCGCGCACACATAGTTGAGAACAAGAATGCACAACGGCGACTATAACAACCGTAATCCATCTCAGCATCATCACAGACACCCACACAATCCACTACCACAGCGTGGAATCAACCGCTCGCGCAACAACGTTGCCTGGAACCAACGAGGGTTTGTGAACAGACAAGACAACGTAAATAACTGGAACCCCAGGCGTGATAATCGATGGGGATTGTCAGAGGAGCACCGGTCATGGGAGAATGGCCAACAGCACATGAATGATAGAATTCATCCGAGCGAGAATGGGATCTCTCGACCTGAATTTCAACCTTCTTATCATGATTATCAAACAAGTTTCGATGATTGGAATGCCATAGCTCCCGGGATGGATGAATGGGGAAGAATTGGTCGTGTAACACAACCTTCAGCGACTTCCAACGAGATGGGTTGGAATGATACGCAGGAAAATTATACGAGACATTTACACACGTATGCATTCTATTCAACTTTTTTTGACGGAGTTTTCTCAACTTTATTGAATAGTCGAAGCTACAGTGATGGTAGGAAGCGGCAAAGATCAAGGTCAGCGGAGCGAGGAGATACACTCTACATGGAGTATAGAGAGTTGGACGCCTCCTGGAATCAACAAATTGAACAGCCTTCTTTCAAAAGGCCACGAATCGCTGAAAGAAATGTAAGCTGGTCCAATAATTCGACGCTGCCTGTGAATTTTGCTGATTGTCATCTAATATCGCCCTCTTAGGACTTCCATCAAGGTTGGGAACGCCAAAGACAGCCCCTGCCCCCGCAGTCATTTCCGCGCCGTCCGACGGTTTCTATGAGCTCCGCCTCAGCACCATATAGCAATCCTGCTCCCACCAAGGGAGTTTATACTCGCAAACAGGGAAATAGTGACTCCATGGTCCCTCAACCGGCCCACTTCAACAAAGCACCAAACTCTCGAGCAACGTTTCCCCGTCAATTCCCAATCAGATACGATGTACCCTCCAACATAGAGGAGAATACATTGTATGAGCGTCCTCTGTCGAACTATCCTATCAGAAGGGAGAGAACCTGGGGTCCAGGTATCCCTAATCCTCCCATTGTCGACGAATATCTCCCACTGGAAAATCCTACGCGAAATCCCACTCGATATATGGCCGATACAAAGCCTTTCTCACCACCGAGGGCTCCACGTGCCATGTCAAAAAATATCAAGACAACATTCCTCAGGGAATCGGATCCCTTACCTGCACAAGGCTTCGTCGAATCCAATCCACGCAGTCCAACTCTACAATTTATGCCTACTGAATCTCAGCAACGTTCACTTCCGACAGAAGAACAATCTCAAGATCTTCCTTCCGTCACTCCTGCCCTAACGGAAGATATTGTTCAAGATGGAGACGAAATCGCATGCCCATATCCATGTAATGATGACACCCCATCCATAAGTCAAAATCTCGAAGCTGCCGAATCCACAACCTGTTCAGAGACGCCCCTAAACTCACAGCCGCTGAGCGAAAAAGGGACCACGATCAACTCTGAGGAGCCATTTGAGTTCATCACCTTGGTTGGCGAAGGCTCTTACGGGACAGTTTCAAAGGCACGCGACCGACAAAACGGGAGGCTCGTTGCTCTTAAGAAGATCAGAACCGAGAGTCAGCGGAATGGATTCCCTGTAACTGCTTTGCGTGAGATCAAGATACTGCAGTCACTGCATCACGAAAACGTTGTCCAGCTTCGTGAAATGGTCGTCCGGAAAGGTGAATTCGACACTCACTGACTAGGAAGCAACTAACAATATATTACAGGCGCTATTTTCCTCAGCTTTGAATATCTTGAGCACGATCTTGTCGGATTACTCAGACAAAAAGTGTTTGAGCTCAAAGTTGAACACATGAAGTCTTTCACCCAGCAGCTCCTCAGAGGCTTAGAATATCTTCATTCTCGGGGGATTCTTCACCGTGATTTAAAGGCGGCCAATCTCCTCGTTACTCGTCAAGGTGCTCTAAAAATCGGAGATTTCGGCCTGGCAAGGAGTTATAACAAGAGAAAGCATGCTGATTACACAAACCATGTGTGCACGCTTCTCTATCGTGCCCCCGAGCTCATGCTCGGTGAAACTATTTATGGCCCAGAGATTGATATCTGGAGTGCTGGGTGCGTTCAAGGAAACTTCAAGGGTCACACTAACATACCACTCAGCTGCATCTTCATGGAGCTCTTCTTAAAGAAGGTCCTGTTCGAAGGGAGAGATGACATCGATCAGCTTGGCCTAATTTATTCTACTCTTGGAAGCCCCAGTGGCACGTATGCTCAGTGCTTATTGCACAAACCGTGGTATAGTCTTATGGATCTTACAAAGTTTGAAAATTGTTTCAGAGCTAAATATGCAAGGTATGCTGTCTCTATTGTCGAGTATTCAGACCACTAACACGTCAACAGCATCATTTCTGTTGATGCCCTGGACTTTGCAGAGACTCTGCTGGACTTAGACGGAACCAAGCGACCGTCTGCTACAAGTGCCTTAGGACATCCTTACTTCCAATCGATGCCTCATGCGGCCAAACCAGATTTGTCATCTTTGGCTGATGACTATCACGAATATGATGAAAGAAGCAACCGTAAAGGCCGCGAGTCACAAGCAAAGTAATCATTTCTGTCTGAAGGTAATGGTTGTATTGACGTCTCCAAAAAGCATTGATTGGAAGTGCATGTAATTATACTAGTACTATCTTGGCACTATGCAATGATCATTGCAGGTTGGATCAAGCCCTTGTCGAGAAGCTTTTGCACGATATCTTCGACCTGAAAGATGGGTGAGTGCTTGGAAAACAGAAGTGTCGCTAAAAGACCTACGGTGGCTGCTGTGCCTCGGATTTGGTGGTCCCACTTCTTGGTATAAGGCGCTCCTGTTTCCTCTGTGGCCTGATCAACATCACCCAGTCCTCCCGCTTTACCTTGCGCGTCGTCTTCCTCTGGACCCTCGAACCAAATGAGCTTTTCTACTTGATCAATGTGCCCTCTTAATCGTCCTTGTTCAATCATCTTTCTGGCCATCGTCTCTGCTGCTCCTGGTGTGACATCCAAAAGTGCGCCGAGTCCAGAAAAGCTGATGTTGTTATAGATATTAGAGCAAGAAAGAATATTGTGCTCCATGACGGCACGGTCAAGGACGGTTTGAGGGCCGGTTCTTGTCGAGGCGGCGATTCCTGCGTCAGCCATAGTCGTGTCCGCATCTTCCTGTGTTATTCGCGATGCAAGTCTGTCGTTGGATGATTGTCCGATCTTTGCCAGTTGATGCGGCCTTAAGGTCGCTTCGAAGACCTTTACTTCAGTCGGTCGAATGATGTGATCGAGGAACATCTTTGTCAATATGTTGTAGTTTGAGAGGGTATATGCTCGTTCGTCCCTATAAAGAGATGCAAGGACGCGAGAACGGCTGGGGCCTGCAGGTGCCAGGACGGCGCAGGTAATGGCAGCTTGGCTTTATGCAAGGGTCAGCAGTAGTTCGCGCTTATAAGATATGCTTACAGAGCATTGTTACATTCCTCTGCATCAAGCTCAGTGGTAGCACAACTGAGTTCGTGATACCTCATCGCGGCCTCTAGGAACCTCCGACTGAAGTCACTCATACGCGCTTGGCAAAGCTTGAACATGAGCTGAAGCTCTCTGTCCGAAGTTGAATTGATGAAAAGAGCGGCTCGCTTGTAGTAGGCCTCAGCCTGGACTGAATCCTCTTCCTCAAGAAGGAGACGGATGATGCGGATGTAGAGCTTCAACTTCTCCTCGTCGGACCATGTCCTGCGTAAAATAAGACTATTAGAGTATCAGATACATATGCCACTCACTTTGATCCCACATCGGGTTGAATTCCCATCAGCATGCGCGCGGCGCCTGTCCAGTCTTCATCTTGCTCGAGGTAGTCGGCCATTTGGAGCCTCAGCGATGTTACCTACAGGATAATCAGTATTTTGAATTTTCATTAGATATACGGTGTAATCGTATTCATACTTGTTCATCATAGCTGACGATGCGCGGCTGGAGGATATCAAGAGTGCCTTGAATAATCTCTCTCCGGGCTTCGTCGTCTTTAATCTGCTTGGTTTCCAGTGCTTTGACCAATTCTGAGATAACCTGGCGCCCAATCACCAATCCTACATGGTCTTGTGTGACAACCTCTTGCACAACTCGCATCAAATTTTGTTTGTTTTGTAGATTCTCTTCTAAAAGAGTCACATATCCCGTTGCTTTGGTCCTTTGAACGGTAACCGCGGCTAGTTCTGACAACTTCTTATCCATGGCTAATGTGGCAAGTGGCAAAGTTCAAGGAGTCGACTGGTTGCCAGGGCAAACAACCATACTAGGACATAGCAAACACGAATTACAAAAGTTTATAGTGTAGAATTGGATGAATGTCCTTCCACAAGATGCGATCAGGAAAGAGGCGCCGAGGCTAATGGGTATGGACAAGAAACGATGCTGATTACGATGTCATTCTCAAATGCGGCTGAAGGGCAATCATGATTGTCCTTGATTCTGATTAAGCGGCCCCACTTGTCGCAGACGTGGCTTGGTTTATATACTATGGCCAGCTCAGCTCAACTAGTGATGCTCACGGAGTAGAAGTGTACGTACCTTGTGTTTGATGCTTTCCTTCCTCTTGGATAGTTTAAGCTTGAGTCTACTAAGGGCGTATAAAGTTTCCAGAGGTACGGCAAGCGAAGGACATGATTGGCATCCAAATTCATCAACTTCATCGTCCGGAGGGAAGAGGATATTCAAATCGAACACTCTGTCACCCAACGGCCGGGCAGAAGCGCTGGTTGTTGCCCGTTGAAGGTAATCATCCCACCAAATTGCGAGAGGATCCATGCCACAGTCCTTGCACTTCTTTACTCGGTACTCGGACGGTTCATCGTCGAATTCTTCCAATAGTCTCCGGAAGAATACGCGTCTCTCTTCGTGTATCTCGTTGAGCCATCGATAATATTTGGTGGGCATATTGTCCAGTTCACTCGATGATGCTGATGAAGTAAGATTGGTGCGCAGGGTGAGCGTCGAGGCCTGAATAGCTTCGGCTTTCCATCCCATCGATGTAGCGATGGCATATGCGCGAAGAGGATCTTGTTCTGCAAGGGATGGTCTGATTTGGATAGACTTGCGTTCGGCATCGACGCGCGGGCTTAAGAGTAGGAGTCTCAAAGCATCCACGGTGCCTTCGATCGCGTATTTAGAGGCGGCTTCGAGGACTTCTGCGAAGTGATTGAAACTCAAATAGGAAGGTGACTTCATTGGGTAAATGAATTGCAGACTAGTAGTGGCGTTAGACCACCCATCACGGCGATAGCGAAACCCCGCTACTCACAGGAGTTCAAGAGTAGTTCCCGTCTCTGTGAGCTCAACAAATGGGAGTTCTTTCGTGAGTTTCTGAGCTGGTTGAGGCACCGAAAGCATAGTTTTGAACACCGAAGATGCCAGCTGCAAGATGAGCGTGTGAACAGAAAAGATGACATTATCAGATGATATCAATCTGAAATCTGCATCCTCAGTGTTGAAAACTGGCGAGTATCGAGGCTCTTTGGTGTCGGGCATAGTGGTCAATGAAGGTGAGTGGTAGGAGGAAAGCCTCGTGTGCGGAGATTGAAACCCGCCGAACTAATATACCTTTCCATTTCTGGAATATAAATTTGGGACGTGCATGTCCTGGTTTGCCACACCGAAACTCAATGCAACGCCACTTGTTCCCCTACCTAAATCACTCATGGCCAGCTCATCCACCAAGCCCGATACATCAGCTGAAACGAACGATGCTGAGCTTACGAGGGCATCTATTGCGGAGGCCATTGCAAAGCGGGCCGTGTCATTACAACCCGAAGATGAGGAGGAGAGACGCTTCGCTCTCGAGCGAGACACAAGACAAGAGTTTAGGCGCCTCTTAGACCCAGGAATTGCTAGAGGAACTTCTGAAAGTGCGCTTCTAAGCACTCTTAAGGTCTGTAATTCACTATATATGGGGACCGCACCTCAAATCAGTAACAGATGCTCTCCACAATAGCAGAGAATCTTCTCAGGGATCCTGGAAACGAAAAATACCAACGATTCAAACCCACTAATGCTTTAATCAAGCAACACCTTGTAGAGGCCAAAGGCGCCCTGGAATACGCTATAGCTGTAGGTTTCCATTCGAACGCTCCAGGCTTTTGTTCTCATACATCATGATAGCTAGGATTCAGAGCGGAAGTCGTCCACTTTCAGCCTTACTATTCCTTTCACTCGACTCCAAAGAACATGGACAATCTTCGAATAGGCGCCTCGGTACTAAAGGAGGCAGTAGACCGAATCAACCAGAAACACGAACAGGCCAAGCTCAACAAAGTAGACCCAAAAGCCGTGCAAAAGCAAATAGCTCAGAAGGCGAGTGGAGGGCATCTGACTAGAAACCACGCTCACCAATTGATCTAGGTTAAGCTGGCCTACGAAGATGATAGAAAAGAGAAGAAGCGAAGGGATGAGCTGGAAAAGCAGGTTCGCGAAGCACGAGCTGCTGCCGCTGCCGCAAAGAAAGCCGCTGGTCCATTCTCGCCTAAATCGCCCACAAAGGGCTCATCATCAATGAATAACGGAGAAGACGCTGAGAAAGACGATGACGAGGATGAAGAGTACCATGAAGATGGACATGATGGTGATGAACTCATGTCCATACTCCCAGTCCAACCACGGATGATGTTGCGTGGAGGCAGAACAGTAGGGGACAAGCCCGCTACTGCGGAAACAGCCGAAAAAGCAGAGGAAATGTCTGAGGATTAGTGCATCTATCATGGGCGTTGTCTGTTGGAGCGCGTGCTCAACCTTGTATTCAGCCTACATACTACACTCTGATACAGCTTACTGCGCGAACACATGCGAGAATACTCGAGAAAGGAAACTGTTCTCCAATTCAGTTTTTACAGTCTACAGATCCAAAGGCCTTTACAGTAAAGACTTGAAATCGAGAGGGGTGATACATAATTGACGAGATTGGCATATGGGGTTTGCGATGGCGGAGCCGAATTATCTACACTACTGCGCAAGGTTTAACGGTATGATTCATTGGGAGCCGAGAGTTCGTAAACAACCAGTGCATGTGGAGCCTCGAGGGGTCGTGAAGCAGCTTCGCGTCTTTTTTCTATATCGAAATCCGTTAGCGTAAATCTATTTCACATCTTGGCATGCACAGACCTTCCGCCCTGCGGGCGCGTCGCATTGCCTTCTCCTTTTCGATCTGTGTACGGTACTGGGGATTCATAGACGCCAGATAGTGGGCGGGGTTTTCGTCATCGTCGTCGCTTTCCTCGCTACTCTCCTCTTCATCGTCTGATGGTGGAGACGCCTCTGACTGGAATTCGATGGCTGGCTCTGGCTCACCGAACCGCGGCCCCGATCTTCTTTCGTTTCCTTTGAACAGGACGACATCCATCCCGCGAGGTTGGAAGAAGGCAAAGTTCCATGCAGAGAGGATCGCATCGATGCGCTTGACGGCAGAGTGGTAGTAGTTGAACGCGGGGTTTCGCTCCGCCCAAGTGTCGAGGATTTGCTATAAATTGAGAGCCATCAGTATATGTCACAAGGTTCTATATTTTGCATGTACCTGAGTAAAGAGGCTCCATTCTGAGAAACCATAGACGTGAGCACTCGAGCTTCAGGGGCAATGTTCGCTTACCTTCGTGTGTAACATCTCTTTCGAAAATAAACTTTCCAAACCGAAGCGGCTGCTCTTGCCTGTGTTCCCCGTTCAAGTCGAATGAGATGACCTTTGGCGAAAAGTGCTGAGGGCGCATGTCCCTGTTTGGTGGACGCATGCTCACAACAGGAACACCACTTCGTGAACCCTGACTTTCTGGTTGACTGGCATGGGATGCGCTCTTAATATGGGTCTTGTATGAGGGTTCTCTCGTGTGTGTAGGTCGGCTGCCAAAGCCTTGGGGACCGGTCGTTGATAAGGTGTCGCTATGAGGCATACCAGGTCTCTTGGAGAACCAAGAAGTGTTGTGGTTCTCCGCTTCGGAATTAGAGCCGCTAACATAACCAGCTTGTCGGTTGTCTCCTGTCACATGTGGTTGTGACTGGATCGCAGGCGCACCAGAGGGTACATATCCAGGATTGGCCTGTGAGAGAGCGCGAGCTCTAGTTTGTACGCCTGGTTGTTGAGAGGCGTTTGCAATGTTGCCAATGTTCGATGTATGCAGTTGTTTGGGAGGCGGCGCAGGAGTGAGGATAGTCTTTGGGTTGATATATGCGTTCGGGTTCATGTATTGTTGTTGCTGCTGTTGCTGTTGAGAGACCATCACGTCTGCAATGTTGGTTTTGCGACGGGTTTGTTGTTGTTCCGCGGGAGGCATTTGCTGATTAATGAACGCGGGTGTTAGATAGGGGTTACTACTGAGATCCATGGTAGGGTTGATTGGGGAGATTCCAACCGGTGGGAAACCCTGGAGCTGACTGACATGACCGATTGGAACGCCCATGGTCTGAATACCGCCCACGGTAGTTACTGGTACAAATTGGCCTGCATTCATCTGGCCGGCGGTCGCCTGGATAGGAAGTTGCTGCTGGGGAAACATCGGGGAGACTTGAGGTTGCAGTTGGGGAAACATTGGGGAGACTTGAGGTTGCTGAGGAGAGACCTGGTAGCCATATGGTACGTTCCCGGGCACATTTGCCTGTGCAGAGACGTACCCTCCACCTCCACCTCCACCTCCACCTCCAGCCATACGAGCCATGTCATCTCTTGTCAGGCCACCTCCAGCCATGCGAGCCATGTCTTCTCTCGTTGGGCCACCCGCATTGACATACCCTGAACCACCCGTAGGGTATACTCCAGGTTGACCGACATCAACATGGCCAGAATCAACATTGGCGATATTGCCACCCCGACCAGCGGGCATGTATGCGGGTCTGATCCCTCCAGTGGTTTCGTCGTATGGTTGTCTTGATCGAGACCGTTCCCTCATCGCTCTCTGTTGCTCTTGTTGTTGCTGCTGCTGTTGCTGCTGTAACAGCTGCAACTGCTGGGCGGCAGTCGATCCAGACAGTCCGAGCGCACCTCCGGAGAGTCGTCGCCCTCTTTCTGCCTGGCGTTGAGCCGCCGCATCATTTCCTCCTGGTCTGAGGCCGCCAAGTCCAAGGCGGCCCATTGCACGCTCAATGTCAGAAGGAGGGTTGGATCCATAACCACCGCCGGACGGCTGCGACTTGGGGAATGCCATAGTGCCTCCACCAGCAGCACTGACATACTGTCCATCATTAAATCTGGTTTGGGATTTAGAGCGTTTGTGACTGTCCTTTTGCGTTGATGCCTTGAACGCTTCATACTTGTCCGCCTTCCTTTGCCTGTTATTTATCGTATTAGTATCTTGATAGAACGTAGAGAGATAAACTCGCCAGTCATCTAGAATAGACTTCTTCTCCTATAAATAAACTAGTCAGGGGAATGATGTATTACTTTAACGATTCACATACCTGCTTGGAGAGCCCAAGGCCCTTGACAGACTATAAAGCGATTAGTAACATTACATGCATATATTGACGACATAACCGGTCGTGGACCTGGGTCCATAGGGCCGTCTGCGATAACATAGTTTGATTGCTGCGGTGGATTTGCGGCAACATATCCAGTACCGTCTGCAGCGACGTATTGAGACTGTTGAAGACTCGGGTTAACGTATCCGCCATAAGATCTCTGATCTGCGAAACGGTCAGCAATGAACACCGGTGGCGTGCATCCGCGTGGATCGTTACCGGTGGGTGAAATTGGCGAAGTGGTTTGTGAGGCTTGAACATTGCTCTGCCATTGAGCAATACCGGATGCTTGAGACCCATTGCCTTGCATTCCGATATTCGATACAGCTCTGGGCCGAGTACGGCCACCCGTCGCTTGTGGCTGCTGTTGCTGCCCAACCAGCCCAATATTGCTTACATTTCCTGGAGTTCCGAATCCTTGCCCGTAATAGGCACTAGTCGGCCTGCCTCCTACCGAATCTTGCAGCATCGCTCACTGATGGGGTACGGCGGTTATTGGCAAGCTTGATCGACTCTCTCCCAGCCTCCAGCACGGTCCCTTCCGGCTTTAGTGGCTACATTCAAATATTCAGACATTATTTTTCACATGTGCACAAGCAATGTATAGCATGGTAAGGATAAATTACACGGGGATAATGGAGGTCGAGAACACAATGCAACAAAACTGGGCGCGCCCACTAGAAGAACTTCCACCATATTACAATAAGGATGAAGAACACTACGGCTCCAATAGGTGCGTATTGGCGTATCATAGCGTCAAAGTTGATTTTGCGGGCGGCTTTTCTATATTTTTCAGATTCGGAACGTAAAGAGGTGGACAGATGTGACATTCCTATAGCAAATCAATGTCAGTATGATACTAGGCTTGAAATGAAGGGTAGACGCACGGTCCAAACTATCGCCACGCCACAATAGTTCCTCCATGTTTTTGGTCATGATTCTCGTAACGTCCTGAAGTTCCCCGTTGAGTTTATCCAAGTTTGATTCGGATGTGGCTGCAGCAGCGTTGGCAGTTCGGGTGTCACTGTATAACCGTGCAGTTTTGCTCATAAATGTATCTTGTGCCATGTTCAACCTTCTGTATCCATTTCACGAAACATAAACTCACCAAAGCCGACAAACGCGTATGGTTTACGGACGGTATCGACCTTTGCTCCATACGAGTTCCAGAATTCCCGGGCCAGCTCATCAAGGTAGAGAAAGGCGAGTTTGCGCGGGTACGACTTTTCTGCTATCGTCAAATAGACGACACCGTTTGATATCAAGTAGCTGAAAAGCGATTACATGTGAGCTCTTGACGGTTGTGTTGCAAGTTTGGGTGTTTACTGACTGTAAAGTGTATGCATCACTTTCAATGGAGCAGCGGGGTTCACTCTGAGCATTAATTCTTCTAAAGATGAGCTTTGCTTGCTGTTTGTGCTCTTGGAGAGCCGTCTCCGTCTAAATGTGGGCCAAAACCTTTGAGCGACGTGTTCGATGACCATGAGAGCATACGAGGCTGACCTGTTCATCATCGACTGAAGCAGCGAGAGGGAGAGCATCTGAAGCTCTGGCTACTGTCGTTGAGCGGACCATGGGCGGAAATAAACAAGAGGTGGTGGTGTCAAAGCTTGCAAGCTTGATTCCCGCTTTGTTGAACCCCCATGGATCTTTCCGCCTTGCTGGACGACGTACGTTTTCTTTATTATTTGAATTATTTTTGCTTACTTTACTGCGATAGTTGTCGTCCACAAGATCCTCTAATGCCCAAAGGGTCTGTGCCCTCCAGGGCATCGAGCAACTCCTCGCGAATTTATGCGGCCCTAAAGGGTTACAAAGCGCATTTGACGCGTTTATTCGATTACAGAATACGTTTGAACACAATGGTCGGTTCGGTTGTCCAGTTTCGATTGAATGTTGAAGGCTCATTCACGAGCGACATAGTTGCATCTCGTCTGGCAACAGTTCTCGCGTCATGGTTGCTCCTTCTTCGAGAGAATTTAGAAACCACCAAAGTGTCTTCACCATCGGGTATGCGCCCTTTCGAAATGGCATGACATGTGCTTACCACGACCTGTAGAATCCGCTACTGAACCTGCAATCTTACAACCAATCATGCAAGCACTTTCAATCTTACAAGGTGTTGCCCTTTTGCATCAGCCCAGCAAA
Organism: Serendipita vermifera MAFF 305830; assembly: GCA_000827415.1. Lineage (NCBI taxonomy): Eukaryota > Fungi > Basidiomycota > Agaricomycetes > Sebacinales > Serendipitaceae > Serendipita > Serendipita vermifera. The sequence goes on along the minus strand of KN824288.1, from coordinate 343,267 downwards.
GCTTTCCTAGGCCGACGTTGGTGTATTCAGGTATCGTATTAAATGTGGCTGGCGAGACCATGACTGACGTGACCACCAGCTCTTCTTGGACTTTATCGCTGTATCCAAACATATACCCCATTCTCCGGACGCGTCAGACTCGGGCCCATGCTCCCAAGACGGCCTTTTTATTCCAGCATCCAATCTGGCAACTTCTGTCATGGATACCCTTCTCTGCATTCTTGTCGATACTCCCAAAGCAACTAGATGTTTTGAAGAAGTAGGTGGGCTGGACGTCGTCGTACGTACGCTAAAACGGCCTGGGGTCCATCGAGACGTTCGGTGAGTCCTTCCTTGCGGTTCTCTTGAGAAGTCGTTGATGTCGATAACAGAATGAAATGTCTCGAGTTTCTATATTTCTACCTCCTTCCAGAGGATTCGGATGCTGTTTACCCAGACAGCAATGATCAGTTTGACGAAACTGATGGCAGTTCTACCCCGCGAGAACCCACCTGGCTCGCAATCTCTACACCTCCAACAACATCACCAAGTCTCTCATCGAGTTTATCTTCTAATGCATCTTTCAAACCCGACGGAACGTTTGCGCCAAATCCAAAAGTTGCCGAATTGAAAATGTTACGTAGAGACATCGACTTTGTGCCAGCCACACCGACAAAGAAGGAACAAGTTGCCAATTTGGGTATTGGAAGTCCCCTCAGTGCCCGAGGACTATATACCCCGTCGACGACGCCCAGCAAGAGGCGAGGGACTACACTCTCGTCTAGTGGCTCGTCCCTTGATAGTGGTATGGAATCGCCGGCTGAACCCCGTACGCCTCGACGTGAATACCATGTACGGGGTCGTTCGGATGTCACGCTCGTCAACGTGCACGAGGAGGACCGCCGCTCTAGCTACTCCAGCCGTAGCTCCCAGGAGGAGATTCCACGCACGCCTATCAAGGCGTCAAAGTACTCTCCAGTTACGCCAAAGTTGAAGACACCAAGTCGGTTGCATACACGGGGGACTTCAATGGCATCGACACTCGTTGGGAGTCCCATAGTTTCTCGTTCAGACGATGCGAGGTCCACTAAAAAGGCCCGCAGTCGGTCGCAGCTCAAAGGGGGTGGGGACGACGGCAATCAGATCCGGAGTACTGAGGAGAAGACTGCGATGCTGGGAAACTATTTGGGGAACGTTGCTGCCCTTGTGGAAGGGATGAAGAAAGCGGGTGCATGGGGACTCGAATGAAGCCCCCACGGCAGACCTGATTATACACTTATCGTTCAACTATCTTGGATCATTGTTGTTGTTATTTCTTGGAATGTAGTTGCTCGTCGCGTTAGATAAACTAAAGCCGTGTGATGACATCAACCGGGGGTATTTGCCGACGGGTTTGCCACTTGGAGCCAGACCTCAACCCTAATAATAATCTATCCGTCGCAATGACAAACGGCACGACTAAACAAGATCCAGACGCACCACCGTCGTATGCAGCCGTCGTTCGTGGAGAACGTACGTATTCTAGCCTTTCTCACGTCTGGCTCTGGAGAACCCGCTGACCGTTTTCTACCAGCTGCAACGACAGAACCAGGAGGACCTGGTCCATCACGAACGACGTATGGACCTACGCCGATAAACCATGGTTATCAACCAGGCCATCCCTCTCATCCTCAAGCGCCATTGCTCGACCCGCGCTCGCAGGCTGCACGTGAACAGGCGAGACACCGAGCAGCTGTGAGGTTTTGCGAGGCGTTGCTCTGGGCACTGGTCATTCAAATGATAGCAGCTGCGATTATTGGAGGATCGTTGTGGCCAGAATGGCGACGACATTGGATGAATGCGCATGTGACAGAGTGAATTCCCAGTGCTTTGCTACCTATATTATCGTGTTATATTGCCATCTACTTTGGTAGTCTGTATTCGACAAGCATGATGCTTGGTAAATACAAATACAACTTGACAGAGAATTAAGATTTGCCGTTTAACCGAGTAAGAACGTTGTAGGCGTGCCGTGGGGGCTGAGATCAACCGCCGAGCAGAGAAGAACAAGTGGCGCCGACTCCGATGAAGAGAGTGACTGTCAGCAGAGACGAATAGTTATATAAACCTTTACAAGTCGCTCGACGTAAACGACGTCGACGAGGAGATTAGTGAGCAGTACTGGTGGCCCCTCGCACTTGCAACTCCCCCTCATCGTCTAATTTTTTCACAAGATTATTTTTTAACTGGCGACACCATCGAACACGTCCTCGAGCCATCAAGGCTAGCGTTTCCCGGATTGCCTTTTAAACCTGTTCCGAGCACGCACGCGTTCAGGGCTACGACCCCGGCCTTAGAAGTGCGCGTGTTGTCCCGCCCCCTCGCCGCTCGACAAAGCTCAATCTTATCTATCCCTCACGTCCTCCTCGACGCTTCTACCTGTTCGTATCCTTTTCCAATCTTCCTATTCTCTCGCTGATTTTATATCCCATTTTTACGACACTGTCAGCAGAGACTGTGGCGGCATCAAGTCTAGGGGTTATTACATGCCCCCTTTCGCGTTGTTCTGCTGAAAAAACAACAAAAGAGTCTTTATTAACATCGTTCCAATAATTTGCCCATCCTGGCGTCAACGCTTCAGCATCCAGGCTTGACCGCCCCTAGCCCTGCTCAGGGCAGCGACGAGCATCTCATCAATCGCTCTCTTTTGGACCACCTCGATGCACATGATTCCGTAGACTTTAATGCCATCTATTCCTCCCAACAGGCCATGAACAACTCGGACAGCAGGCAGCTCATCTCCTCGGCCACTTCCCTCGTCGACACTTCCCCACAAGCTCAATCTGCAATCCAACAAGCCGAAAGCCTTTTAAGAGAAGACAAGCAAGAATCTACATCCCTTCAGTACCCCTCCCAGTCCTTTTGGGGCTCTGGCGCTTTCGCAGGCTTGCAATCTCCCCCTCAACAAACCTCTCTCAGACACCGTCAGAGCTCTTCAAATGATGCTCTTAGGGCTTTTGGAAACATGAACGGCCCTATCGCCGACGCCGTTCCAAAACAACCTTTTCCCCAGGAACTCTACAGCTCGTCCTCTACTTCCACCGACCCTTCCTCCTTTCCAAGAAATGTTTCCGCACCCGAATTCGATTACTCGGCGGGTCAGCGCGTCGTCAATGGAACAGGCGTTCCTCTGGGTTCGGCATCCTCCAGACCTCCTGCCCCTAATGCCTTTGGTACGGTCCCACAAGCATCCTCTCTCTCCTATAGTTATCCTCACTTGTCCAATGGTTCAGGCCCTCTACCCGGTTCCATCCAGACCACCGGCTTCATGCCCCCGTCTTCTCTCTCGATGCTCTCCCCTCAATCTTCCACTGGCCCACAGGTTCCAAACGGACTTTTACCTCAACTCCCACCGATGGGGCAAATGCTCCCTACCCCATCGCTTCCAGGACCCACCTCTGCCGCCCAGTTGGTACAACTGTTGCAGGGAATGTCCCCAGATAAAAAGAGCGCTGTTATCGAGCGTCTACAAGGAATGACGATGCAAACACTTCCTCCTCCACAGTCTTTGCCGCCTCCTGCCGCTCAGCCAGTCTCTCAACCGCAGCAGCAATCCCAAGGAGGTGCATTGTCTCAAGAAGACATTTCTACCATTTTCGTCGTCGGATTCCCGGATGATATCACGGTTCGTCTCTTTTCCTTCTTCTAAAGCTTGTGCTAAACACTTCTCAGGAACGCGAATTTCAAAACATGTTTACTTTCTGTCCGGGATACGAGGCAGCCACGCTCAAAGTACCCCCGAAAGAACTCTCCTCTCAGACGGTCCCCAATCCTGTGGTTGCTGCTGCCGCTAGTGCACTAGCCGGCGCCAATGACCCTTACAATCTCGTAACGATGAATTCGGGCGGCGTCGTCGTCGACCAAGGAAACAACACTGCCGCCACCACCTCTTCATCCTGGGTGACCGGGCTCGAAGATCCATACACGCGTCAAGCCCTCACAGCGGCCGCATTAGCCTCCTCTGGCGTGTCGACGGGTGAACTGGCCCAACAGCTCGCCATGGCCCAACAGGCCCAACCCCGAAAGCAAATCATCGGGTTTGCAAAGTTTAAATCGAGAGAAGAGGCTTTGCACGCGCGTGATGTACTGCACGGCCGTCGTGTGGATATCGAAAAGGGCGCGTTGTTAAAGGCAGAGATGGCCAAGAAGAATCTGCATACGAAGAGAGGTGTAGGGCCTGCGCAAGGCGCTGGCGCTACTGGTGGTAATGGGAATGGGAATGGCCCTTCTTCGTATGGTGAAAATGGAGTTGGTCCGACGGCAAACGAACCATCGCCTCCTATTCAAAACATGCTGCAAGAGCAAGAAAAGGGTCTCATGGGATCGTTGGCTTCCTTGAACTTGGGCAATGGACTGTCGGCCAACGACCCGTCCGTAAACGCACAGGCGCCGTTGCCTTCCCATCTTTCTAGGCAATCGGACTCGCCCACATTCAAGCAACCGCGATTTGATGAAGGCTATCTGCTCAATTCTGGGCCACCAACGGCGAATGGTAGTTTTGCAAATGACCAAACTGCATTCTCTGCTTTCCCTAGGAATGCATTTGCATCCCAGACGAATGTCAACCCACACATTGCCTCTGGCCAACTGGAAGGTTTCCATCCACTTCCTAGCAAGCCCGTTTCCGACGTGATCAAGGCCAACGCGCTCCCTCCCACGAACCTCCCTCCGCCCATCATCACGAGTAACCTGGGGCAGCGAAACGCGTTTAACAAGGAAGCAAGTCCTCCGAGTATGCAGCAGCAAGAGGCCGATGCTGGATACATGTCGGATGCTCTTTCCTCTCGCATGTCAGAGCGATCCCGCTCCGTATCTGTTTCTCGCTATGGAGGCTACACCCCTCCGTTACCGCACGAGGAAGAGGCCAACGTCCATCTCCCTGCACATTTGTTGCAAGACGATGTGCTTGGGACTCCCCAGCAGACGGATTACGGACCGAATATTTTCAATGCCACGGATTATACGAATGCAGGAGGTGCACCGGCTACCAGGACTCCACAGAGAAAAATGACCGACGCTTCGGCTACTGTCTTTAGTCCGACTACGGAGGTGCCCGTCGGGTCGAGCGCTTCTAGCGCTGCCGGATCTGTCAGCAGTGGTGGAGCAGAAAGCATGAGTATCAGTACCACCAGCGGCATTGGACCGTCCGATTTCGCGAGACAGCGTCAGGGCACCATGTCCAGCGTGAAGACTACCAGTGGCGGTGGCAATTCCGATCCACAGACGAGGACGAGCGGGGAGCACCATAGAGGAAGGCCCAATGCTGCGGATCAAAATCCACCGATCAACACGTTGTATGTTGGAAACTTGCCTACCAACATTTCTACTCCCCAGCAGATCAAGTTCCTCGAGGATTCGCTCCAGCAACTGTTTAGTCGTTGCCCGGGCTTTGTCAAGCTTGCTCTCAGACAAAAGAATAATGGCCCAATGTGCTTTGTGGAGGTATGTCTCATTTCTCTGATCCAAGGTCGTGCATTAATGTTTGTATCAGTTTGACGATGTGCCCAATGCTTCCAAGGCCCTTAATGACATGTATGGCAATACATTGAACGGCCTAGTCAAAGGCGGCGGCATTCGTCTGTCTTATTCGAAAAATCCGTTAGGTAACACATTCCTCTAATATGTCGCGCCATGCTCACAGATTCTTTAGGTGTGCGTACCACCGTTCCCAGTGGCACTAGCAGTGCGAACAGGATGACGAGTCCAGTCCAAAGTCCAACTACCCATGGTCCCATTCAGTTTGGTAACCTGCCTGCTGGTATGCAAGACACAAGCGGCCTCGGTCGGGCTGGGATGGCCATGCCCATTGCTCAACCATTGGATATGCCTCGCGGTAGGATGAGAGGTGATACCATGGAAATGATGATGGGTCCGGCTTCTCCTCAAGGTCGATTCATGCCGGCATCCCCGCCAAACGGACAGCCTGGACCTGGAGGGTTCGGTGCAGTCGGGAATACCATTAACGGTTTCCCGCGCGGACCCGCTGGAATGGGAGGTGCTGGAACACAACCATTTGTGCTTGCCTCGAGTCCCCCCAACATGACATCTATGAACATGTCAGGCTATCAGCCATCGTCCTCGTTTCAACCATTCGTTCAAGTGCGTCCATGATCGTTTATCGTAATAGGCGAGCCCCTGATTCACCTTCCTCCAGCTTGATATGACGCGCGACCTTAGCCAGCCTGCCTATGAGCCGGGATCTGGAGCCTAGGAAGTCGTACATCCTTCATCATCTGCATTTACGTCTGCCTTTGTGTAACAAAACCAACCTTTTACCTTACGACCAGCTAGCCATCGTCAACCATGCAAACCACTCATCACTTGTCGCAGTTTCATTGGTCCACTTTTTCTTGCTTGTTCTCGAATCCTCATCTTCCATTTTTTTCCTCCTCTTCCTGGGTTTTCATCATTCTCATTCTTCCTTGCATCACGATCCACCTTTACCACGAAATCATGGATTTGTTCCGCATTTGCAATTCCCCTCAAGGCTTGATTCGCCATCTTCTATGTAAAAGCAAAAACACCTCAAACACAAATCACATCGAGCAAAAAAACAATCCAATCGCAATAGCATCCACAAACCTTGCTCATCATACCCGTACTGCCTCCAAACCCAACCAACCCAACCCAACCTGCAATAGATATTGGCTCTCCCAACCGAAGAAGCAACCCTCATATGCCAAATCTTCATCAAGACTCATTCTACCGTCCCTTTCGACGTCGTTTTTTTTTTTCGTTTTGTTGCTCTTTATTTGTGCTGCATCCTTGCATCAACTTTCCAGTCTCGTTCATTCCACACCATTTTTCTGTGTACGCCTTTCCTTTTGTCCTCGTACTCCAACCACACCCACCCAAACCATCCAAATCCAACCCAAACCTCGGTATATTTGTACCTATCCGTGTCTCGCAGTGAGCCCGCCGGTTTGCAGCATTTTCACGTAGCAATTTCGGCCGTCATCAATCCTCATCCTCTTTTGTGTACCCCAGTTGTTTATTGTAATCGAGAAGTGTCTTCCTCATTCCTACACATTGAGCATTACATCACGCGACGCCAACATTGAAGCTTGTTTCCTTGAAGTCGCTATATCTTGTTCGTTCTCACCTCTCAACATACTCTCATGCACGAAAGACCGACCCAGGGTAAGTGCTGCAGGTCTCATAAGGGGGCTCGTGTTAAAGAAATATCCGTGTATATGATAGTATAAATGAAGTCTAATGCTCTATGGAGGAGATCACCTCAATATTCAATGCTCGCTTACTACTCGCTCTGTCGTCTCGTGAATCACAATGTCGCCGATGTTGGCACGCATTTGCTTCCTCTTGTTGTCATCTGGGTTGTCCACAACTAACTCCGTACTGATGCGCTTCTTGTTCTTCTGGAAAAAGGATGGGATTTGACCATTGACGAACGCCATAGTGAGCTGATGCATGTCTTCGTGGACTGCCATAGGCACTTTTTTCTTGAAGAACACGGTGAAATCCGAGAATGCCATGTGTCTGGTTCGTGCTGGATTCACTTTGTTAGTATGTTTCTACACCACCTTCGGATAAAGCCGCACCTATAGTAAGCCAGGTGGAGCCCTCACGAGCTCTCTTGATCCAGGGATCAAACGTTCGCTTTTGACATGCAAAATGCTGTTTCCAGAGAGTAAATTCTTCCGAGTTGATGACGAGAATGGGTACCGAGACGGAGGCGGCAGCTATCTCGCTGTCCTCAGAGACCTCGGGGAACGGCTCCATCCAGGGATCATGAAGAATTGCTTTTGAGATTGGGAGCTGTTCGTATCCAGAAGGAGTTTGCGAGGTTAAAAGATGTATCTTTAGGGATGTGTGAGCTTGGCAACCTTTTGTGGATGAAGCGGACCTACCCCTGTGCACCCGCCAAATGAATGTCCAGCGAATATGATAGATCTTGTGTCGACTTTGTCTTTCCAGTCATCCCAATGCGAGTATTCCTTTGAATTTGACAAGGCATCTTTGTTGCCCTGAATGAGAGAAGTAAAAGCCTTGAACACCTCTAATATTTCGATGTGACGGATCTCGAGCTGTTGTGTGCGCAGCGGCATCGGCGTTGTTGGGTTCTTCACCTTGTCTTCCCAGCTAGAAGCTTTTCTTAGTCACCATGTACTAAATAGCATATGCAAGGCACTCACTCCAGCTCTTCTACTTTGATATAATGATGAGGAGAAACTTTACCGTCGATTGCATACGTCGTTGCTGGAGCTGTTCCGTCGCGATGTTCCATAGCGATTACAACATTGCCTTCGGCTGCGAGTTTGCCGCAAAGCTGACTGTAAGTTTTACTCGTGCCGCATAGTCCATGTGAAAAGATAATCAATGGCCACTGTTTTTGTGCCGGTGGCGAGCTTTTCAGAGGCACGCTGATGTATGCAGGGATCTGTGCAATGTTCAGAGGAGAAGAACACATATAACGACCTATTTACCTTGAGAAGTGTATAGAATAGTAGAACCAGTGGATCTAGAGTGCATTTTTAGTCGTATACCCGGTCGGGAATTTGCCACATACAAAATAACCATCTAGATCGGCCTAAAAGCGATATAATCACATTAGAATCTCGTTGAAATGCTTATGAATGTGCAGCTTGCCTAGAAATGTTGCGTATCCATCGGCCCACTGCGCCAATGGCCTGTCCGATGTGTATATTAGTAACCCCGATGCGTAAACGACTGTCCGATCCTCACTTGTCAAGCCAGTTGGTCCCAAATCTCGAGTTTTTTGATGATTCACAAGGGTAGAAGACCTGAAATGCCACTTCCTCCAGAACAAATGCTGGCTCTCGGGTTTGTTTGAATTTTGCACTCCCGAATCTCCGCTTTTCAATTGGAACTTTGCAGTATGTTAGGCCGACGTTGTAGGGTCCTTTAATTCGTGGTATCGACATTGTAGGATGATGGAGTAGTCCAAGTAAGGATGAAAGCAGAAATTTCGTCAGTGGCGGCTATTGACGATTGCCGGGGCTAAAGGCGATCTCGGATCGTCAATTCGGCAAGCATGCCGCTTCGAAGACCTTCCAATAATTTCTAAGACATTTAAAAAATAGTCCTGCACGTTTATTTTATTTTTTGGAAATAGTTGAAGCCAATTATCTAACAAGATCTCTTGTATACGGATCTGGGGTGTTCACGCGAGCTATCAAACGCCATGAACAGGTGTGATTCACATGTGCATTCTCGAGTGGCCTTCGGAGGTGCTTCCGTACTCATGTGGCTTACTCTTGTCAGGGTGGAGGGGGACAATAGCGCCTACTGTGAAAGAACGGTTCCGGGAATACGGCGTAATCTCTGAGCCTCCTGTATGCATCCAAGTCGGTCTAGACCCAGGCTGTTCGGTTCAAACGAGTTGGGACCGTTCGATGCCTCGCGCAGACGTCCTCTGGAATCGGAGAGGAACCGTTATGCTGGGGTCAGCCACGTACGCGCAACCCTGTGTACACACCCTTTACGGCGAGGTAGAAGCTTTTGCAAACTGCTGTCTTTGTTTCGTAAATGAAAGAGTAAATAATCCGAGTGAAAAAGGGGGAAAGGGGG